>JACCHV010000092.1:0-600000 GCA_018907245.1 Eupristina koningsbergeri
CTCGAAAAATAAGCATAAATAAAAGAAACCACTCCACACCTTTTCCGACCTCCCCGCAATTACTAGCACAAGTAGTCATTTAAAGAAAAAAAACTCCATACTTTTCAGATATACCATGTATATTTTTATCTTCTCTTGAAAACAAAAGTTATAAATATATTGTAAAAAAACGATGCATATACTCTATCTCATTTCATCCGAGAACATTGAAGTAATTATAATTTAATATTATATGAGTATTCGTACATTGAAATTATTTTCATGTTGAAAAAAACAGAAGTTTTTTTTTAAAAATTTATGATTTCACAATGTAAAATAAATAGACATTATCTTAATTAAATAAATACGATTAATATTATTAATTGTGATAAATATGAATTATGTAATAAAACTTAAGTTTTCAGAATTGTATATTACATTTTGTTGATTTCAATATATATATAGTGCTTATAATATTAAATTAATAGATGGAGGAACAATATTGAGCTAAAAAGAAAAAGTTGTTTGCATAAATCGTATGAAACTGAATTAAAGACATGAAAGTGTCTCCTCTGCCATTATGCTATGTTTATTGAGGCAAATTTAAAAATTATGGGATTCATTTTCTTGATCAACTTGAAATTCAAATTCCATGAGAAATCAAATTTAAGACCTTTTATGAAATTTCTAAATATACATGGTCTGACCCCGAAGTATCAAGTTTTTTTTTTATTTGGCGAATATTGATTGTAGCAATTTAGAAGGGGTCTTAAAATGTAAGGGAAGCTTTTCTATTTGTCCCTTTTTTTGTTTTGTTTTTTCGATAATTAGATGAGGCAGAATTTTACTTCGCACGAAAGGTGTTTGTCGATTTTTTGACGTGGCGAAGCGATTAGTGGAAAAACGCTACGCAAGAATGTTTTGTTTAAAGATTCTAAAAAAAAAAATACTTACCTTTTTAATGAAATATAATTTATTGTTGGACTTATAAACAGTTTGAAATAAAAATTTTTAATTTTTCAAAATAATTTCCTTCTGTATCAACACATTTATGAAGACAAGTTTTTCAGATCTCAAAAGCAGTCTGTAACTTCTCAGCTTTGATATTTACGCAAATTTATCGTATTTCTAAATTTTTTTACACTATACAGTGCATCGTAAATAGCGTTAAATTCAGTTTTTCTACGATTGCTCCAACTGTTAATCGGCGGTCCGAATTTAAAATTTTTAGCGTGTGGCGGGAATTCGTAGTGACTCGAGAGCTTTTTGGGTGCCCGGATCGAGACTCGTTGATGATCTTTTCCCGATTCTCTTTAAAAGCTCTGTGCCATTTTCCACATTGCGATTATAATTATCTTTATAAACCTCTTTTAACATTTTAAATGTTTCCGCATTGCTTTTTAAGTTGTAAACAAAATTTTATTGCGTAATGCTATTCCACTAATTAGTTGTGTCAAAAAATCGAAAAATACCCTTGGTGTGAAGTAAAATCGTGCCGTATTTAATTATTGAAAAAATAAAAGCAAAAAAAAAGAGATAAATGGAAAAAGATTTTTTCTACATTTTAAGACCCCTCCCAAATCGCTACCACCAATATTCTCCAAATGAAAAAAAAGTCAATACTTTGGAGGCATACCATGTATTAACAAATGACTAAAAATAAAAGGTTAAGTTACATATGCTTAGTATTTTTTTTTTTTTTATTTTACAATACGTCCCGGCTTTTTGCCTAGGGACGGGCTCCGTTATAACAGTTGTATTTACATTTAGCAATTAATTATTTAATATTTAAATTACTATGATTTATTTACATCTTAATATTATATTGTTTATTTATCACAGATTTTGTTCATGTATTCTTATTCACTTTCATCACAAACACTTTTTCATTTGGTCTCTTTGTTTCTTTCATTTCATTTCTTCCTTTTTCTTTAGCCTTTTTTCCACCTCTTTGATTTTCTTGATTATTTCCCCTCTTTTCTTGTCTTTTTTGTCGTTTAGTATTTTCATTAAGTTTTTGTAAGTCAATTTTTCTGTTGTGTTCTCTCTCCATTCTTTGAATATGTCTTTTGTCTCGTCACATTCACTGGTCAGATGCGTCCAATTATCATCACTTTTTTTGCATAATTTACATTTTTTTTCTTCAGGATTCATCCAGTATCTGTTGCTGGTAGTTATATTGCCACATCTGACTCTGGCTGTCGTTGTCATCGTCTTGTGATTTAGGGGCTGTTTTAAATATTCTGGAAGTCCGTCTTTCTGTATTTCTCTGTATGTCTCGTTGTATTTAGATTCGTTTATCCTGCCTCGTTTGTCTTGTCTCTGTATGTCTTTGTCCCTCTGTTTTATTTCCATGTATATGTCTTTTCCCTCACTCTGCCATATTTCTATTTGTTTCCTGCTCAGTCCAATTTTGTTAAGCCATTTTTCTCCTTCTGTTTTTCCTTCCTTATTCCATGTTTCATTTTTTTCTTTGAAGGCTTTCTTCACCCATCTGTCCTCCTCCATTTGCCTTATCTTGTCCTCGTATTTTAGGGTTCTGATACCCCAGTCTGTACTCATTTTATTCTCATCAGATTCCTCGTATACAAGGTACCTGGGGGTGCAGAAGTCTAATTTCAGTGTCCATCTCAGGTAATCTGCTTTGATTCTCTCCATCTCATCGCTTGCTTCCGCTCCCCATATCTCTGCTCCATATGCTAGTACCCCTTTTACCAGGTAATTGAATAACATTTTTCGGGCTTGGAAGTCACCTGAGCACCTTCTCTCTGCAAGACCCCATGTTTTTTTTGCAGCTATTTTTCCTTTGTGTATTCCCTCTTTGATGTGCTCATGGTGCTTCCCATCCTTTCTGAAAATGAAGCCTAAGTAATTGAACTTGTCTACTGTTTTTATTTCTTTTCCCTTCCATTTCCATTTCTCGTTCCTATGTTTCCTTTTCCTTCCGATTATCATCATCTTTGTTTTCTCTGCATTTAATTCCATTTCTCTGTTTTCCAGGAATTTCTTCAGAGTCCTCATCATTCCTTGCATAGCCTCTCTGTTTTCCCCTATCATAGCAAGGTCGTCCGCGTATGCAAGCGTCCATATTCTCTTGTCTTTTAGTTTGGTTCCACCTATCCTATTTTGTTCCATTTCTTCTTCGATCCCCGCTATGTAGAGGTTAAACAGGAGGGGGCTGAGGCTACATCCTTGTCTCAGTCCCTTTTTGATCCAGAACTCCTCCGAAATTCCTTTCTCCGTTTTTATTCTACATCCTGTTGTTTTGTAGATTCTTCTTATTAAGTCAATTATCTCTGTGTCGCAACCCTGTTTGGCCATTATCTCCCATAGTTTTTCCCTATTCACTGTATCGAACGCTGCCTTGAGGTCCACGAACAGTATATATATTTCTTTCTTTTCTTTGATATTTTTTTTAATAATATGGTTCAATATGTATATATTATCTGTCGTGGCTCTCCCTTTCCTAAATCCTGCCTGGCCTTCTGGAAGTAGTTTTTTTTCCTCTATCATTTTCTCGAGTTTATTTTTTAGAATTCCCGTGTATATCTTGTATCCCGAATTCAGCATGGATAGTCCCCTATAGCTTTCTGGTCTATTTTTTTCTCCCTTCTTGTATATTGGTACGATCATTGCCGTTCTCCATTCTTCTGGGATGTTCCCCGATTGTATGATTTCCTTTATTGTCTCTTCTAGTCTCATGTGTACTTCCTTTCCACCATATATCCATGCTTCGTTGGGGATACCGTCCATACCTTTGTCTTTCTTCTTTTTTAGTTTTTTACACATCTCTCTTATTTCTTTGTTCCCTATCATTATATTGTTTCTACTTCCTATCTGTCCTTCTTCTGTTTCTTCTCCTTCTTTTTCTCTATCTGTCCCATCCAGTAATTTCTTGTAATGGTTTTCCCATGTCTTCATTTCTATATTTCCGTCTTCTTTTTCTCTTTTTCTTCTTCCTCTGTTTATGTATTCCCATATCTGTCCTTCGTTTTTGAGTTTTTTTAGTTCTTCTTCTTCTTTTCTTCTCCATTCTTTCATCTTTCTTCTGCATAGTTCTTTCCAATTCTTCTTTTTTTCTATGTATTTTTCTTTATTTGCGTTCCCTTTTTTCCATTTTTTTAAGGCCTTCTTTGTTTCTCCTTTTGCCTTCTTGCATTCTCGGTCATACCATTTCTTTTCTCCTATTTTCCATGTTCTTATCTTAATCTCCTTTTTGTTTATATTCTTCTCTATTAGGTCTTTAATTCCTTTCCATAGCTTTTCAACATCTCTGTTGTCGTCTTGTTTTTTGTATTCCCCATTCGTCATTTCCTTGTACTTATTTATTTCTTTTTCTCCCCATTTTATTATCGTTCTTTTTGTCTCTGTTGTATCTGTTGAGTTTATGTGTTTCTTTCTGTCTTTGTCATTTGTTCGTATTTTTAGTCTAATCGGCAGGTGGTCTGAATCTACTCTTTTGTCTATCGTGAATTTTTCTGTTCTGTCCTTGATTTCTCCGTCTGCTATTGCCAAGTCTATCACTGTGTTCCCCCTTGCTCCGATGTATGTAAATTCACCTTCTTCGTCTCCTGCTGTTGTTCCGTTCATTATTGTCAATCCTTTCTTTAGTATTGCATCTACCATTTTCTTTCCTTCCTTTTCTATTTTCTTGTCTTTGCTCTTTCTTCTTTTCATCTCTTTTTCTTCTTTAAGTCCCATGACTTTCCCTTCTTCTCCGGTTCTTATGTTAAAATCACCCATTATGAGTAATTCTACTTCCCCACTGTAACTCTCCTCTTCTATCTTTTTCCACTTTGTTTTCATATCTTTGTTGTTGTTGTATACTCCCCATATGTCTATCGTCTTTTTTCCTTCTTCTATTCTTATCCTTGTTCTCGTGAGGCCTTCTTCTTCTTCTTTTCCTAAAATTTCCACTTGTAATGTTTGTTTCTCTTTTACTCCTATTATAAAACCTCCTTTTGCTCTCCCTTTCTTTTTTTCTTTTTTAGCACCTATGATTTTCCAAATCATGCTTTTCGGGAGTTTTTCTTTGCATTTTTCTGCATCTTTTGTTTCCACCCATGTCTCTGCCATACATACTACGTCCATCTTTTCTATGTATCTCCAGAAGTCTGTGTCCTTACCCCATATTCCCGCTACGTTCCAAAATATAATGTTTAAGTTTCCGTTATGTTTGTTGTTTTTGTTTACATCTTTTGTCGTCTTTCTTTTTTCTTTTTTCTCCTTATTATTTTCTCGTTTTCTTGTTTTTATTTGTTGCTGTTTCGTTGTATTTTGTGTCTTTTTCTCGTTATGTCTCTTTTTTTGGTTTCCTTGTACAGTCTTGTGATTTCTTTTGTCTTTTTTTCTTTTTAATGCCCGTCCCTTGTGTCCGTTAAATTTGTCTGCTTGTCATTTTTGTTCTCCTCTTCTTTCCTTTCCTTTGTCTCCTTTTCTTCTTCAGTTTCCTTGTCTTCTTCTCTCTTTTTACTTTCCATTTCATTCTCTCTTTCTAATTTCTTTTCTCCATCTATTTCCTTTTTCTTGTTTATTTTTCTGTATATATAGTTCCACCTTTCTTCCATTCTTTCCGTTCCCGTCCATCTCTCCCAAGTTCCTTCCACATAAACCTTCTTTAGACCGACCTTTGCGAATATACCCAATGCTTTCGCCCTTCTTACCCACTCCCTTATTTCATCTTGTTGCCTTCTTTCCTCATACGTCAGGTCGAAGTCTAAGAAGATTTTTGTGCCAATGAGTTTTTTCCTTTCCCCCCATACTTTGTCCCTGGCTTCCTTGTTTTTCATTTTTATAATTATAGCTCTGCCACTTTGCCATGCACTTATGATTTCTTCCTTTGCACCTAGTTTCACAGACACTAAATTCTCTGCCCACTTTCTAACTCCTAGTTTCAGTACCTCTCCCCTTTCCATTCCTTTTACCGCTATATTCTCTTCCCTATCTTTTCGTTCTCTCTCCCACATCAGTCTCCGTAGTCCTTGTAACTCTGTGTTTGAAATCCTACTTGTGTTGCTAATGTTGCTTTCGCATCCACTGCTCCACCTTGTGTTTCTTGAAGTACTGCTGTCCCTGCTGTTTGTGGTCGAGCTATCTCTGCTGTCCTCTTTTCTTCCCTTATTTTCTTTTGCTTCCTTGTCTCTCGGTCTCATTAAATTTCTTCTTGCCACATTCTCGTCTCCACTTGCTAGTATTTCTTCTTTTATCTCTTTCATTTCATCTTCCATGGTTGTCATCCTTTCTTCCATCTTTCTCGCCCAAGTCCTTACACTTTCTTCATTTTCTTCTTCCCTTTCTTTTATTTTCTTGCAAAGCTTTTCAATTTTATCTATTCTCTCTTTGTTTTCTTTTCTTTCCTTTTCGTATATCTTTTCTATCTGTATAAATCTTTCTTCTATCTCTTTTTTTATTTTTTCAATCTCCTTCCTGTCCTCCCCTTTACGTTTTTCTCCTTCTTCTATTATTCTTCTACTCTCTTCTATTATATCCTCCTCCTCTGTCATGATATTCTTTTTTACACTCTTGTTTTCAAGTGTCATCTGTGTGCTTTCTCTTTTGTTTGCTTTTCCTCTTGTTAGCATAGTTTTTTCTGCTTTGGTACTCATTATTATTTGTTTTTAGTTTTATTTTATTTTCTGGTTGTGTGGTTTATTTTATTTTGTTTTAATTATTATTATTATTATTTTGTTTTATTGTTGCTATATTTCTGTTGTTGTATTGTTTTTTTTGTTTTTCTCAAGTTATTGTCCTTTATGGTTTTGTATTTTATTTGTGCTTATTGTTTTGTTTTGTTCTATCTTTTAGTTTTTAATTAGTTTTTATCAATTTACTTTGTGTATGTTATTTATGTCTTTATTTTATTATATTTTATTTGTTATTTTGTGGTTTAGTTTTTCTTTGTGATTATCTGTTGTAATTTGTTTTTATGCAAAAAAATTCTCAATTTCCAAAAAATTTTCAAGATTTTGTTATTTTGTTATTTGTTAATTTTTACTTGTTTTCTATTGTTTGATGTATTTATCTAAAAGATCAGTGTATTATTTATCCGTAAATCTGTTTTTTAATACCTAATAATGAGTTTTGCATGTATTTTGACCCTCCCCTCAATCGCTGTTCGTTTTTCGTTGGTCAGTTCGTTTGGATAGTTGACTCCGGTATCCTGACGTCAAAAGACGTCAGAGTTACGCCCGCCTTTTCTTATACGAACAGCCTCGTTCCTTGTGGTCCGCCCTAACCTCCTCGTTTTCTGACCTTTTGTTTTACTTCTTTTTTACACCTTATCTGTTTCTGCACACTTCACTTTTTATCTCACTTCACTCCCTACACTTTGATTGCTATATTTCTTCTGTTTTACACTTGCCTCTGTATTTTTTCTAATGTTTTCCTATATACAACTGCGTTGCTCTGTATACACGATGTGTTATACAAAACGACCGTTAACGGAATCTACATATGCTTAGTATTCTTTGATGATAATTTACGGAAGGAGATTTGTTTATTTAGTAATTATACATAATCAAATTTGAAATTACTATCAAGAATATCAAAAGCGTAGACATCAAGTATGTAAAAAAAAGCTTGGTTTATTATAATTGAAATACTTCATGAGTGCAAGTATTACTAAGGACATATCACATTCTTTTCAATGAGAAAATTAAAAAACAAACAAAACTAAGAGACATATATGTAGTATCGTACATATACCTGTGCGTATCTACCTGTGACTTGTATGTAAGTGCGAGGTGTACGTAGCCGTGGGGTACCTGAAATGTATAGCCAAACGAGCTCTATCCCTCCCTTATCTATGCAATAGCAGGGATTAAGAAAAATAAAACGAGATAGTTTTATGTTTAAATGTAAGTTTTAGTTTTGATTTGGACTTTAACGCAATCGTAAATGCGAAAGTATATCTTTAAAAATATTGTGTAAATTGTTTTGTTTTCATTTAATATATCTATATTTTGTTTATTTATTTATTTTTTTAATCATATCTTTCCTTTATATATCATCTTTGTAATATATTTATGTAATCTTCTGGGTTATAATTTATTGATTCATAAACAAATTAGACTTTTAGTTGAAATTTATGTGCAGAAGAAGATAATATTTTTCTTACGTATATTCATTTTTCGTTTTTTTTACTTGTTTTATGCTATTTTGAATGAAGAAAATTAGATAAAAATATATATAAAAATTTTCTACCGTTAAAACAACGCGCATTGCAATAAACTGGATATTAAAAATCATCTTCTCCATTTTTTCTTCTGAACTTCTTAATTTTTCTTTCATTGGTTTTTGTGTTTCTTTCATCTTTCTTCAAATTTCTTCCATTTATTTTCGCACCTTGCCATCTTGTCGTTAATCTCCCTTATTCGCCTACATATTTCTTCTCCAAACTCCCTTATTTTTCCCTTCTCTTTTATTATCCAATCCTCTGTTTCTTCAATTTTCCAACTCTTCTATTTCTTCTTTTATTCTATCTTATATTTACCTTCTGGTACTACCTGTCTCCTTATTTACTTTCTTCGTACCTCTAGACCCCTCCCATTCCGTTTCCTTAAAATTTTTCTTTAAATCTTCTTTAAAAAAATTTCTATTGGTTACTGCTTTTTTTTCTTTTCTCTCCCCCATCTTCAAAATTCTTTCCTTATCCCTCATTTTTCCTCGATTAATGGAATTTCTATCTCTCCTATCTTTAATCCTACCACTCAAATCGTTTTTTCTTCTTCCCCTGTCAAGCGGTGGTATTTATTTTTCTTTACCACCGTCATCAACACATCTTTACTCTCTTTTATCCTAGCCTTTTCACTAACTTTACCTTTTTTCACCACTTTTTTCACTTTTTCTCCTTCCTTAATTTCTATTCTATTTTAACTCAACTTTTTTTCACAATTTTCCTTATTTGTTCCTAGTAACTTTTTGATTTTCACAAGCATTCAATCACGCGTCAATTTAAAAATTTTCCATTTCCGCACTGAAAAGTGAGTCTGTACTAAAATAATGTTATATTTTGTAATGTCCCAATAATTTTAAACTGCACTTCCTCCTCTAATTTCAAAACTTTTGTTTTAGAAAATTAGTTAAGTTCATGATCTCGAATTGAAACCGGAATTAAATATTCTAATATAGATGAAACATTGTTTCATCATTATTCAAAACTGACGATTGAGAAAAAAGTCAAGTGTAGCAATAGTACGCGAGTACGAACTTAGAAATAAAATAGGAAATAAGTATTGTATTTCATCATAAGATAACACGGAAGACTACGAAAGAGCACGATCATAAACAAAATCGTATGATTGGCTCAGGTCACCTATGAACCAAGTTTAATAATTGAGAAGTAACATGGAAGGTATAAAATTACTAATGATATAAAAGACAGAAACAATAGGAAGAAAGTACTTGTTACTTCTGGAACTAATATATTTCAAACTCAAGTACTAAGGACTCTCCAATCCTGTGATGACAGATTGATGCCTCTAAGAAACCGTTCTTTCGGACAAACTACTTCTAAGCTTACATAGCTGCGAATAAATATCATGCAAGTAATATTAAAAAACTATCGATTAATCATTCTAATATTTTGTAACAACTCTATTTTATTATATTATTCTTACTGAAAATATTAACAATAGTATATTAAAATTGTAAACTAATGAAAATGTAAAATAAACTAATAATTATTAAATTAACAAATATCTCTATTACTCATTTATTTGTTAATTACATTCTGAGACGTAACGATTTGTATTTATAATAATATTATTATAACAAACATTAATTACGTTTAAAATATTATTTAATGAATAAGCATAGCATAGACTCAAATTATACGATAAATAGTGACATGTTCTATATAATCAATAATGTAAAAATGAGTCTCTTTCAAGTAAGATGAACTGTTCGTAAAGTATTTTTTTTGTTAGATCATTTGGTGATATTTTTAATTTTAAATGCATAAAAGATTTATAATACGTATAAGATTTGAAACATATATAAGTAAAAATATATAAAAAAATTTGAATGTTGTATGTATAATAAGTATGATATTTTTTCAAAATTATTTACCAAAATAAAAAATACATACATGGAATGTGCTCGAAATTTGATAAAGATGTACCCTCAGAATAAACTGAACTTATGCCATATCTGCATGCATTGCATCCTGTGATTGTTGAAGATACCAGTGCTACACGGTCTAAAATTAATTGATTTATATAAAAACCAAACATTTTTCATTCGAGATTCATTTTTAAAATGCACATATTTTGTTAAATTTATGTATTCAAATATTTTATATATATATATATATATATGTACGATTTACAGTTTACTGAGAATTACATTTCTTTGCAAATTTTTGAAAATAAGATATTGCTAATATCAGTTACTTATAGGCATATTAGATACTCTTTTTATAACGCTTTGATAATATTTATTAAACTACGAAAGTCTAGTGCATTTTTTTACGTTTCCTAGTCAAGCTTTCAACTTCACAAACACTTAATATTTTAATCATT
Organism: Eupristina koningsbergeri; assembly: GCA_018907245.1. Classification (NCBI taxonomy): domain Eukaryota; kingdom Metazoa; phylum Arthropoda; class Insecta; order Hymenoptera; family Agaonidae; genus Eupristina; species Eupristina koningsbergeri. The sequence goes on from JACCHV010000092.1 coordinate 10,500, forward strand.
TATATATGACAAATGAATATTTTCAAAAATATTTATAAAATCTTTTATTTTGCATTATTATAATTATATTTTTAAAATATATTTGTAATGATAAAAGCAGAAGCAGTAGCTCTGTAATATATTTAAAATTCAAAAGTTATATATATATATAAAATTTTGATTTCTAATAATAAAAGTCACTTTTCAAATTTCACACACTCACTTTAACATTAATTAATAATTTTTAAATAGATTTATAGTAACAGTCACTTAGCTATTAATATTCTTGTTGAAAGAGTTTTGGAAACTGTTATAAACTTAAAATCTGTTTTGTGGCTAGAATTCTTTGATAAACAATAATGTAAAAACATGAACCGGCTATAAACACATGAAACAGTGCCAGTACATGAAAAGGAACATCCAAGTTGATCTCATTCTACTAAATTTGTTTAAATTTCACTAACATTGAAGAAAAATTAATTTTTATATTGAATTCAATAATATGATTTATAATTATGTAGAATTATTATAAAATTTAAGAAATTTTAAATTATGCTGGAGCGGGGACTTTCCTTTTACGTCACAAAGCTTCCTTGGCCCGTCTGCTGCGTTTGGTGCCAGTTCTCTCATGTACAGCTGACCCCCCCCCCCTGATATATACATTTACTTGTGATATGGAAAAATGTTACAAATAAAATCGCACCCATTACCTTAATTTTTAAGATAAACACTTAATTCATAAAAAAGTAATTCTATTAAAATTAATTGTTAGTCAAGCACACGAATTTAAAATTTATTTTATATACATATGCACATTAATTGATCAACAATAATTCTATATAAATTATTGCTATTTAATATAATTAAAGCTCAAGCAATTTCACAATTTTTTTCCGAAGGAAATATTTATGCGGATCGTATTGTGTTGGGTAACTACATCACATATATATCATATCTCTAAGATCAGTTCATGAAAACAGACATGCAGAGCGATCCTAAGGTGCAGGGTTTTCAAATTTTTTATTCGTAATCGTGGCACGTCGATTATATTTGTTGCCAGTTCGCCCATTTTTAGTTGAGCCCCCATGTTTTATAACTAATACTTTAATTCAAACATTAATATTTCTTTAAAAATAGTTGTGAAGAATAATATTTATGTAGTTGAATTGAAATAAATTAATCCTTTTTTAATATTTTTTTGTCCTGTATAAAAACATAGCATTTTATACAGTTAAAAAAAGTAAAATATAAAGTATTTTTTTGAAAAATATATACTATGATGGTAATAATATAGTAAAATATATTTTTTATTAAATTCCGTCAATAGTTTATTGAGATGATTAAATATTTCTATATAGTATATATAATTTATGAAATAAATTAATTTTTAATAAATCTATAAATTTTTAATATGTACATACAATTTTAAAGGATTTTAATAATGAATACTTTTGGTTATGATATTCAAGATCCAGAGTACTTTGTGATTTTTAAAAGTGATGTGAGTAATCAAAATATATTTGAAAGAAATGCCCGTTTTAAAGCAGCTATCAAAATTTCTAAAATAATAGAAGATGAATTTCTAAATGAAATTAATAGCAAAAGAACAGAAATTTATAATATTTTTCAAAATCTTAATAAAGCTTGCAAGATGTTACACTACTTGCGTTTTGCAATAGTAACTGACTTTTATAATAAAAAAAATGTTTACAATAATGATATACAGATATTAAAGCAGCCACGTTTGCATCCTACAGTAACATCTTTTGAATCTCAAAAATTATCTGTTAAAGATATTAGTTATGAAAATACTTGTATTGAAGAAATCAATAAAAAAATTAGTAGAAAACGAAAAAGTAATGATGAACAATATAAAAAATTAAAAAATAAATATACAAAAGATATTGTTAAATCTCCAAGCACTATTTTCAAGGTAAAAAAAAGAATAATTGTTGGAAATATATCAAAATGGATTTCTCCCGATTTTAGAACTGGTAATGCAAGTCATAAATGGACAATTTACATTAGAGATACTCTTGAATCCGATATTGATATTGGACAATTAATATCAAGAGTTCGTTTTTTTTTACATCCTAGTTATAAACCCAATGATGTTGTTGAACTTACATCTACTCCTTTTCAATTATCCAGACATGGATGGGGTGAATTCCCTATAAGAGTTCAGCTTCATTTTACAAATAATTTGAATAAACCAGTTGATATAATTCATTATTTGAAATTAGATCGAACATTCACAGGCCTTCAAACGATTGGTTCAGAAACAATAGTAGACTTGTATATTAGTATGAAAGATATATATACTTTAAAAAATTCACTTTTGATTAAAAGTGCTAATCAAAATTCAAATTCAGTAATTGATAAATGTACGAAATCAAATTTATCCACAAATAATAATATTCATAATGATCACAACTATATAAGAAATTATATGTGTTTTAATAGAGAAGCTTCATATTTACAACATTTGAATACAGTTCCAAATTCTGAATTTTATATGCAAAAAAAAAATATTTCAACACCAGAAAATTATATAACATTAAGTACAAAAATTACAGAAAGTAAAATTTCAAGAAAGAGTGAAAATTTAAAAATTTTACCAAGGACAGAATACTCAGTAATAAACAAATATAATAATTTTGAAGAAAATAGTAAAACTTCTTCAACGATCAAAAAATATAAATTTAATTATGATTTAAGTTCACAATATAATTCTGTTGATCATAATAGAAAAATGGATTTTAAAAAAGATAATTATATTGACAATGATAAAAATTTAAACATTCTTGTAAAGTTAATAGATTACATAAAACCAAGTACATTGGTAAATATATTGAAACTTATAATAAAGAATTTGCCTTTGATTACTGAAAAATCATCAAAATTATACCATAAAATGCTATATCCTTATACATGTGAAAGTTATCATCAGTTTTGTAATTATTCTAGTGGAAAACAGAGATCACTAGAACGATATAGAGCAATTGTTGCACTCAATATTATTAAATGTACAAAATATAATGATAATATTTGTAATTTATATGAAATAATAAAATGGGCTAGAAGGTATTGTTACACTCCATTTGTCAATTTAAAGAATATTCATAAATTAAGAACATCAAATAAATTATTGTATAAAGAAGATAAAAATGAACTTTACAAATATACTTCAACCATTTCGAATCATTTAAATACTTGGTTAATACAATGTCAATCAATTAATCTAAATTTTATTAATTCTTGTTCTGAAAATAATGAACAAGTAGATATTTTAAATGTTCCATCAAATGTTTCTGATTCATTTTCCATGTATCATAATTGTTTTAAAAAAGAAAAGAATACAGCAATTTTAATTGAATATCCAAAAATAGATAACATTTTAAATGAATATGTTTGTACATCATTACAAAAAATTGGAATAAAATTAATGAATGAAGAAATTATACCAGGTGTTATTCACCACACAGCAAGTATGCTTATAACAAAAGTTGTCGAGTATTTAGTAGATGATCTAATTAGATTAGCTTTTTCATGTACTTTAGATAAATTAAAAAATGAAAAACAAAATGTATTTTTTATTGAAATAGATGATGTACGTATGGCTTTATTAAAAAAAGAAGAATTTGAAATTTTTACAAATGCTGGATTGGGATCAGATGGATGAAAGAACGTTGATCAAATAAATACACATGAAATACTTTTTAGTTTTAATTAATAATAAAAATAATCAAATGTAAAGCTCTAATTCATTTTCTATTTTATAGTAAACATAATTTTATTTTCACAAGTACATATTGAAAATAAATATATTATTGAATAGTATTGTAAATTATATCTACTTATTTTGACAAATAATACAAATATAGATTGTCTTGTAGGTAATTCAAATTACACATGAAATTTTCTTGTGTAGTTTTCGTAGTAAATTTTTGAATTTATAAAATTTAACTTTGTTTTAATAATAATGTTCCATAATCTTAAGTAATTTATTATATATTAATTTATTATGTTTGAATGAAAAAAAATATCAGCGATTATATTAAATATAGTTTTTGTATAAATGTAGACCTTATAATCAATAATGATTGTGGAGATTATTAAGATTCATAATAGAGACAATTGAGATTTGTTTTTTTATTTGGAATAATATTTATTTTTCCCTAATTTTTTTATCTCTTATAATGAATACGAATTTAAAATAAAAAATATGTCAATTATAAACATACATTTTACTTATTGCTATAATTTTTAATGTAACTGTGGTCCGAATAGGAATATCCTCGAGATAATAAGTTGCTCAAGACTCGGAATCGAAGTGCCCATGTTTTTTTCAATTTTACTCATTACTTGCGCTGGATGGAGAATTGCAAATCTGAATTCTCTATCTAGGGTCTGTGGTGAGTCCAGACGCTTGATTAGCGCCTAGTCAACTGTCTACGACATTGTCTTTTAATTGACCTCTCACATATTCTTTTTTTGACTCTGGCGTGTAATTTGTATGAAATAACGGTTTCGGGAGTTTTTTTACTCTCGAGTTTCATGTTACTCATCTCTTAGTTTGTTTCCTTCATCATCAGTTCCCGAATGCTTTAACTTTCTTTGCCGACGCATGTACTATTTTTCTCTCCTTTCGGGCTTCGTCATATATGAGATTGTCGACATTAACATCAATAATAATAATACATACGTAACAATATTTAAAGAAAATTTATTTCAGTAATAAATACATTTAAAGTTTTCATTTCTATTTTATTTTTACAATTTAATATAAATAGATGTAATAAATAAAAATTTTAATATTATATATATAAATTTACTAGTAGCCCTGTGATTGATTATAGCGATTCTTATTGTTCATAAAAACCATATTTAATTGGATAGTTATAGCAACCGTATATATATATTTCAATCCATGTATATGTGAAGTGTAGTTAGTCATTCGGTTTCTAGAATTTCCGCTCAAGAATACACGTCATCGACTACTCTCACTCCTATATTTCCCCTTATAACCCGTCTCGAATATTAATTTAGTTGAATGTGGTCCACTAAAGGCAACACTATTTTTCCAGCATAACTCATAGCTTGTTCCACTCCTCATTTTTGTTAACCCCTAATCTCTTCCTTGAATAGCAAGTTAATTGAATCATAAGAGTCAGCAGTGTACAGCTTTTCAAATTTGGAACAAACGTCCCATTGGTTATCAGCAATATCTATATTAATCTATGCTGTGACATCCTTTATGATCAAACGTAAATAGCAACTAAAATGTTCTTTCACAAATAGTCAGTCAAATTCATTAATATACATGCAAAAACTACATTAAAAAATTAATGTCTTACGGAAATAGAATTTTCAGAGTTTTATGTATATATATTTATTTAAAAGTGATAATATTTTATATGTTTATAACAGTTGGGTAAATAGTATTTAAAATTGACACAATTAAAACATTAAAACCGATATTGTCACATTTATTTAAAAAATTTTTTTTGTAAAATAACATAAATTTTATGTTTTTTATAATTCTCGTTGTTATAAAATTCTTGATTTTATCAATATTCTTATCTCAACAACTTAAGTAACCTAATAAGAAGTGTAGGATGAGCATATACTCAAAATATACTCTTAAAGATATGCTCGATCTTTTTGGAAAATGATTACTTACAGATAATATGCGTATAATTCAGAATTCTACTTTTATAATACGACCACTACTCAAAAATAATACTCAATATCGTTCAGTTAATCCATGAATTAGAAGAGAATTATACTACAATGTATTATAATTACACTGTAGATGCAACGAAAAAATACTGTGTTCGACTTACATTCAATAAAAACCAAACTTTACTAGAAGATTGCCGTAATTCAATGTATCAACGTTTCTTTACGCTTGAAAGATTTCCAAATTTAATAATTTAGTCTTAAATTAAAAGAATAATATTCAAAAATACATAAAAATAAGTGTCAATCGTCGATGATATAAATTCTTTAAAAACAGAATAATATCTTTTACATTATATTGTTTTAAAGAGATTAGTTGTCTATGGTGATTGAGCCTTCATACTACAGGTAGATTTCCTTAAATGATACTCTCGTATTAAAAAGACAATTTAGTTTCAATCACTGTAAGCTCAGTTAATTTCCTTATGTACTCACTGCAGAAACTGCATAAATATACAAGCAAATTACTGTGATTAAATTTATACAAAATATTAAAAAGTTCTAAGATATATGAATAAAAATAATCTGATCAAAATTATACATAAAAAATATTTTTTTCTGTCACATTTAGTACTACTTTTTCTTTATTTCAAAAAGTATTCTATTGAATCTAAATTTTTGGAACATAATTTTTACGTAGAGTATCTGTTAATAAATGTTTAAATATTTAAAGTAGTAAGAAGCTTTAAAATGATTTAATTTTGCAAAGAGACAGTCTCGTCGCTAAAAATTTTGATGCGGCCACGTACGCCGACCGAAACTTCCATCGGGTGCAGTCCGCCATGTTGAATTGTGAACTGGCATCCTCAGAGATACACGGCAGATCCCATATGGGAGTTCGAACAATAAACCGTCCGTACTACTCATCTGACGTAGTAGTTTGCGAACTTAAACAGTCGCTTCGCGTGCACTTGCGATACGTAACCAATCCCAATCCTTATTTGCCTTGATCCCCTATCGTGCGCCATGACCGCGGACACACCGAGAGCTGTAGTCTTAACAGTATCGGGTTTTTCTTCCTATCACCCCACTCGTCTGAAGTATTGTGCGCCGTAGAAAAGTTTTACATTTGTGCAATTTATCGTTCGTACAAATAATCGTTCCCCGCCTTGGCTTATAGATAGCATTCCTTTTTCCAAGATCCATTTGTTACAGGCTCTCCAAAAGTCATTTCCATCATTCTGTTAAAAAACATCCCGGATAATAACCGATATTGCGTTGTCGTTCACGGTGTGTATATTTCCGTCCTTATCCATTTCGCCGTTCCATCACGCCGTCGAATTGATTGTCCAAAAGAAATCCGGATTTATACATACTTTTCAACTATCTGATATTTTGTCTCGAATATTTAAATAAATGTAAAGTAATTACATTAATCTAATTACTATAAATTCAGATAGCACCGAACTCGTGTATTTGGTTCGCGTATTATTGTTATTGTGCGTGACCCTCCTGGCGATCTCGGCGCCGCGTAGATGTCTCAGGCTATACACGATTATTTTGTAAATAATAATTATTACGAGTTTTGTTCTGAGATTTGACGCTCTTCGTGGCGATTAGCTCTCAACAAATTTAGAATTTAAATTAATATAAATAATTGGTTTGACTATAGTAACGTATGTATTATGTAATTTATTTGATTAAAGAGAGTTGACCAATAAAGAGACACCTACCGTTGATATCTATATTAATCATTTGTTTTATTGATTACAACAGTGAGCAATGTTTCCGATTCCTGGCAGACCGGTTGCCGCTTATCCCAGAGTTCTTTATTCTATTTGTTTTTTCAACGCTCAACTTAACTTTCACCCGTGAAGGGCGAACAGAACCGTCTCGTTACAATTTAATTACTGGGAAGAATTAAATATAATCTGGGAAAATGAACATCGACTACTGTAGAATTACTTCTAGTTCATTAAACAAGTATATACTGTTACGTATTTAATTTGTCACTATTATAATCTTTTTAATTATTGACGAAACTTTGCCAAGTTTGATTCTACCCTAGCTGAAAAGGTGAAAGATTTTCGACGTTTGTAAGGTTCGGAAATGAAAATAAATATAATGCCGTTATTTGATGAGTATAATATTATTTATTCTACCTAATAAATGGACGAGAGAGTATGTATTGTATAGTATACTGTAAATAGACGTGTAGTTCGTATCTTGAAAAGTTATCGCATAGAAAAGATAAATCGTATCCAAGGAAAATGTAAGTCCGAACTGGAACAGGCTCTGTGGGTTCACGAAAGAACGGTCCGAATTGTCTCGAAGCTCGATTTGAAGTCCCGAAATCTGTGTTTTTAATTTTACTCATCACCTCCGCCGGATGAGAGATTGCAAGATCTGCAGATTCTCCTTCTACGGTCAATGGTGTTTCCCAGCCGCTTGAGTAGTGCTCGGTCAGCTAATTCCCCTAATGTCACTCACATCTGCTTTTCGTGGAAGCGCATGAACTTACAAAAATCCGAATCCAAGAGTTCTTATTATTCGTGAGGTGTGGATTACTCATCCGACACATGTGTTATTTCCTGATTTCTCAGGGTTCCTCACGTATCCGAGTATGGAATGCACATAATAATATTACATATATGACAATACCCTTGAATCCTTATAAAAAAAAAATTCTTAGATTTTTTTGTAATCCGATTTGTGATATATTCTTATATGTTAAAAATAAAATATCTTAATTTTGACGGTTCCAAATGATGAATATTATCACATTGTACAAAAATGTTCGATCTATCAGAATCTGTAATTATTATAAGAAAATTACTTTTCCGATATTTATGAAAATTATATTTTTATTAAATGAATTTCGTCCTACAGATGTACATAATACATACTAAATATGAAAATATCTCATTATCATTATTAAATAATATACGGTTTCAACAGTAAACTATACCCAAAGGCGTCTCCGATGTGTTTTAGAATTTTATTAGTACCAGAGAAAAAGTACTCGTAATTATTCAAGGTGTGATATAAAAGCAGAAAACGCATCGTTTTCGAAAAGTTTCGAAAATATGCAGGAGAGTTTATCCTGCTTTTACTTATTTCTTTTTTCTGCGTTCTATAATAGCAACAGAGCGTGTCTTCACGTGAAGCGTATTATTTAAATCTGTAACAAGTGACAATCGAGGGTCTGGTTGTTATAATACTACACGATTAAGTTTTGTATGCCACATATGGAAAACAGATAATAATAATTATTTTTCTGTGTAAAGGTAATTTTTTATTCAGATTTGTACAAATTCTATAATTAAAATCTAAAACTATAAAATACTCTCTTTCTATATTTATACAATTACAGTAGAATTATTAAGCTGTTTTCTGACATTTTATTAATAACTTTGACACAAACTACATGTAAACTATCGGTATACATAAATCTCCTATCACTATTTTAATATCTATAAATGTTAATAATTCACGATGTTGGCGATTGTCCTGATAGTTAATCGATGGTCTGAACTTAAGATTTTTAAAAGACGTTGGGTTTTGAAATCGGTTTAGGTTGTTTTTGGGTATCCAACAAGGTTTCATTGCTGATCTCCTCCACTCGTTTCTTGAAAGTCTTATACCATTTTATATGTTGTAAGTTCTTTCAACATTTCATCAATCTTCTTCTTAAATCGCACAAAATTTGTTACCTAGTGTTATTTTTACTAATACTTCATCACGTCCTATTACAACTTTAAAAAATACGCTTCCTGCAAGAATGCCTGCCGCTCTGAATTGTAGAAAAAAAAAGAAAAAATAAGGCAAAGCCCCCATCCCGCACATTTTCTGACTTTTCTAAAAACGCTTAAATAAATAGCCAAGTCAGAAAAAAAATAAAGTTCGGTATTTTTATAACACATGTATTATATTAAAATTCTCAAATAATACATATTCACACCTACGTTCCAAAAAAAAAGTTGTTACTTTTATTCAATCACCTTATTTTATTGAAACTTTGTACATCTTTATTATTAGTTATATTGTCCATTTAAATTTTTTAAATATTTTTTTTGGTCTGAATCTAAAGAGAAAAAATTTTGATTGTCGACATAAAAAGTCAATACTTAATAACATAAGGGATTACGTTACATTTTTTTCATACGCAACTATGTTACGTTGAATTCTTAATGAGAAAATTTGTCAAAAAATCAAATTTCTTAAAATCATCCATTTTTATACATTGGAATAGGTAATTTTAGTTTTTTTGGAAAGAAAAACATAAACGAAAAAATTTAACAAAAATAATACTTACATCACAATATATATTTAATTTGCGATAAAAGCAGTTTATTTGCAACTAAAAAATAATTTATCAAAAGACACATTTATAGTATGCCAAAAACATCTCTTTGTTTTCTATAAAGGAAAATGCTATTATATTGCGATATAATTTGTTAGTTCAAAAATATTTTTTAGATAATTTAAAAAAAATAGTATATCAAGACGATAAAATAAACAATTATTTGGTATAAACCGAAATTTAATGGCAATTCATATCTTCTAGGATTTCGTACTTTAGTGCACTTATTGTTTATAAAAATTTTTTTATTAGAATAGCCTATCACATCCGCCATGAATCTACAAAAATACACAAAAAAAATTCAAAATATTATTACTTATAAATTAATATATATATCTGAAATAGTTTTTTTGTTATACTTTCATTTTTACTTATTTTTTTACGGGCACTAATAAAGTTCACTGAATCTTCGGGAAAGAAATTTAGATTGATATATGTATTTGAGGAATGATCACATAAATATTACATAAATATGTGTACCGAATTATCAAGATCAGTTCATGAAAAGGGTTATACGGGATAATTTTACTTTATTAAATTTATTTTAATTTTTACTGATTTTAAAAGAAAATAAATTTTGTAATGAAATAAAAATACGTCTAATACAATTGTATATAATTACTAAAATATTAAAAAATTGTCAAGTAATCAAGATGTAGGGCGCTAATTTTTTATCATACATACTGTGCAGGGCTCATATTTATAACCATTTCTCCCATTTAGAGCTGAATCTCCTGATAAAGATTTACAAAAGTCATAATGGTAAAAAAATAATTAATCAAATATACCATTTATTTTTACTTTACCTTTCAATTTGTTTAAACTTCCTTAAGTTTTTTGAGGACAATTATTCTTTTGATTATCTGCAGTGTTTTTATTCATATATGATTTTGCCTAATTTATGAAATAAATTTGCATTTATTTTATTTATTATATACACATATATTGATATTGAGTAATCGTTAAACACCATGTGAGTCAATTTTAATGGACAAATTTTGTTTCTGAATAATTTTATAAATACATTTAAGATAAAAATTAAAATATATATTAATTCTCGCATATATGAGTAAAGTAGATGCATAAAATGTTGATTGACTTGATGATTAGTGCATAAAAAATCAAGTATTTATTTGGTATATGAAAAATTATTACAACAACAATACGAACGAATAATCATTTATAAAAAATTTACAATTTGCAATTATAAAAAATATAATAAATAATACTTATGCAAGAATACACAATATTTTATCTATAGTGAATCATGGAAAGACAACAACAGTTACTGCTGGAGACAGTAGTAGGTTACATTATTCTTATGCTACTTGTCACCATTGATAGTGTATCAGCAAATGCCATAAGGCCAAAGAACCAGGAAAGTTTGGGAGATAATCAAGGCCTATACAGTGCAAGTGATCTTATTTTTATATTGAATGTAACAAATTTTAAATCTACTGTTTATAATAGCAAGAAAGCTTGGTTTGTTGAATTCTACAACAGTTGGTGTGGCTTTTGTCAACGATTTGCATCTGTATGGAAATCACTAGCAAAAAATATTTATGGTAAAATATTAAGGTTTGATTGTCATAAAATGTGTAAATATTTTTGTTTTAAAAAGAAATATAATAAAACTAAAGAATATTTAAAAATCAAAAATTTTAAACAACATTTTATAATTATATTTATACTTTATATTATTATATATATTTACCTTAATAGTATAAAATGTAATTTATATCCAAATTGTATAAATGAATAGTACATAAAACATTTAGAAAAATAGATAATGAATAAATACTTTAATAATGTAACTAATTTTAGTCAATTAAATTATTGATATAAACATTTATTATCTAAATGAAAGCATAACTGTAATTAACATTCAGAATTCTACCTATAATGATTAAATATTTTTTTATGGTATAATAATCTTGTACATGATGAAATTGCTTAAAAAAAGAAAAAAAAATTGATTTCTTAAGCTTTTACAAATATGTATCCAATATGTTATTTTATATAATATTTAAAATTAAACATATTAAATGTTCATGGTTAGGTTGGAGGCAAATAGTTTCAATTGCTGCTATAAATTGTGCCACTGATGACAATAATCCGCTTTGTAGAGAGTATGAAATTATGAAATATCCTACATTAAAATTCTTTCCTATAAATTCTAATAAAGGTTTCTTAGGATTAGAAATTCAAGAAGATAAAGATGAGATACTTTCTATGCAAAGATTAATTGATCAATTAGAAAAAGAGCAACAAGAACAACGAGGAGGTTCAGCATGGCCAAATATTGTACCATATCGGTAAGTAGGCATTTAAAAAAAATTTAATTTCTTTTTATTTGAATTTAATATTATAAAAAGTTGTATAAATATTTTTGAACTCTTAGTTATTTACCTATATAATAAATATTTGAACAATATGATATTTTCTTACATATTAAAATTTTTTTAAATATTTTTTCTAGAGGCAATGAAATTGATATTTTATGGCATGGAATACCAAACAATGTTCAATATCAGATTTTGATTTTTGAAAAATTAAAATCATATTTTGGAGCTGAAGTTATATTAGATTTACATAAATTAAATACTATTCGTATTCGAAGAGTAACATCAGAAAATGAATTTCTTTGTGTTATGACTAAAGTCACAAAATTTCCTAGTATATTAGTTGTTGATAAAATAAATTCACAAATATTTTTAAAAATTGATACAATTACTAGAATTGGAATTAGAGATGCAATTATAAAATTTTTAAAATCTAAAGAAATAGCTGTAAATATTGAAGAAAATAGCACAGAAGTATATGATCACAATGTTTCTAATTTAATTTTAAATAATGAAAATATAACATTAAATCACAATGATAAACTATATCAATTAGATTTAGAAAATACTCTCTATTATTCATTAAATAATGAAATACCACTCTCTTTAACTATTTCTGGTGAAAAATTAGAAGCTCTTCAAAGTTATATGAATGTATTAACACAGTACTTTCCTGTATACTTGCCAAATAGTAAAATATACTTACAAGTTTTGAAGGAAGTTGTAGACAGTAAAAATTATATCAGTGGTAAAGAATTTCAAGATCAGGTAAAAATGAAAGAAAAAGAGCTTATGCCTGTTTATTCAGAATTTAAATCATGGATTGATTGCAAAGGTAGTTTAATAAATAATAGAGGATATCCCTGTGGGTTGTGGACTATGTTTCATACATTAACTGTAGCAGCTGCAGAATTTGATAGTAGTGTAAACAATCATTATTCATCAGTATTGCAAACAATATATAATTATGTAAAAAATTTTTTTGGCTGTGCAGATTGCGCAAAACATTTTCAGCATATGTCTAAAGAAAGAAAACTATTTGAAGTCCATGAAGGCAATGAAAGTATTTTATGGTTATGGAAAGCTCATAATGAAGTAAATGAAAGATTAGCTGGCGATACTACTGAAGATCCAGAACATAAGAAAATTCAGTATCCTTCAGTTGAAAATTGTCCTAAGTGTAAACTATCTAATAAAAAATGGGATGAAAAAGAAGTTTTAAAATATCTAAAAAAAAAATATAGTAAATCAAATATAGACTTTCAAGGTATAAACAATAAATTAGTTCATCATAAAATTGATACAAGTACATCATATTCTGGTATGAATCGTAAAATTGGCTGGGATTTTACAATATTTGACATTAGTATTTGTGTTATGCTATATGTAATTTCTGCTGCAATACTAGCATTAGTGTGTATACAATTTGCTTTTAAAAAAACATACAAAAAAAAAATATTTCAAAATTTATTTGGTTTTGCATAAGTATATAAATATAAGTGATTTTTTTATAACATCGTGATATTGTAAATTTTTATATTTCAAATGTGTCTGGTACACTTTTTGAAATAAATTCTTATATGATTATATTGTAGAATTTTTATCATATATTGTATATATATTGTGACATATTAATATCAAAATTTTAAGAAATAGGTATTACCATTAAATAAAAAAAAAAAAAAAAAATTAAAAATACAAAAATAAAATTTTTGGTTTTTTAATTGTATATGAATGTTATTTTTATTTTATTTCTTAAATACTTATGTATAATAATTATTTTTAATTTCCGTATTTGAACAATTTTTAATATATCACAAAATATGTCATTAATCTATATTAAAAAAAAACTTATTAGTGATAAAGTAAATATTTATAATGATAGAAATTTTTTCTACAACAATTAGATATTAACAGAAAAATGAAAAAATATAATAACTATGTGTGTTTCGTGAGTGTTGATTTTGTCGTTTTTGTCGTCCGGTTACAAAAAAATGACAGATTATGTAGTGGACACTCGATAAATTATAAGATTATTATAATTTATATAAAAATATTAACACATTTGATGGACAAGAAAATTCAGACAAAAATTTAAGAAATACAGTAAAAATGAGCAAAAGAATGAAAGATTTTCAGTTTTAATCATTGTTGAATTAAATTATTACTTTTTAATAATGAAATAAACAGATTTTTTTTAAATAAATGTAATTATTTAGTATTAACTTTTTCACACTTAGCTCGTTAATTGGATTAGAAGTAATATAATGAATTTGCATGTATAATACTGAGATTAAACGTTTCATAAGTAATTCATTCAAGTTTTATATGGAAATATATAAAATATATAAATTATGTAGAAAATGTATAAAGTATTCTACATGGAATTTTGATTAAGGTAAGTGAAACAGAATAAGATACATCAAGAATTGGAGAGAAATAAGGGAACTCGCTCTTATAACTTATGATCGAAAAATTAAAGAAACTTTATGGTATTATTGTCAAAAAAATATATAAGAAATAATAGAAGTCCAAAAAATTAAAAACCAAATAATAATCCAAGAGGCATTGTATCCGTGAATTATCATTATCACCCGAATGAGAAATGTTAAAGTATTGCAAACATAATATATCTAAAACAATTTTTATTATCATGTTAATTCAGTACCACGTAAAAAAGGGAAAATGTAATACACGATTATTTTTTTACTTTTATGTATTTACAGAATTATACACTGCACTAATGATTATTAATTTATGTTTCACACATTTTGACGTTAGTTATATAACACCTGTGTAACAATTTATTTTTAATCGTGTGTGTTGTTAAAACGATTTAACACGGGAGTGTGCATAAGGTGATACGACAATTTGTAAAGTTTATTTGAACTAATATGTCGTATAGTTGCATCACTTATTATTTTTTCTTCTTTTAATTTGTATAATCATTCGCTAGCGTCACGAGGTTGTTGCACTACAGTATCTGACTGGCGTTCCACTAGGAATTAAGAATGTATAGTGTTGTTCAATGAATTGTGACACGTCGAAATCAAACTCCTACTTCCTTCTTAATTTTAATTTTTTTGCTGTATTTTTCTGTACAGGGGCCTGGCATTTAGATAATTCCCGAGGTGCATTC
Organism: Eupristina koningsbergeri; assembly: GCA_018907245.1. Lineage (NCBI taxonomy): Eukaryota > Metazoa > Arthropoda > Insecta > Hymenoptera > Agaonidae > Eupristina > Eupristina koningsbergeri. Next base: position 26,005 of record JACCHV010000092.1, read on the forward strand.
GATGAAGAACTGGGCGTACTAATTTTTCCTTTTGATTTTTTTAATTATTCTAATGTTTTTTAATTCTTGGAATTCCACCAATTTTAGGTACTACATTCTGATATAGGAAATGACTTACAAGCCATCCTTGTTATCATGTTTTTCTATAGCGAAAAATTCCAGGTTTTCCTCTGTAATTTCATCTGCCAACTCCAACATCTAGTTAATATTTAGATTTTGGATGACTGACGAACTATACTGGCAGTAAGTCAAGTTACGTAATTTTTAATATTTCTTCTAAGGCTATATTACCAGTTAATACCTTCAGTTCTCTTAACAACTGATGCACTTCTGTTTTCTGCTTCTATTTTAATTAGCAGCTTACGTAGAAGTTGGACCTGCGACTTACTAAAGTGATGTATGATATTTGTATTTAAATGGTAGTATTTACATGTGTTTGCAATATTATTAATTATGTCTGTTATTTGCATCTGTACGCTCACCGGGTTACAGCAGTGTTGTATTGTATTTCGCCTTGAATAATTTTACGTTGGTTATTTAAAACAGGTGCTCGGACATTTCAAATCATAGATCTGGGTTTGATCTTCAGAATCTACGGGCCATCTTTGTAGTATTTACCGAGTTTGTTAATCCTACATTACTCAACTTCTCATTATTATTTACCATTTTGTTTGCTATCACAGCACTTTACATAGCACTAATGATCACTGACAATAAATATTCAATTAGTAATGCGTGCACTATCACGAGGTTACTAATTTATACTTAAATATTTTATTGCATTATTTTCGTGCACTACGGCAATGAGTCAAAAATATATATAACACAGTTATTGTTTCACTTTCTACGATTTATAAAATATTTACACTATAATTATTAATAATTTCAAGTAAGTTTTTCACTAAATTAAGGAAAGTTTATATCCTAAAGCCAAGGTGACATCTAAAACAATGGTCTCATTGTTAGCTGATGTTTCCTACGGTTATCACGTGTTTCAAAAATAATATAGTATATCAAGTATATTTTGCTCAAACCAACTCGGTCGTATTTTAATTTCAAATTCCAAAGAAAGCCGAATTAAATAATAATCATGAAAAATCTGCATGATATATTGAGAATAAAAATTCAAAATATCGTCACAAAAAAAAGCAACATAAATTTTTTTGACAGAGTATTCTTAAAAATGCATGTGTAATATTTTACATTTTTTAGTATTGATTTAAATAGATGTTATGTAGTTGACGTTGAAAACACATATGTATCAAAGAAATAAAATTATTCATTTAAGTGTATAAAACGAGGTGGGAAAATATGATTGTCTTTCAACTCTCTTATTGAATTATAAATTTCGAAAAAAAGTTTATTTAATCAAACTATTTTTTAATTCTATCATTTGATATACAGGGCTAAAATTATTTGAATATATCAAATTTTATTCGTATGACACATCTATATCTAGTTTTTTTTTTTAAATAAAGTTTAAAGTACTTAAAGATATTTTTAATTTGGATATAATATCACTAGATACTCTAATAGTAATGCTTTCTCGCTCACTCTCTCTCTCGGTTACACGAATACTCTATCATTCTATCTCTCTCACTTTTGTGTACAATGTTTTTCCATATTACTTTCATGCGTTCTTTACAAATAATTTGTTTAATGTAATATCGTCGTCCACGAACCATATTTAATTAACATCGAAGATGAATGTTTTAAATAAACGGGCTGATTCCGCGAGCCACGTGTAGGCTTGTAATACGAAATCCAGCGTGTTGGTGAGATTTGCTAAGCAAATCTCGGCTCGATGCGAAAGAACGTCGAATTTTTTGGAAATCGCAGACGTGCGATTCAATTGCAAGATGGATGCTGGTGGGGCATCGTTATGATCCAATACTCTGACGCAGAATCAGACCGCGGGAAAATAAAAAAAAGGCAAATGGGCGACGGTTAAAGTTAAAATAAAACGCGGCGTAACTTAGCAAACGAATAGCGACTTGTAGAAAAATTAATGCGTAAACACTTGAGAGAAAAACAATATTCGAAAAGATATTGTTGCAGGCGTATCGTAAATATATTACGCGTCTATGCACTTGTGGAGCGAGTCTGTCGTAACCCTAGAGAGTCTTTAATCTGAGAAAAATTGAAGATCGCCGTGACAAACAAACTTTACGCGAAATATGAGGAATCGCGTTGTAAATATAATAAGCGTGACCTTGAAAAGGCGAACAAAAATGTAAATTAAAACGGGTTAGTTCTTTATTTATTTCATTGTTATGTTGTAAATTTAAGGATTTAACTTGTAACTTATCTTAGTTAGAAAATCGATATTAATTTCTATATTTAGTATTGTAATATGCGTGGCTTTTTTTCCTTTCCATTACCAGGGAAAGGTTTTCTATGCCTGTTAGGAATAAATCATATTGTAAATATCAGCGTTTTAAAAATATTAGGTTACTAAAAAACGTTATTACTACATGTACGAAGCACGAATATATTCCCTTGTGCTTCGCATATGTATAGAAGCGTTTTTTTCAATAGATTTTAAAGTACTTCTAAAAAAATTTTAGTTCGGGCCACGAACTTTTCAGAGATCGGCAGAGAAGTCAAAAGTCATAAATAATAAGAGAAAGAAGATATTTTTGCCGCCATGTTTGTAGCCAAAGTTTAACATTGAGCTTAGCATTCTCTTAGCGTCTTGTTCTGTGTTCCAGGGTATTGCGGGCTGTTACACTTCTGTGATTTCCCTATTCTAAATTGTGTCTGTGACCTAATCAAACCCTAATGATAAAAATTATACCATTTGCCTGGATTGGTGAATGTCGTTTTCCATAAAAATGGCGACTCGTTTGTTAAAACATTTTAGTCTCTTAGAATATTCAAATAACAATAGATTTTTCAAGGTACATAAAATACTTTTAATATTAAAAATTATTTTCCTGATACGTATTTTGTAAAACACTTTGTTATAAATCCAATTACTATTTACTTGAAAAATTGAAATAATTTCTAATAATATTTCTTACGTAATGAACTATTACAATTTATATAAATTTATATGCATACAATTCATATTAATTTATATAAATTATATATATATAATTTTACATTTATGATATTATAATTTTTTTAATTAATTTTTTACTTTTATTGTCCTTAATATTTATTTGATTTGTGTAATTTTCTAACCTAGCAGTTGCGTTTATAATTTTATTACTTAACTACAGACGTTTTGTATGTGACATTTAATAGATTTCAAAGCACTGGAGGTCAACTGCTGTAGCATCTCTCCGAGAAGCACTTATTAATCAACCACCAACAAGAACTACTACTCTTGATAATGGAATGAGAATAGCAAGTGAGGACAGTGGTGCAGCAACTGCAACTGTTGGCCTCTGGATTGATGCTGGCAGCCGATATGAAAATGTTGAAAACAATGGAGTTGCTCACTTTATGGAACATATGGCTTTTAAGGTGTTTTACTTTATACCTTTTATTTTTAATCACGTAAATGTTTATATAATATATGTTAATCAAAATTCACTGAACAGTTAACTATTGTTAAATATAAAAATATTTAAATGAATTCAAATTAAGTATATTTGAAATATGAAATTTTATAAAAAACTTTTATATTTAAAAATATATAGTTGAGAATCATTAAAAAAATATCAACCATCTTTGAACAATATACTTTTTAAATATTATAAGATTTACAAATTGTTGCATATACGTATTTATAAATTTGATTATTATACTTTACAGAGTTATATTTGTCTTTGCTAACTATATTTCTGATATAAAGATAGATTTTAAAATGTGAACAAAGTTCATGTGCTTATATAAGTAATTAAAAGTATACTCCTTATTTTACATATAATTTTTTTTAATACATTTGTTTAGTTATTTTATATTAATCTAATATTATATTTATTTACATTTTATTCATTTATATTATAGATGTATTAGTAAAATATTTTCAATTTTATTAAGATGATAAATATGACTTCAATAAATACTTCATTTTTAAATACAACTTTTAAGCATTTATACATATCTTATATAAATAAGATATTTATTTTTATTATTTACCATGCTATTTAATTAAATATTTTTTGTGTATTAAGGAATTTTTATAATTTGTATTATTGTTTTATAATATTTGTTTCTTGGTATTATTAAAAATTTTATAAATATATTTTTTATATATAGGAAAAATATTAAAATTTGGCCAACAGTTTTTTTAAATATTTTATTTAGAATGATAATATTAAACTATTTCTAATTAATAATGTATCTCTTGAATTAAAATACTTTCTAATAGTATATAAAATTTAGAATTATCCTTATTCCTTGATAATTATTCATAAGAATTTGTTTTTTTTTTCATTAATTGAATTTTAATTTTATGCATATTAATTTTAATCTTTATTATTTGAAAATTATCAATATTTATGATTATTGAATTTTTGAGTTTTTTTTAAATGAAATAATAAATATGTATAATAATAAGTATACTTAACTATTAATTTAAAATAATTTGATGATTATATTGATCATTAATTAATTTTTTTATTTGATATTTTTGTATTGTAAATAAATTTTCAATATTTCTTATCATGCTATTCTTTGTACCAGTATATGCTAGATGACATACACATAAGAGATTTATAAGCTACGGATTTGCCAAGTAGCAAAATATATTCTGGTGATAAAAAAAGTTTCAATTTAAAATTTAAATTAAAATTAAACTTCTGAGTTTAAAATTTATAATATTTCTCCTTTCCCATTTTCATAATTATTTAATACGTGTATGCTCGTTTGCGTATTATATGAATTATTTTGTACATTTTCCCTCGAGAAGTAGAGAAAAACATGAAAAATTCACATGTATTTTTAACCTAAAAAATTATGTTCTGTTTAAACATAAAAAATTCAAAATGAGTATTCAGTTTCAATCTTAAGCTTTAAAACACTAGGCATATATCGTGCCTTCAATATACGTATACTTATTCATGTTTCTTTTTCTAGTTTTCATTATAAAGTTAAAATATCTGATAGAAAAAGAAATCTTGTTTTATTAGTTCAATTCTTTTAAACAATTTTTTTTTCTTTATTGATTAAAATATCTTTACATTTATTCTTTAATGAAATATATATATATATATATAAAGCAACAAATTTTATCAATATTGCATATTGAGACTTACGATAATTTGCCTACGATTTTATTTGATGTTTTACATGTATTTCATAATTACATAATTTATACACTTCATAAATAAATTTAATAAAATTTTTTTTAAAAAATTAACCAAAAAAGTTGAAAAATTTTTTAAAAATCTCCTAATGTATATACATATATAACCAGTTGAATAAGCGTATTATTTTACAAGCATTTATTTTTAATTAAATTTACGCTTTACATATATGAATCTTTTATTTATTTTTATTTGATAACTATAAATGTACTTTAATGAAACACCATAGAACGTATTTTATAGCTGGCTATTTTATATTATTTATATGTATTGTATATTACTATATTGAACTAACATATTTTCTTTATTGCTGAATAATCTGATTTATGTGGTAAAAAAATCTTTACATACAAGGAGGAAAAAAGTTAAGGAAATATTTTTTCTGAATTATATTACAAAATAATGTTTAAGTTTGAAACAAGAGCTTCTAAAATATTCTAAGATATATCATACAATATCATAGAGATTTTCATAGAGATTCATAAAACTAGAATTGTTATTTATTATATACAATTTAAAATTTTTTTAGGGAACTGCTAAACGATCTCAGACTGATCTTGAACTAGAAATTGAAAATATGGGGGCTCATTTAAACGCATATACAAGTAGAGAGCAAACAGTTTTTTATGCTAAGTGTCTGAAACAAGATGTTCCAAAAGCAGTAGAAATTCTTAGTGACATTATTCAAAATTCAAAATTAGGAGAAAGTGAAATTGAAAGAGAACGTGGAGTCATTTTAAGAGAAATGCAGGAAGTAGAAACAAACTTACAAGAAGTAGTTTTTGACCACTTACATTCGATTGCGTATCAAGGAACTTCGCTTGGACGAACAATTCTTGGACCAACTGAAAATATTAAAACAATTTCTAAAAAAGATTTACAATCATATTTGAAAAATAATTATGGTCCGCCAAGGTATGCTACATTTACGAATATTTTTATGAAAATTATAATTTAGTGTTTATCTATTAATAATATGAATTAAAATTTCAAATAATTCATATTTTTTGTTACATATATAAATATATAAATTTAATTAAAGTTTTGATTATATAGTACATAAATAATTTTCTCATAGAAAAATAAAATTTTATTGTTTCATTATCGGCGATGTTTTAGTAACATGTTTTCTTGCCATTATCAGACTTGAGTACAATTTTTTTAATCTAATAACTAATGTGCATCGTTTGCCTCCATAAATTTATTTAAAAAAATTCATATTAAATATTTATTTGCTCTTTTAATTGTTCTTTTTTATTATGATAAAAAAATAAAATTATATCTTATGTGCCAGCAACATATCAGTAGAGATTTCTTATTATTTTTATGCCTTTATTTCAAAATTTACAATATTAATTAAAAAACAAATAACATAATACAAATTATTATTAAATTAGAATACAAAGATTTAAATGGTACTTAAAATTATCTAATTATAAGAAAAGCAATTTGTATACAAATGTCATGCAGCATACCCGATGTTGTGTTGAATGATTGTAGTATTATTTAAAAAAAAAATTTTATAGTATGAAAATCTTATTATAAGCATATACTTAATTTCACAAATGATAACATACAAAAATTATTGTAATTAATTTTATAATCAATACCTTGAATTTCTAATTGTTAAAATTTTTTCAATTCAAAACTGTTCCATAATTTATATTAATTTGTTTAGCAAAATAAACAATCTACAATAAAAGATGTTTAATTGAATATAATGTAATATGAAAGGGTGAGGGAGATAAGTGATTATCGGGTAAATTAATGAACAACAATTGAGTCTCACAATTATCAAATTTATTGGCTCTGCATTTACAAAAAGAGCGTAAATAAACCCTCTCGCTCGAGGGGAAAAAGCCAGAATCTTACGCTTAACACTGATGCACTGCAGTAGAGGAATCGCGTCTCGTTGCCTCGCTCGGCTGTATCCTCCGCGTCGCGATAATGCCGCTGGGGCTGATATTTCTCCCAAAAGGTGTGGAGATTAGCTTTAGATTGCGTGGGTGTACCTTTGTGTAACCACACCCACGCAAGGCATGCGTAAATACGAAGATGCTCGGGGGTGATGCACAGATCACCCGGGTTCGAAGCACGTGAAACGTCGGTAAATTTCAATGCAAGCGGAATGATCGGGTGCGGAAAACTTGATGTACGAATTCGGGGTTCCACACAGGAGTGACGCGCAGTTTGTGGGGAGGAAGCGTCCTCCTGCGCGTCGAGAGTTCCGGATCCTCATAAAATTAAGCCCCACCCTTGTCATTAGAAACTAAGTTAAGCGGCGCGGTCGATTGCCGACGGAAAAGTCGACGTCGAGACAAAGCGCCGAACACATTAATAGAGATGTTTGCATAATGGTAAGTTCTTAAGTATAATTTATATAAAGTATAATTTTAGTTATAGTTTGGTATAATTGTACATTTTATAAAATAGTTTTTAATTTGTGTGTGTGTGTAAAATCATTAAAACTTTTCGTTTTTATTCTAAAAAGATTTGTTGATTTTATTTTATATATTTCATTTTAAATATTTTGGCTAATAATATAAGCAGAATAGTCATTACTTTGTAAAATATTTTGTACGTTTGTGATGTTTTCAAAATGAAAATGTGTCTCAATTAATTTAATTGGGAAAAAAATCAATTTCGTTTTCATTAATAAATAATAATTATTATTGATTTAACTTACTCTAATGTAAACGAAGCAGTAGTCAGGATTAATAGTAATTATAGGAAATAGTATAGTCAATAAAATTGTAGGTGGTGACCAAGTTATTATTTATGATTCTATACAATAATGCTAGAATATGTTACTACTAAAGTGCTGTATTTTTATTTAATGCTTTTAAGCTCTATTGTTAGGTATTAAAAAATTTTTGCTGAAGTTTAATAATAACTTTACAAGTGAATAATTATACAGATAATATTTTTATATTGAATAAAATTACATGTATTTTATATTTGTAAAAGATCAAATATCATTGAATCTATATTCTTAATATATCATATAACTCTAAATAAAACGAACCATTCATTATATCGCATAAATTTCTCATTAAGTAAAACATTCATTGAAAAATTATTAACAATGCTTTAGAAAATCGAATCCTTAATTAATATCCATTAAAGCTATTTGATAATGAATATCATATTTTTATCAAGTCATATTAAATATTGTTTTAACATTGCTTAAAATAATGAACATATATTTAGATGTTGATCAGTTATCTATTCGTGTTCAATTTTTTCGTGAAATTTATTCATGAATTTATAATGTGCATAAAGTTTACATTTAATATATAAAAGATATATAAAAAATGGAATAGTTTTTTTTCATGTGAACTATTATTTACTTTTAATTAAAAAATTTATGTGGTAAATTATTTTATTCATTTCATTTATATTAAATTGTAAATGTACACTCAATATGGATGATTAAATAGTCTTTATAGAAGTATGCGTTTTTAGTTTTAATAATATTGTATGATTGTCTTTTATTGATTGAGTGTTCAGCAATATCTGTAACTATATTTGCCACTTCTTTGAAAAAATACAATTTATTATTATTAGTATTCTTTTAAATCATATATCTTAAAAGGTAGCAATAGAAGATATACGACGTTATATATTATTCCTACTTTATCAATTATTACCTCGGCGTGGCAAACAATTATTTATTATTATTCATGTAATTTTTTTATGCAATTATAAATAAATTTATTATTCTTTTAAAAAGATCAGTTTTTTTAGCTAAAGAAACTTTAGTCTTCATAAAAAGAGGAATAATTCAATAAAATATTGCTCAGAGAAAGTTATGTTTAAATTCTTTTCAATAAATTTTACATGCACAGATTTGTATTAGCTGGAGCTGGTGGTGTATGCCATGATCAGTTAGTTGATCTCGCCCAACAACATTTTGGAAATATGTCTGGACCTCATTACGACACAATTCCGGATACAAATTTATCAGCCCGATATACAGGTTCAGAAATTCGTGTTCGAGATGATTCTATGCCTCTTGCACACATTGCAATCGCTGTAGAAGGTAAATTTAAGTTATTCGTGTCTCATTAAAAGAATTTAGCGAATTAATTAAAAAATATTTTATAAAATCAAAATTTTTTTAATGAAATAATAGGAATAATTATATTTTTGTGTCCTAAATTATGAAATCGGTTTGATGTGAGAAAAATTATGCACATCAAATCAGAGACCAAAGGGACTTGGACATCAGAAGAATTAAGATAGCTAATTAAGTTTAACCATATTTTGAGACCATCTCGATATACAGTGGTAGATATATTTTAATAAAAAAATCATAACCTAGGGTGGTTGTCACAGTTTAATCATGCCGGGATTTTTAAAGAACTTACAGATGACAGAGATTTTGATTGGAAACATTATCATAATGCAGAATTATGGTGCCAATGATTTTTTTCTTCAAAATTTATAAACTGTGCATGTAGTAAATAGCATTGATAATCTGTCTTTGATGTAGAAAAATTTTGAAAATAAATAAAAAAAGCATTATCGATAAACTATAAATAAATAAAAATTTATATTATATTTACAAGATTAAAATGTTGATTTACAAGATCATATAATCAAAGCTATGAAAAATAAATTATAAATGAATAAAAAATTAAAATAAAATAATTGAAAAGCTGTATAAAAACATTTATATATTGATTAACATTTATGATTAGATTATTTAATATAATATTAAATTGTATTATAATAATATGAATAATATTCATTTATCATTGAATTTCTCACCAATGCTAGGAAACAATAATAAAAAGTAGTAATTCAGAAAATATTGTAATATTTATTTTCATATGATTGATATTTTATCTATTATATTAAAAATGTATTCAACAAAATTTAAAAAAAATAATTTTTTTTTTATGTTTAATTATCGAATATTGTCAAAAAATTAAACATTGTATAATAATTTAAACTAGACAATTATATTTAAAATAAAAAGTTAATTAATTAATAGGTGCTGGTTGGAGAGATGCAGACAACATTCCGTTAATGGTTGCCAATACTTTACTTGGTTCATGGGATCGAAGTCAAGGTGGTGGCATGAATAATGCCACTACTTTAGCCAGAATAGCAGCATCTGGTGAACTTTGCCATAGTTATCAAAGTTTCAATACATGTTATAAGGTATCTTTTGACTTCTTTAACATAAAATTTATTTCGTTTTTTTCTTTTTTTTTAACAACAAATTGATAAACAAAACAAAAAACAAAGTACTAGTATTTAAAAATTGATATAAAATATAATATTTGAATTAATTCATGAATTATTTTTTTCGAAAATCGAATTTTTATTATGTAAAAATAGTTAAAATCAAGTCAAAATACTTTCTATAATTAGCTATTTTTTTCATCTTTGCCTTTATTATTGTATTTGAAGTGCTTCTTTTGTTTTAATTGTATATTTTAAATGTATCATTTACGTTCAATAATCCATCTTCGTTATTATTTCAATAGGTTTAAATAATTTATCACAAATTGAATTACGTTAATTTGTACCAAATACAGATGATAAATTTAGTTTAATAATTTATTTCACTGTTAATATATTTGTTAAAAAATTTTCGCGTAAGATTGTAATGGATCCAGTTTTCATTTTTAATCACAATTTTATGCAAGTTTTTTTTTAAGTCGTTTAAGCAACTATTTACAAGTTAATATTTTTCTACTTCATTTTTTTGAACTTGTACAGAATTAAAATTATTTATCGACAGATGAAAAGCTAAATTCTAATAATTTCAATTTTTTTAATTTCGTGTATTATTGTTTGAATTCCACCTTAAAATAACTATTTTTAATGCAAATAAACCAGTTTTTACTTAAAATTATTACTAAAAAAACCCTTGAATATTATGAGTGGTATTTTAGAAAATAATAATCTACTCATTTTTTGCGAATGTTGATATGCATCATTAGCTGCTTTTTTTCATGATCTAAAAAGTGCTCTATTGTTTGGACTATTTCGGTTTTGGTTCGCTCAAAAAAGCATACATATAAAAACACAATACAAGGTGTTTACTTTTTGAATTAATAAAAACTATTTATGTCAATTTTTTTTTATAGGATACTGGTCTTTGGGGAATTTACTTTATATGTGAGCCAATGCAATGTGAAGATATGATTTGGAATATTCAGCAAGAATGGATGAAACTCTGTACATCGGTTAGAGATAAAGATGTCAACAGGGCTAAAAATATTTTAAAAACAAATATGCTTTTACAATTGGATGGAACTACTGCTGTTTGTGAAGACATTGGTCGACAGATGTTGTGCTATGATCGTAGAATTCCTCTTCATGAACTTGAAGCTAGAATTGAAGTAAGTTTACTATAAATTTAAAAAAATTTTAAATTTTGGAGAATTATAAATGTATATATTTTGTTATTATAATTGTAAAAAAAACTATTATAAGGTATAATTAACATAAATTTTAATATATATCTCAAATAATTGAAATTAAGACCACAAAATCAACTTAAAAATTTAAGAGAGTAAATTATTCATAATAAATTTCAAAAAAAATTTGATAAATAAAATAAAATTTTAATTATATGTAAAACGAAAATATAAATAAAATATAAAACAGTTTTAAAATAAAGGTGTTAATCCTTGAATGTATAGTAAATTATTAAACAAAATGATATAAAAATTTATTTATTATTGTATGTATGCATATGTATATATATATAAATAGAAAACAATATATAAGTTGTTACGTATCTAAGCAGTTATAATTATATTTATTCTTCGATAATTGAATCGCGAAATTTTCTCCAGGATTCGTTCTGCCTTAGCCGAATCGGTCAAAGCGTTTCGGCCTTTGAAAGGTTCGGAATTATCAATAAAGAAACACGAGTTAATGAATATTATACTTTTTATTATATCTCTTAATGAACAAGTGAGAAAGAGTAAGATAATGTGTATTACAATGGTTCGTGTCAAAAAAAAACTAAGTCCCGATTGTATAAAACAAATAATGATAAATATTAAAATCCGAACCCAAGTACGACTTGAGAAGGAATCGAACCGAATGCCCCTACGTTTCCTTCGATTCAACTCATTACCTGTGCTATATAGAGAATTGCAAAATCCGCAAATTCTCCGTCCGAGTGTTCCCGCTTGATAATCGTTCGGTAAGCTTTCTCCGATATTATTTTTCGATTGACCCCGCGTATTCATCATCGCCTTCGATCTTGAATTTTCACTATTTGGCGAATTCAGAAGTTCTCATTACTCGCGACTCAGTTCGATTTCCTCATTAACAATTTCCTAATGTTTTATCTACGTTTACTGACGCGAGTACAACTTATTCGTCGCGTATGCGATTGTAATATTACATACGTAACAAAAGATAATTGTACAGTACAATATATATAACAAAGAAATTAATTTAATCAGTTAATTAATTTTAAATTGAAAGAAAAGTAAGAGATGGTAGAATACACACGATGAAGAATGAAGTTGAATTTCAAGTAAAAAAAATTATAAGGAAAAAAGAATTTTTTATAATTATAAATATTATATATATTAAAATTAAGTGAAAACATTACTAGATACTGTAATTTATATTATAATGTAATTTATATTTTAATTTTTTGTTTAAACATATTTTCATACAATAGTAATAATTAAAAATGAGTGTTATTATTTAGAAACAGTTAAAAATTTACAAGATAATTAAAAAAAAGAAAATTTTTTGTATTCCTTATGTACATGAAATAAGAAAGATTAAATAAATTTTGTTAAGTAGTCACAATTTCAATTGAGAACAATAAAAATAAATATTTTTATTTGCAGAATGTTACGGCTCAAACTATTCATGATGTAGGTATGAAATATATTTATGATCACTGCCCAGTTATTGCTGCAGTTGGTCCAGTTGAAAATTTGACAGACTACAATATAATTCGTAGTGCTATGTACTGGGTCAGATTGTAATATCATTTCTATAAAAAGGATAATTTAGATAATCTTGAAAATTGAATTTAAGAAATTAATTATTATATCAATTAATTGAATTTATATAATAAAATGTATTAAAATTATTTATTCGTATTTACATCATCATGTTACATAATATTTATTAGAATATGATTAAATATTTCACAAATGTAAAATATGATTCTTAAAAATATTTTTTAAATTAGTTTGATTACAAACAAAATTTGTAAAGATTAGTACAAGTATAAACAAATAAAATATTAATTTCTTTTTATCTGTTATTATTTTTTAAAGAATTTAAGAAAAATGAGTGTTAAAAAATTTTCATATTTAAAATAAATTATTTATATGATTAATAAAAATAATATAGATAAGAAATTTTATTTCATACTGACTAGCATACTAAGATTGAATATAATCAAATCTTATAGAATATAAATAAATATAATGAATAGATCACAATACTTATCGATAAAGATAATTGAATTATAATTATAAATAATAATTAATAATATTGATTAATTTTTAATTATTAATTATTTATAATATATTTAATTTAAGTTTTCAAAATTTATTTTATTAATTAATTAATTATTAATTATATTAATAATTATAGTTATATTATAGAATTATTTATATATCAAGTGATTATTATATTATTAAAAATAATTCCATAAAATTATGATATAAAAGTATTTGCAATATTATCAAGTTTCATAAAGAATAGAAATTCACATTGCAAATACTTATCTACATGTACGAAATTGATTTTTTTTAAAAATGAGAAGCAAATTATTTTATATATTATAACTATACATAAGATACTTGATTTTGAACCCTAATTATTGAATTATCTACCATTAGTACTTCCAGCTGCTGTAGTTTGCCTTGAAGGTATCAAATCTTTACACACTTTGACAGTCATTTCAGCTAAGGGTTCTAATTCTTTATGATTAATTAGTTCAAATTCCATAACAAAATAATAAAAATGTTTATAACAAGTATTCACATGAGCTTCCTAAAATAAATATAAATATATTTTTTAGTATTAAAACTATATAATATAAAATATAAAATATCTTACAGCTCCTATTGTAACAATTCTATCAAAATGATGAATGTAGACATGAACAAACACACGAAAGAGTCTAGTTAAGATTTTTCGGCACAATGGTATAAATGTTTTTGGAAATGGTACATCTATTTTAGAAAAACAATATTTATATATTTATAATTCAATAAAAAACTAATAATACATAAATCTTAAAAATACAAATATATTAAAAAGATTATAATGTATAAAGAAATTAAGTTGAAAATATCAACATTTTAAATATAAAAAATAAAATTGTTAGAATTTTGAATTACCTGTTGATACTGGAAAAAGACTTTCATTATTTATTTGTGTTTCAATCCAATCCATTAACAGAGATACATATTGTGGAGCTGGCAAAACTATTGGTTTTTTATATTTATCTCCATCTGCCCATAAGTATTCAAAACGAGCACCACCACTCATTGTTGGACAAGAGGTTGAATCACAAAATTCAGATATTGTACCATAAATAAGATTAATTCTATTAAAAAAGTCTACAACTACATATAAAATAATTAATAATATATGATTAAAATAATAAGCATAATAAGTTTAAATACATTAACCAATATTTTTTAAAAAACTAAACTAAAATTTTTTATGAATTTAGAATTTTAAATATAAATTATTATAAAAAATTATAGTTTTTTGAAAGTAAAAAAACTTTTCAATATTATCGTAGCATTGCATAATAATTTAATAAACTCTAACCTAAAATTAAAAATTGAGGTAATAGAAATGTATATATGACTACAAATTATAAATAATTATATGCATATAAAATGAAATAAAGATCAAAAACAAAACAAACATGAGAAACAGATATACCATGCACTGCTATCCAATCATTTAAATCTTCTCCAGCTGGTAACTTAACAACTGATCGTAAATTTATTCCAGAATTCAGTGAGGCTTGTGCTTGTTTATATAAAGAATATCGCATTGTTCCATGAGTAATTTTTTTTTTGGGACGAAAAGTCTAAAATAAAATTTATTATTAGAAAAATTTTAATTATCTAAAAAATAAAAACTACATAAAATTTTCAACATAATATCATGTATTAAGTAATTATTTATTTTAATAATACATATTAATAGTATGAAAAACAAATATATATCAAAATTAATTAAAGTTAACTGTAACGTAAAGCATCAAAAAAATGTTACAAAACACGTGCCTTTCCTTTTTGAAAAAATTCCACAAAGCCGCTTAGTGATGCCATTTTTTTTTATATCTCTTTTTATTATAAAACGAATTTTCTTTTATTTTAACTTTTTTAAATTAAAGTCAACTACGTGCAGCTTTTTATCAAAAAAATAACCTAAATAATACATTCAACTAATCGTATTATATATAATTAAAAATATTATAATTAAATGAATTTTACTCCAAGTATATATTCACATGATTAAAATATATATGACAAAAAAAAATAAAAAATGTAAGAAAACAGATTACTAATTATAATATATATAATTCTGATTTTTAAAATACTTTTATGTATACAATGATGAGTAAAATACGTGTTTATAAGTATTGTAAGAAAATAAAAACAAGCAGACGCGTACACAATAAGAATAGAGCCAATAATATTTATATAATATACCACAGAACAGTAAATAAGAGAATGTTAAGTTCAATGCTTTACATAAGAAACAAACATGGTGGTTAAAATATATTTTCTTTCTCTCGCACTTCCGAAGCGATTTTAACGCTCCCAGTGAACACATGGGAAATTAAAAAAATTTTATTATAAGCACTTCGAAATTTATTTAAAAAAAAAGTATATATAGATATATGAACTACGAGTAAAAGAAATATACATCTGAAATATTTCGAGCTTTAAAAATAATTTAGTATAACTGAAAAACATTTTTATTAATAATTTTATAATGATTTCAATTTCTTATTGAAATGTAACTAATAATCAAAATTTTTAATTATTGGTATATTTCACAGTTGATGAAAATAATTAAAGCTTAAAAATTAGGATAATCTTTCATTTAAACATGGAAAAATTTCTTACCAAAAATTTTAATTGAATACTAATACAATAATAATAAATAAATTTTAAAGAGATTATTTTCAAACTATGACTTATATATTTTAGTATAATATATCCAGTATAATATTGTAAAAATTTCAATTTGACAAATTTAAATACATGCATAACGTATTTCAATGTACATATTGTCACGAATGCGACTACTATTCCATATTACGAAAGATGAATGTGATAATAATTAGATAATCAAAAATGCATCTAACTTCAACTGGTTAGAGGATTTCAAATATGTATTCCGTACGAACTAATCGTCCGTTAAAATAATCTCAAATTTTGACGGCTCTTGGCAGCAGATTTATGTGCGTGAAACGATAAAATAAAGAAATAATTTCGGTGAAAATAGATTTACTATAAGCAAGATAGCCAAAAGTTCATTAAATAAAAGCAAGAGCTATAATCAAGAGCACAGAATATCAGTAAAAGAACTGTAAGCACCATGTTAAATAGGGGAGACAAACATGGCAGCCAAAAAAGTCTTCTTTCTCTCTTGCACTTATACATTCCTACTAGCGCCTCTGGTGAGTGTATGTGAACTATAAAAAAAATTGTTTTAACGTGCTATAAAATCCATTGAAAAAAATTATACATATATATATGAAATAGAGGTAAACGATAGACTAATATGTTAAAAGACTTTATCAGATATATTACATGAGGCGTTGGAAAGCGGAAGGACGCATTTCCTCCCACATAACGAACCGCAATAAATTTTAGGAGCAGCCCGCCATATTGCTCTTCGCGCGGTTACTCTTGCGTATTCTCGAGAAAAAGCGTCGTACATTCCGTCCACCTTTGTCCGCAACACGAATTACAATTAATTACAATTAAATTATAAACAACGCTACCCGCGCCAATCTCTCCAGGGTTACTGGGCTTCGGCAAGGTAAAGGGGCGCAATTCGAACCACGTGACTCTTCAGGATGTTGCTCGCTGTCCGTAAGGTGACGATCTGAACTAAACTATCTTGTCCTGCGTGTGTCTCAGTGATTTTGCTAAAGGCCACTTGTTAGGCGGGTATCTGTTATCTTGTAAAAGTACGAGGTGTCCAATTTTTAGATTATACGAGGATTCGCGTCATTTGTCGCGCGTTTGAAACTGCTAAACATATTCAGCGGTCTACCATCGCCAGAAATTATTGCGAATACGCTGCATGAGCTGAAACTTGTTAAGCCTGCATTCAAGGATCTTTGTCGGCAGGGCATCGAGAATTACTGTCGCTGAAGTACCTATCAGAAAGTGGGCTGGTATCAGCGCGTCTAGATCGTCGAGGTTGTTGGAGAATGAGGACATCGGCCGCGAGTTCAGGAACGCTTCGATCTCAGCGAGTACCGTGCTCATCTCTTCGAGGATGAGGGTGTGATGCTCAATAACTCGTCGGAGATGAAGCTTCACCTTCTTTATGCCCGCCTCCCACTAACGCCCATAGTGTGGCGTGCTGGAAGGGATGAAGGTCCAACTGGTCTTGTCGTTGACGATGATGTTGTTGACGTCTTTATGAAGATCGGAAGCCGCTCGGAAGAGTTTCGTCAGATCTTTATTCGCACCTCGGAAATTCGTTGCGTTGTTGCTGACGAGCCTCGTACACGCGCCTCTTCTACTCGTGAAGCGGTGGAACGCTGCGATGAATGCTTTCGAACTGAGGCTGCTTATGCATTCGAGGTGGACCGTTTAGTGACGAAACAGATAAACAACGTGACATAACTCTTGTACGCGCGATATCCTAGACCTTTAGCGGTCAGCAAGAAGATGGTCCAGCATAATCGACGCCACAGGTGGAAAATGGTTGAGCTGAAGTGATACGTGAAGCGGGAAGATCCCATATTAGTTGTGAGGCGAGCTGGGGTTTAACCCACTGGCAAATAGTGCAGGTGTGGATGACAGTCTTAAAGACACGTCGAGCGCCAGTTATCCATGCATGGCGCAGCAGATGGCTGGTAGTCAACGTGTATCCTCCGTGTAAGGCCGTTTGATGGGCTTCTCGTGCCAGTAGTTTGCTGAGAGGTGACTTTCCGGAGAGGATCGGCGGGTGCTTCGCATTATACGCGAGGTCGGCTCTCGAGAGCCGACCTCCTAATCTTAACAATGAGTCGTTATTGTGGATGAATGGACGCAGTTTGTGCAGCGGGCTTCCTTTAGATACGATCTTTCCTGACGCGAGCTGTCCGATTTTCTCCGCGAAATCGCAAGATTGTGCTAATGAGATAGCGACGGCCTGCGTTTTAGCCAGCTCCGTACTGATAAGCGTGTCAGACAGGAAGGGCTGCTTCCTCACGCGTCGTTGCCACTCAGTTTTCCAACGCAAACAATACGCGAGTACACGTTTTAAGCGCATTAAAGAAGAAAAGAGGGATAATAGGAAAGGCTCTGGGTTTGCATCGTCGCGCCGGGAATGCAACGCGATGACGGCCTCGTCCAAGTTAGGATCAACCGGAGCATCGGTCACTGCTCGGGAGGGGCTTCTAAGAATGGTACACCGTTCCACCACAGCGTGTAACCGTTTAGTTCCACGGGGCTTAGTCCTCTTGTGGCCAGATCTGCCCGGTTTTCCTTGGTCGGCACGTGCCGCCACTGAACTGTAGGTAACTTCATCTGGATGAACGAGACACGGTTCGCGATGAAGGTCTTCCAAAAACAGGAATACTTACCCAGTCTGCCAGCACGACCTTACTGTCGGACCAGGCATGCACCGGGAGATCCTCCAACCATTTTAAATGCTGAGATGCGTGATCAACCGGACTAATAATGACGCCCCACGTAACTCGCATAAAATTTGGGATGCTTCTGGTCATCGTCGACGTGATTTTTGTTGTCGAAGCCAGAAGCCGCACGGTCGCACCGTCCACGTCGTTCGGAATATGCACATAGGCATACGTAGCATAGGCCCACTCGGACGCATCATTGAAGCCGTGGATTTCAAGTGCCTATGACGCTGCAGTGCCTAGCTATCGATTTACACGGACGGCGGGTAGATCCAGTAGGAGTTGGCAATAAGCATGCCACCTCTGCTCGACTTCGGCCACCACAGGAGCGTCCCAGTCACCCTGCAGGGGAATGAAGTCCTGCATCAAGACTTTCCCGATCACTGAAATTGGTGAAACCCATCTTAGAGGGTGATACAATTTCGAGACGCCGGGTAATATGCTGCGCTCGTCATGTTTCGCGGATGTTCGTTTGGGTCCCGGCCACTGAAGGTGAATCAATCATTCGATGCATTCAAATACGCCCTCAGGGTTTTCACGGAGTTATCCGAATCGATGCGCTTCCGAGTTTCGTCTTTTCCTAGTGCGGATAGAGACAAAATTCGTTATGCGTAGCCACCTACTTGTCGAGCTCAATGCCGGCCGATTGCAGTATCGCGACGAGCTGCTGTCTCTTCTCTTTGTCGAGTCCGATTTCATCTGCACCGTCGAAGATGTCTTCCTCGTATGTATGTTCGCGAAGGATCGTCGCAGCCAAGGGGAACTCGCGTTGGTGGTCGTCTGTGATCTGTTGTAAATTTTGGATCGCGAGGAAGAAAGCACACGATGTTCCATATGTGACCGTCGCGAGTCAATAGTCCACCGGATGCTCGGCAAAGGTATGTGCCCAGACGATTCTCTGCAATTCGCGATATTGTTTCTCGACGCGTATCTGACGGAATATTTTCACTATATCCGCCGTGTACGCATATCGATAACACCGCCAATTTAACAAAATGAGCGCAAGGCCACCCTGTAGCGCCGGACCCGGTTTCAAGAATCCGTTTAGCGCGTGCCCATCGGGAGTCTGACGTCACGCATCGAATACCATCCGGATCTTCTCGGCCGCCGTCGTCAAGGGAAGAACGGGATGGTGAGGCAAGTACCACGCCCGAGGGTTCCTAATCTCGGCGTCCGAAACTCGTTCCATGTGTCCCAGTCGTTCATAGTCTCGCATAAACGACTGATAGGCGCCGGCGAGCCCCGGGTCACGACAGTATTGCCGATGCACATGGATCAACGACGCCAGAGCCATTCTTCGCGTTTCGTCCCCCACGAGGAGTAATTCTCCTCTAATGAGAAGAGACATGGTAAACCGACCTCGGATCCGCGAGCGTTTGTATCGCGGTAGTGCTCCTCGCACTTAGTGATCCACGGGCTTCACCGCACTCGTCGGGGACGAGACCTCCTCAACCTCATCTGATTACTAGAAACGCTGCAACAAGTCGTTGAGGTAATCTCCTGTCGAGCAGTGCAGCATTGCTGTTGGCAGGAGGGCCGTCTCCGCCTGCTGAGAGGCAGCTGACTGAGTGAATCTACCCGAGGGCGGTATCCTGAGCCATCAGCCACGTACCCGATAATCTGAGGAGGCCTGACCTCAGAAATATCGCGTACAGGTCAACTCCTAGGATTATGTCGATTCGTTCCGAAGCGAAAAGCTGCGGGCTTGCTAATTCAAATCCCACAAACACGGGGATGTAGACTAGAATTCCGTCGGTCACCGGAAGCAACCCTGTTACTCACGGCAAGATTAACGCATTGATGCGGAAGCTACACTCCGGGTGTATCACCGAACGCACGGCAAATTGCGTCGCGAATCGAGCCATTCCTGTAGAACAATCACCGAGTTCAGAGAGCTTCACGTCCACTCGGAGTCATTTGAGTCCCATCAGCTGGACTGCAGACTCCGATGTTGACGGATGTTGAAGCCTTGGGGTGTTATTACATCAACTCGCGCCATCGCGAGCAGAGTAATGGACCGCGTATCCCTTGTAGTGGCAGCAAATACCCGTGCATTATTTGCCGCTACTTTAGACGTTCCTTCCTGAGTTCCAAGTTCGTTTTCGGCGAGTTTATTTGTTACGAGAGTCGCAGAGTGCTTCGCGTCGTCGTGCAGCTGCATATGGTGCTGCCCGTTGCATTTTTTGCACCGCATACTTCCCGGGCACAATTTCACTACGTGCTCACCGAAGCAGTTGAAACACCGATGGAGTCGAATAATTTCCGCGCAACGTTCACGCACGGGTTTCTTTTGGAACTCCTGACATTTTCATAGCGGATACTTCTCGGCGCAGCACGGTCATACGTCGCTTCGAGCTGCATATAATACGCGTTTGATGCCGGACGAACGTTTAGTGGGCCAGCGGGCTTACGTAACGCGTTTCCCTTCGGGCTTTTCTTCGACGTTGCCTTCTCGGGGGTGGACTTGGGACTTGTCAGTGGGCTTGGCTGCGAGTCGAGGGTCGGTACCCGCCATTTGGGAAATTTCTCAGTTTTCCATCTTCGATGCCGACATGGAGCAACCTGAGCTAGATCCGAAGGTCTGTTGGGTTTCCAGAGGATTTTCCACCATCATACTCACCAACGCATCCCACTGCTCCCGCGATGCAGGTGGGAGATGTTTGCTAAACCGATGAACGAGCATCATGTCCCAATCCCCGACCGGTCCTCGCAAGGCTTTCAACGCACGTGTCGTTTTCCGGATTTGGTCCCAGTATGCTCTAAGGCTCGACGCCGACTCCCTGGATGGTGCAGGAATCTCCTCGAGTACATCAATTAACTCCCTGATGGACTTCCAGGGATTGTCATACCGATCGACAAGAGCTTCCCACGGTACCGCCATAATTTTCGTCCATGATGTTGATATTCGCGGCGAGGTATATATATATTAATTGACCTTTCCGAAAAAGGTTGACTATACCAATGAGGCCAAGAAATTTCTGAGGGAAAATTAGGCGGAAGAAAGGTTTTCCGCGACAAATTTGGAATAATGTGAATTCGCTCTCCAAATTGTCTCGCTAAATTTTCGGTGCGTTAACATGTAAAACGGAATTCAACATTTATCACGTGCGGCACATAAGTACAAAAAAATCAAGTTAATATTCACTATTTATTCAGGTATCTATAGTTAGCTGTTTTTCAAATAGGTTTTAAAGCGCTTATAAAAAATATTAACTTGAGCCACAGATTCTTCAGAGGTCATTAGTGTGCCTATTAAGTGTGAGAGAGAAAGAAGATATTTCTCCCGCCACGTTTCTGCCAACGCCTAATACGGAGATTAACCTTTTTTTAGTATCTGTTTTATGAGATTACCAGTAGCGGCTCACTTAAAAGGAAGATATGGGGTTATCTCATTCTATTAAATTTATCTAAATTATTACTAATATTAAAGAAAAATGAATTTTTAAATTAAATACAATATTCTGGTATATAATAATGTTTAATTATTATAAAATTTAAGAAATTTTAGACTAGTATAGCGCGGGTACTTTTTTTTACGACAAAAATCTTCTGTAGCCCGTTTGCTGCGTTTGTGGTTAATTCTCTCATATAGAGTTGACCTTCACCCCTTTTAATAAGGCTTTTCATCTATTCATAGTATATATATATATTATTTTTTAAAAATAGGTTTTATAGCACTAAAGAAATTTTTTTTTAATAGGACTAGCACTCACTAGGATTGTGTCACAAATGTGTGCAAGAGAGAAAGAAAATATTTCATCCACCATAAGTGTTTATTCCATTTAACATTTTCTAAATTTTCTGTTGCGTTTCTCTCATCAACTATCATGACTCGTTGGACATCTTTATTACCAGTTCAATTATTTTAATTTGACCTCTCACTGATTATTTGAGTACCTATATTATACATTGAACCTAGTGAAAGAATGCTTAACTTCATTACGTGTTCCCCTTAATTGCTCTAAGGAGATAATTGTAATTTATAAAATCTCCACAATGTTTTTTTTTTAAATAAAAGTTTAAAATTGCTTCGGCAATCTCCTTATTTATCTCTGGTTAAATTTTAAGTAAAAAAACTTGCTGGAAAAAACTTTCAAAAATTTTATTTTGTTATCAATTGTCATTAACTGCTAATGCTTTATTTTACTTTTTGATTATTATTAAGCGTCGTTATTATTAATAATTTGTATTGGAAATTTATTCAATTTATGATGCTATTTATGTCTAATAAGATAATGTTTTTGATGATACAACATTTAAATGTATATTTAACTTTTAAATATTTTGTATAATTTTATTTTGGTTTTTCTTTTTGTATTCAATAAATCATATTCAATATAAAAAGTTGATTATAAATAGAATTGTTTTAACAGAAAAATCTTGACAAATTAAGACTAATTTTAGTTTTAACTTTAACTTTATTTAAGTAATTTTATCAAAATAAATCAACAAAATATATTGTAAAATTTTGTAAAAATATAATACAGAAATATATTAATAGACGAAATTAAAATCAATAATTTATTAAATAATATATAAAAATATGTGGTTATAGAATTTTTTTTATTTTGTCTTATTGAATATATTTAATACAAAAATGTACTAGAAACAAAAAATTCATGTACTTCTAATAAAAAATTATTATTTTTTAAATGTCTTATAAAATGGATAAATATAAATCTGTGTAAAATAATTGTGCATTTAAAATTTAATTTAACTTCTGAGAAGTTATAATTTTTTAAAATAAATATTTAATCACCAATTTGCAATAACAATATACTTTTGAACATTGAAAAATTTTATATTTTAAAGCTAAAAGTAAATTTTTTTTTTAATTCATCACAATGTTTTAAACCACTGTGAATAAACATGAAATTTGTATGATTTTTGTACAAAATATTTATTATATTTTAATTATTATATTAATGCATTTAATTATATTTAATTTTATAAATAACCAAATGTTTTGTACATTATAGAAAATTATTTATTTTTAAATATGGATGCAAGTAATTTAAGCTCTTATGTAGAAACTACAGGAATAGTAATCGTAGGCGCTGGTATTGCTGGATTAGGGGCAGCTTTAACTCTAGAACAATCCAAATTTAAAAATTATATCCTTGTGGAAGGTAAAAAATAAATGTACATAATATTAAATCAATTGATACTACTGATTAAAAATTTATAATTGTTTTTTAGCACAATCGAAAATTGGAGGAAGAATTTGTTCAGTACCTTGGGACAGTGGTTGGCTAGAAAAAGGTGCACAATTTTTACATGGTAAAGCAAGCGCATTAGCTGAACTTGCTGAAGAAAAAAATTTTCTTTCAAATGTTGAAGCTGTAGAAGAAGAAGGGCTATATTTAAGAGAAGATGGCACTGAAATTAATCAAAAATTAATAACAAAAGTGCATGAAATTGTTAATAATATTATGACAGACTGTGAAAAATATGCAGTTGATAACGAATTTAATTGTACAGATATCAATCAAAGTGTAGGTAAAATTTTAAGAAATAAATTTTATAATTATTTAAAAATGACAGATGATCCATTAGATATAAAAAATATCAAAGAGGAACTTTTTGATTGGAACCTTAGATTCCTTGCTATTGACAATGCGTGTACAGTATTGGATGAGTTATCAGTGAAGAGTTGGGGAAAGTATAAAGTAATAATTATTTTATAAATTTGATTATATTTTATTTGCAAATCATAATAAAATATATTTAAAATGATATAACTCGTTTTTTACTAATCAAGCAGCAAATTTTTTTTATGACTAATATTATTTATGATTATAAATTATTGCAGTCTGTTAGTGGTCCAAAAAATAATGTTTTTAAATCTTATTATGGTTCTATTCTGGAATCAATCGTTGAAGAATTAACAAAAAGCAATTTAAGATTGAATAGTCCAGTCATAAAAATTGAATGGAGTGAACAAATAAATTTGGATAATCCAAAAACAATCCTTGTTACATTACAAGATAATAAAAAAATAAGAGCAAGTTCTATTATAGTTACTTGTTCTTTAGGTTATTTAAAAGAAAATTATGATAAGTTATTTGTACCTCCATTACCAAATCAATTAAATAAAGCAATTGAGAGTCTAGGTTTTGGTACAATAAATAAAATTTTTCTTGATTTTGATCAGCCTTGGTGGAAACCAAACATTAAAGGATTCCACTTTTTATGGAAAGGAATAAAAAACTCATGTAACAATGATTCATTAGAAAATAAACTTAGTCCATGGACACGAGATATAACTGGTTTCAATGTTTTAAAAGATCATCAAACTGTATTATTAGGTTGGGTAGGAGGAAAAGGTGCTTACATTGTTGAAACCTTAAGTCCAAAACAAATTATACAAGATTGTACTGAACTTTTTAGATTTTTTTTAAAGAATAATAGTGTACCCAAAGCCAGTAAATGTTTACGCAGCTGTTGGGCAAGTAATCAATTTATCAGAGGAAGTTATAGTCATATAACAAAAACATGCGATATAACTGGAGTTTCACCAGGTACTTTATCAGAACCAATTTGGGGAACAACCAAATATAATATGAAACTAAAGGTGACTATAATTTTAATTAAAAATTTCTACAATTGATTTTTCTAAAAATTTTTTAATATACATATTTTATTTTTCTTTTATTTAAAAAAACAAAGGTTAGTATTACAGAACATTTATTGTATGTTAAGCTCCATCTTAAATAAAAGAAGAAGAAATAGAAGAAAAATAAAAGAATCATAGCGGATGAAATATCTTTTTTCTCTTTCGCACACATTTGATGACACTAGCGACCCTATTGACCGTCAGCTTCTAATAAAACAATTTAATGCTATAAAACCTATTTTTAAAAAAAATGATATATATAAATATATGGACTATGAATAAATGAAACGCCCTATTAAAATACTTAGAAATTATAATTGATTTAGTAAAAAAACACTTTTAATCTTAATATGATTATAATTTTATATATATTATGAAGTATTTAATCCAAAAAATTCAAAATATTACATTATAATAATTTTTATTATCTATTTTCATATAAATATAAATTATAATTTTATGAAGTTTAAAAATATTTTTCAACTTTTAAGTATCTTAATATGGCTTTTCATTTATCCATAATCCATATATCTGTATATATTATTTTTTTAAATAGGTTTTATAGTATTGAAAAATTTTTATGTCTTTTAAGCACCAAAGATACAATAAAAGAAAATGAATTATTTCATCCGCCATGGGCTTTTTTTTTACATGTGCACTAATTCATTTCACACATTTTTCGACGCTTTCTCTCAAGAATACGAGAGTGACCGTGTGAAGAACAGTACGGCGGCGGGCTCCAAAATTTTGTTGCGGTTTGTTTTACGGAAGGAAATGCGTCCTTCCGCTTTCCGACGTCTCACTCTCGATTGAGAATTCTTACCGCGCGTCTCTGCATTTTGTTAATTGCACTACTAGCGACACGCTAGATTTGTGTGTGATCTCTCTCGTTTTTTCCGAGTCAAGGTGATCTACGACGGCGAAAATTATTGTGTGAGTACGTGTGTGTTGTGTGTGTGTGTGCAGACCAAGGGAGGGTGCTTGCGTAAGGGCGCAAAGCTTTTTCCACCGCGGGCACACGCCTAGAGGAGTACCCTCGCCCAGCGGCCAGATCACCAGGTGATTCTTCTGTGAGCCGGGCGGCATCAACGGGAGGACACAGCCGAGAGAGACAAGTCTACGCGACTCCTCCACTGCGGTCTTTGCGGAGGACGCCAGCCCAAGGCGGCAGCAGCGAGCGTCACCTCCGCCTGGCTAGTAGCGATAAGTATATTAATGCGGCTTTTTCCTCTCACGCATGAGGGGTTTTTTATGCCTACTGTAACAGCGGAGCTAATAAACTTTCTGTATAGCTCAATTGTTGGTTGTTCATTTCAATTAAAACACCAATCTCATTTATCCCTTACCTCCTTTTCCCTTTTTTATTTTATTGATTCTATACTTTAATCATAGATAGCTAATTTTTTTGAATACACACATTCTCTGGGAAAAATTTTTGTACACTGTTATACCTCTTTGGAGAACAATAATATAAACACGTGTATCGGATCGACTTATTAAAAAAAGACATAGTAGGGGATTTTTTTATGTTTTGCTTTATATTCCTTTATATTTTTCTAATTTTTAAATAAAAATGATTTTTTCAATTAAATGTAATTTTTAGTAATTAAAACATGAAAGATACTCGAAAACATACGCAAATATTCAACACGTTTACGGCGAATGTAGGGTAGAGGCACTTCAAATAAACTACACCAATTTAAATATTAAAAATACTACAGCGTTTATTTAATAATAAGTGTCGCTTTCCAACAAACAAGCCGACGGCTGGATTTCAACTAAGTCTCCTGCACTGCAATGCATCCTTCTCGGCCAGTCGGGGTTAACCGTCAGTCATCTGGCTCGCGACTGCCTAACTTTCTCTTTTCGGGGTTTAGAGAAAGTTGCAGCTCGTCGGGTTTGGTGTCGCCGAAAAGTTGTCACTTATAAACACCATATAACGAAGGTGTAAGGTGATAGTTTTTATAATTCGAATTGTATCAGGTCTGTTTGTTGTCACTTTTCCTATTTAAGTTTAGACCCCTGTGGTCAGTATGATTGATCTATGAGGGAGAGGCGTCAATTATAAATGAGTGAATTCACAACAAATGTGGTAGACAAGCCACAAAAGGTTTGAGTAAAAATAAAAGTGACCTGCACTATAATAAATTGAGAATTTTTAAATTTTATAATAATTACACATAATTATATTTTATATTATTCTATGCTATAATAATGGGGAAAGGTTAAACTCTCAATGAATAATACGACAATTATATAGATTATTATTCAGTTTTTATTCAGTGTAGTACAAAATTGTTATCAGTTGAAGTTACAGTGCAACTGTCGCACTTCCCCGCGTTGCGACACATCCTTCCTTGCCTGTCGGGACTCACCAACGATCATTCGGCTTGCAGCTGCCGCACTTTCTCTTTTACGACGGCCTTTTCGAGTAAGCGATGACGTTCGAAAATCCGTCGCTTACACACATATGTATATACTTTAAATATATTGTATATATTTAATTATAAATTGTTTGTATGTATAAATTTAAACGTGAATTTGATTTAAACTTATAAACATGAACAACTAAATATAAATGGTGAGATTTAGGAATGAAGTAAAGAAAACCATTTTTATGGGTATGTTAATAAACTTAATAGTAATGTATTAATCTTAATATATATTAATAACAATACTATACGTTAATCAAAAGGATAATCTAATTATTGAAATCAAATATGAAATTCAAATAAAGGAAAGGGTTTAGGGATGATAAGTGATTCATCGATTAAATAATTAGTAATACAATGTTGAGTCTAAATACAATAAGTTTATTGGCTTCGCATTACATAAGACATAAAAAACATCTCTCGCTCCAGGGAAAAAAGCCTGAGAATGGCTTACGTGAATACAACGTTGTACGTTGCGGTAGACGGATGCTTTACTCGGCTGCGTCCTCTGCGTCGTAATGGTACTGCTGCAGGCTGAGTAAATCATCTGGTGATCAGGCCACTGAGGGTGGTATTGAGCCGCTGGGGCTAATGATTCTTACAAAGGCGTGGAGAAAAGCCTGCGTTCGTGCGGATACACCTTCAGTGCAACTACACACACACATACATACGTGCACGCTCAATTACGAAGACGCTCGATGATGCTTAATCGATCGTGTTTCACAAGGCGCGAGAATCATGCTGATTGCAAGCGGAAGCGAGAACAAATGAGCACAATATGTGGATAAAATGCAAGAAACACAAAGTGAATCTCGCAGAGGAATGACGCGCAGTTTTTGGGGGAGGAAGAAGCGTCCTCCTGTGTGCCAAGTTTCCAGGTCCTAATAAAATTAAGCCCGCCCTTAGGTTATTGTTATTCGAATGCGCCTGTCTCTCTTGCCGCCGTAAAGCCAACGGCGAGAAAAAGCGCTATATATACTATATTTATACATATATATAACATATTAAAGTATACTCTACACTTTTCAGCGTAGAACAAATATGCATTCGTATAATAATTTTTTTTTCTTATATATTATTTAAATATATTGATGTTATTAATTGTTGTTAAATATAATATGTAAAGAAAATATTCATTTTTTCAAAGTGACTACACATATGCAAAATGTTTTTATTTATTTATAATTACTGAATTTCTATTATATTTTATACTTATTTTTACTTTTAATATATTATTTATATAAAAAAATTATTTTTAATTGAATAATTTAATAAATAATTTGTAATTTAATTAATAGTTATTGTGAGGTAATTGCATAATTACATTAATATGTAAATAATTCTTACAGATCAATCAAGAAATTAATTCTACTGCAAAAATTCTGCAACTTTAATATTGGTATTTTTATTACTATCTTTGAATATTCTTATAAAAAATTTTTTTAAATAATAAATATATATTATATAGAAAGTTTCTTCTATTTTATAATATATATATATATATATATATATATATAAATAAACTTTACAAATTTTCTTTGTCTCATATAACCATGTTAAAATTATTATGTATTTTAAATTTAATTACGAATAAGTAATTGAATGAAATAATTTTTTTTCTACATAAAAAATGTATTATAATCAATTAATTATTAATAATTAAAATTAATATATATATAATTATTTTTAAATTGTTATGTGCGATAAAGAGCTATATTGGAAACTGTATTTATATATAAATATTTATGAGTTTACTAATAATAATTATTTTAGACTTTAATTAGTTCTTATGGGAATTCAGAGGAGTGCGGGGAAACAGGCAGATTATTTTAAATGAAATAAACAAAGAAATTGAGCCACACACAAGGTTTATTGGCTCTGCTTATACATAGGCATAAAAAATCCCTCATGCGCGAGGAGAAAAGCCGCACTAATAGTTATCACTATTTGCGCTGGGCGGAGGCGACGCTCGCTGCTGCCGCCTTGAGCTGGCGTCCTCCGCAGAGACCGCGGTGGAGGAGTTGTGTGGGCTTGTCTCTCTCGGCTGTGTCCTCCCCGTGGTTTGATGCTGCCCGGCTCACAGAAGAATCACCTGGTGATCCGGCCGCTGGGCGAGGGTACTCCTCTAGGCATGTGCCGTGTTGGAGAAAACTTTGCGCAAACACCCTCTGTACGTTTACGCACACTCACACACAACACACACACGTACTCACATGATAAATTCGCCGTCGAGTGATTCGCAGATCACCTTAATCGAGCGCGATGCAGGAGGAATCACAATCTAGCGTGATGCTATATACACACACAGTGCCAATTCAAAAAAAGACGGAAGCTTCGATCGAGAGTGAAATTTGTCGGGAAACGGAAAACACATTTTCTTCTGCAGAAGCCGAATCGCAATCAAATTTTGTGCCATCCACTGTATTGGGCTTCACGCGGTCACTCATATTTTCGGGAGAGTGCGTTGAACAATTATGTTAGATATAGCAGAAGAAACTTCCTAATATAAGAATACGTATTATAAAATAACAATTTTTGTCTAAGAATATTGTAGGGTAGTAATAATATGTAATTTTAATTTTAATGATGAGTATTTTAATGGCAGAAAAAATGTACTCTTTCTTTCTCGCATTTATAGGTATACGAGCAGCCTCTGAAGAGTCTGTTTTCTCAGTTAACATTTTTGAGAAGTGTTTTAAAATCCATTTAAAAAAGCTAACCATAAATATACGAAGGATGGGTGAATATCAGCTTGATTTTTTTTTGTAATTTAAACTCTAAAATCTTCAAATTAAAATTGATAACTTAACATTATATCAACACTCAAAGTAAAAAGTCAGGTTCGCTCATCATTCAAACCTCTATAGTTAGCATATACTTATAAGTGCTAGAGAGAAAGAACACGTTTGTTGTCAATGTTTATCATAGATATTGATCTTCTCTTAATATCTGGTCTTTGATCTTTGGTAGAATACTTCTACCAGACCAGTAACTGTAAATGAGACATTTGATATCAAACATGTGTTGGGTATTCCATATTAAAAAAAAGTTGGCATCTTGCACCTTTATTTGAACATTTTTTAATTTTTGATTAATTTTATTACATATATTTTCGTAAACATTAAAAAATTACAGTAATAAGAAACTGTTAAAAATTAAATGTTATGTTTTTAATGAAGACGCCCTATATATTTGTTTCGTGAACTAATCCTGATAATCTGATATACATATTAATTTTATCATTTCCCATTGGGAGTATAGTATTTTATTAAATTACAAGAAGTTGTGGGAGAAGTTCAACACACAAAGTTTTTTTAAGGAAATATACATATATACAATTCTATCGTCGGAGAGGACGCGCGGGTGTATGTAAGGCTGATCAGGGAATAATCACTTCGGCACCTGACGACGTTTTAGGTACTTCCAAAATCGGCGACGCTAGCATCTGCTACTACTGTGTTTTCCGGTCGCATAGTAATAGCAAGTGCTTTCCTCGCAAGCTCAGGTTTCAATATGCACAAAATTTTCCTTGCCGTATAGCAAACAAAAATCCCGCGGTCTGCTCTCTACACCCAAATCACATATAGTCAGAGTAAATATTTATTTCACAACATTAAATTATTCACTGATATTTGTCATTAAATTATGTAGAAATCAAAAACTTTGTTTATTATATACGATACAAAATGCGACTATACATATTGTAATATATAACTAAATCAGATTTTTGAAATTTAGCTAAAATCTATGGATTCTCATGTACACAAAAAAGAATCACCATTATATTTATTAACTTAAAAATAAATAGTTGTTTCATTTTATTTTTTGAAATGATTATATAATGATTTCAAAAATTATATTTTAAAGCTAGTAATTCAGCACCAGTGAGTTTTAATAAAAAATACAAATATTTGAACTTTTTCTTAAAGATAAGATAATAATAATAATAATAATAATAATAATAATAATAATAATAATAATAATAATAAAACACGTAAATATATATTATGATATTGAACACATTGGAGATTCATAAAATAAATTAAAATTGAAAAACATAAAAAGTTAAAATTATATATATATATAGTATTTAACGTAACTTAGTGTGATATTTCAAGTACTTCTTTTTATAATAAAAAATCTATTGCATCTTAACTTAAGTCAAAGGAATAATATTATATTATATAGAAATTTTTTAAAGTATGCAATTTCGAAGAGAACGTTGTTTGTATATATAAAAAATATGTAATGTACAATTTCTTATGAAAATTATGATAAAATGTTTTAATAATTTTTATATTGGAACGAAGAATAAATTATTTATTGCTTTATTATTTATTATAGAATCTTCCAATTTTAATGCTAGCAGGAGAAGCAACGCATGACAATTTTTATTCAACAACTCATGGAGCTTATGACAGTGGTGTAAAACAAGCTCAAACATTTTTATATTATTTTACCGAGTAAGAATATATATATGATCTAATTACCATTATTAATGCATGGATGAACAATTTCTATCTGTGGATTTTCACTATATATATGTTTAATAAATGGCGTTTAAATATAAATAACAATTACATAATAGTGTTTCGAAATTTATATTAAGGTACACGTTTATGTTTGTATAATAACTAGGTATATACTTATAAATAATTACTTGACGATTTCATAAAATTACGATAACATTACAATAAATGTTTAAACTTTAAAAAATATGAAGAAATTTCAAAGATTAAATGTTTATTTTATATTGATTTTTATTAATAAGAGTTTCAATCTATTTAGATTATAATAGTTTTTTAAAATTGTACTTTTAATCATTATTTATCATAAATTCATATTTTTTTAGCTTTTGAATAAAAAAGTATTATGATGCTAATATATATACGGTACATAAATGAATACCAATTATTATAATATTAATCATTTTCATATTAACTGTGGTTAGGATATATTAAATGAACTATTTTTATCTTTTTATTCATAAATATTTACAATGAGTATTTATAGTTTTACAACAAGCCTATTTCTTTAAATTATATCATATATTTATAGGTTATTTGATTTAAATTTATATATTTTTAATCTTTTTTAATTTTGTAAAAAATATCATAGTCAATCATATTATTCTTATATTTTTAATTAAATATTTTTCAGGTATTTATTTTAAAAATTAAATTTTAATGAATATATGAGTATTTAAAAATTTATAGCCTTACAATACAAAAATGAATTTACATATTTAATTTAAAAACAAAAGCGATATGTACATATCTTCTATTACATTACTATGTAAACAATAATATATATATATATATATATATATATCTATATATATATACATCATAATCAAATAAATAAATATCTGCATATATCATGAGTTTATAAAATATATGTGCTAAAATATAATTTATTTAAATGAATAAAAAATAAGTAATTTTTCATTTTTATTCCATTTTTACAATATTATATTATAAATAGAAATTTTAACAATATACATTGGCTAAATGATGACAATGTAACTGAGGATAATGAATCTTAGTTGCCCGTAAAAACATTACCTAACCTGGATGTTTTTATCAGCCATATATATGTATTCAGATACACCCATATTAATATTAACCATTTATCTTGTTGAATTTTTCCTGAAAAGTATATCATCAGCTATCCTCACTCCCTTATTTTCTCGACCGGCTTATTTAAGGATGATTTTAATGTGTAATGGTATGTAGTATAACTCATAACTTGCTCCATTCCTTATTTTTGGTATTTCTGTACCCCTTTAAGGTAAGAATTTATTGTTACATGGCCATAGAAAATGTGGAACAAATGCTCCTACCAGTGATGAAAAGGGAAATTATACCTCGCATGTTAAAAATATGTTTACGATAAATCTGTTAAATTTCAGAAGTACTAAACATGTACCCAATCGGGAGAGTCAGGGAAACGTAAAATAATGAAACGATGGACATTTGCTTGCTCTTCTTCTCAAATTTGGTACTCTCAATTCGCCGGTTGGGTATCGTCTTAGTTACAGCACTAGAAGTAATAGTAATTGGTAAGGTCTAAGCATATATTCAATTCTTATACTATTTCTAAGCAAAAAGCATAATGAGTATTAAGTCATTTCCTTTTTGTAGAAGTACAGGAGACATACCATTAAGTTTGTAGCTTTATATGGTTCAGAGCTATGTAGAGCGTTTAATTAATCTACAGTTGTATCCTAAAACTCCGACAGAAATACTAGTATTATATTGTTGTTTTGAAGTCTGGAAAATATATGTACGAAGGTGAAGAGTATATTTGCAATACTTCTAGACTATCTCCTATTGCTTGTTCGAATTAAATTATCTCCAATTGTATGAATATTCTTTAATATACGAAAGAGTCTTGTAATATTTGTTAAATCTCGTAAGTAATAATTATAAATAAAACTGATGAATATATTAGCTAGATATGTACAATTAAGAGGGTACTGAAATGTAGTTTATGAAAAATATCCACAATATCAAAATAAGGTTTTTGATATTCCATCACTTGAACTCTTAATTAATATTATAAGGGCTTATATTTGTCAATGCTAAGACATTTAAAAGAAGGAAAAAGATAATTAATCACCTCTGAATCATACATTTAATAAAGCAATAGTTTTAATTCATGAGAAACTTTACCTCTCAAGCAATTAATAGTCTAATGTGATGACGAACATTACTAAGTGGATTCTAATTCAAGCTAGTCAGTTAGTGTGTAAATGACTATTTTCAAAAAAATTCTTATTATGTATCTAATATGAAAAATTACTAAACAATGTAAAAAAATCGACATATCACAATTAAATGATTTAATTCAATTTAGCAAAAACATATTTCATATATCTTACAATTTATTAATTCTCAATTTTTTCCGTCCTGCGCACAATATTAATCATTATTCTGAATTATTCACTGAATTATTAATAACAATTTACTCCTACACAATAAATATAAAATTAAAGAACAAATTCAGTTGAATGATTACTGTTCGGGATAACAATAATTTCATGGCCAATCAAATAAATATTTTACTATTTTCTAATATAATAATTGAATTAAATTCATTCAATTACACCAATCAATACTACTAATATTATAAAAATATAATAATAAAAACTTTTACCAATGCTGTAGAATTTATGTGTCAATACTATTTTGAATTGATAATTATTAATATATTTATTAGTGTTTTTTCTGTATATTTATATTTTTCTCTCTCTCTCTCTCTCTGTAATAAGCTAAAAATAAAATAATTGAAAATGAGGGATGGACCGCTGGGTTGCAAATAAAATATCAGATTTTGTTCTAACTAACCAGAATAGACAATAAATTTATTACATACTGCATAAAAAGCCCCTGTAAATCAAGAGGAAAAGCACTTGATGCGCCGATTAAAATGATTATAGAAACTTATAATGTGTACTGCACGTGCAAGAAGTTCGGTGTCGCTCGCGGGCACGCTCTCGGTAAATGTTGACTCAGCTCGTGAAAACCACTGCGTAAGCATTAGAGAACTCGGAAAATAACTGGTGCAGACAAATATCCGTCAATACCCACCTGGAAGTCAATCGCCGGGCTCTGCTTAAAGGAAGAGCAGGAACGAGTAATCCCGTCACTCTGGATCCATCAGAGAAGGTAGCGCATTAAAACACACATAGAGAACGCACGCTCGTAATCACAATTTACAAAATAATGTACACAAATAGCAAGTGAAATATCAAAATCAAGTCGCACAAGAAAATCGAAAGAAAAGTGAGGAAGACCCCTCGCATTGGATCGGTTTTTCGGAGATCAGTTTTTCTTACGGGTCCGCCCCCACCGCTAATCTAGACGCAGATTTTCTTCTGCTTTCTCTTTTCCAATAAATATTGTCTAAAAAATCTTTCTCTTTTCCACAAAATCTATTTTTATTTTCATCTGTTAAAATTAAACTTTAAACTCTCAAAATTATTTATGTTGTTACTCTGAATTTTTGTTCGTTTTCCCTGCCTACCATAATTTTTGAGCTTACATGACTTATGCTTAATCACCAATAATATTCAACTAATTGGCTGACATCATCAATTACTCGTCAATTGTTGGCGATAACATTTCTCTACACTACTTTCACCTTAGATACTTTAACGCCCCCTGAATTTTACAATTATCTCAATTATGAATCATTCGTGCCTCGGTTGGTTATTTCAAATACTACCTTTACCGGTAAACACGTGGTAGTGCGTAAGGATGAGAAAATTTCGGTCTTACTTCCACTACTATGCAATATTACAATGTATAGATATACTCAGGAGGGGGGGTTAACTCTAAATGGGAGAGCTGGCGACAAACGCAGCAGACGGAACACTTTCAGGTTGTGACGCAAAAAAAAAGTGCCCACGATATAATAATTTGAAAATTTTTTTATTTTATATTAACAACATATACTTTTGTTTAAAATTATTTTGTTCAATTTAAGAACTAATTTTTATTTACTATCATCACTATTAGTAACAATTTAGAGAAATTTAGCAAAATAAAGTCACCCTATATGTCCCTTTTCGTATGCCGATACTGGTAACCCGGTACGTGTGTTTACATTATTGTTTTTCAAACGCTTGTAGTCGAGAACAGATTTCAAGTTTTTAGTAGTTACAAAATTTCTTTGTAGATGAAGCTATATAAATAAGTGAATATAAATCAATATATTATTGATTAGTGTTGATTATAAAGTGATTGGAGAAAATTGAAAAGTGATTATTTTTTTAATAAACATATATAAAGAATTGTGCAGATATTTCATTTTTTAGGTTCATTATTTATTGAACCATATTTCTTGTATTAAATATGGTTTTATGATACAGATATTGTCCTTAAAATTTTTGATGTTTCCAATGTACTTTAGAATTTAAAATTTATTACAGTGTTCCTGCTTATGCTTATATTATCAGAGATATATTTTAAAAAGTTATTGTTTTTACAAGTTGTATAAATAAATCCTACAAAATATATTTCTAATTATGTAAGCATAAGCAGTACTACTATAATACATTTAAAATTTAAAAGCACATTGTAAGGGACAATTTGAATTAGGTATTTTTATGGTGAGAGAAAAATGCTCTTTCTGTCTCGCACTTATAGGTTCTCTGACGACCTCTAAAGAGACTGTGTCCCGAATTAAAAATTTGTATAAGTGCTTTAAAATCTATTAAAAAAAATGCTAAGTGTACATATACGAAGCTCAAGGGAATATACTCTTGCTTCGTACATGTAGTGGTAGCGTTTTTTTTTAATAGGTTTTAAGGCACTTATAAAAAATTGTAGTACGGACCACGGCCTTTTCAGAGGTCGCTGGTGTTTCTATATGTGCGAGAGTGAGAGAAGATATTTCTGCCGCCATGTTTATCGCCAAAGTTTAACATGGACCTTAGCATTCTCTTTGTATCTGTTCTGTGGATATACTATTCTCATTTTCGCATGTGCATCTGTAACGTTTCGTATACAAAAATTGACATTCAGCTACTATATTTCCGGTTGCTACCAATATGGTACTGTTCAATCTCATGTTGACAGGTGATCGTGAGTGCATTGAGGTTATTGTTAAATTAAATAATTAATTATTTTAACTATTGAAACTAATTTACATTTGTCATATATTATAGGTTTATTCTAAATGAATAAATCAATAAATGGTGATTTTTAGAAACATTTATTGTAATATTAATAAATTCCATATTTATTTTCTAAATATATTTTTTAATTTTTTAAAGCAATTACTTTTACAGTTTATTAATATTTAATTATATTCTGAAATATAACAATGAATATATATAAAATACATTTATATATGTATTAAACATTAATACATGTATTATTATACATATCCAGACAGACTATTGTTACGTACGTAACGAAATTCGACATAAATTAATGACCTACAATTCAAAAGTTGCAAATTATATCATAAAATTGGTGACGATTATAATTATGAAATAGTTGATCGGCACAAAATTGATCTAAATTCACAAAAGGTTTGGAAATAATTAACAAATACTAAAGACAAGTGGGTTAAACAGGTAGTGGGAGAATTCGAAAACTTGCAATACAGAGATTATAAAAACTCAGTCAAGAACACACAAGAGGTTCCCGGTCCGAGTCGAGTAAGAAGTAACGCGTAATTTATGAAAGACGAGAAGTGTAAAAATAATTTAATAAACGGACGCAATTAGGGTACAACTGACGTATCACGAGTCACACACACATACACACACACACACAGAACAAACTCTTTCTTCCGATTATATGAAATAAACGTAAAGTCGTGAATATTAATCATCGTATCATTGTTTGAAGTAACCCGATCCTCGCAAAGGCTGAGACGTTTTGACCGACTCAGCTACGGCGGAATAGTAACCCGGCGGTAAAATAAATAATACATATATATATATATATACATATTGACGCTACTTAAATTCGTAACATTGGTGCCGTGACCAGGATTTCCGTCGAGGTCGGAATTTTTTTTTTGATATTGAAGATTAAGATGACAACAATTTGGAGAAAGCTGATAACGATTGGAGTGATATTAATGTAAGTACTTAATAATTATTAATAAATTATTGATAATTTTATAAAACATATTGTTATTCATTTGTATTATTATTGTTGATTGATTTGTGGAAATTTTATAAATAATAAATTAAGTTATTCATTGAATTTCGGATCGGGATCCTAAATAATTTTTTTTAAATAAAAAAAAAAATAAATTGTGAATTTTTTTAATTAAATTGAAAAGTCGTGAGTTCTGACTAATAAAGCACTAAATTTTTTTGGAATATATGAACTGCTAAAAGTAGGTAATGATTAGAAAATTATTTAATAAAAGTGAATTGTCGGAAGGAAAATTAGAACAGGAATTAGTAACTTCAAAACTAGATAAAACAGGAAAGTGGAATAAAAAAAGCGAAGAAGTAATTTCATTTCAAGAAGCTTTAGGACTTAAGTAAATCAATACCATTAGAAGTACAAATTCGCGAGTGTAAAAATCATATAGATAATATAACAGAGAAAAGCATAATAATGGAGGTACCAGCTACAAATGTCACCACAAGCACAGTCATTACTGAAAAATCTAGTCAAGATGATATGAGAGATGATATGATAAGAATACTAGGAGAATTAAATAAATTAATAGCCAGAAATGGGGGAAAAGAATTAAATAATGCACTAGAAACAAACGATTTAAGTAATAATCATGGATTTAATAATAATGAACTGGGAGAACAAAGAATAAATAATTATCATAATTCAACAAATAATATACAACGATCGCATTATTATAAAGTAATGGAATTCATGCCTGAGTGTTCGGGAAAATCGGATGAAGTATTGAGGTTAATAAAATGGATTAGAAAAACCATCGAAATTGAAGGACCAGAAATAGAATTATATATACTCAGAACATTAGATAATAAAATAATTGGCGAAGCTAGGGAATTACTGGGAACCAGTGTAAGTGATTGCAATAGAATTGATGAATTTATTACAAAGATGGGAGAAGTTTTTGGAACATTGTGTACAGAAATATAGAGAACCTATAATGAAATATGGTAAAAGAATGACAAAATTAAAAACACAATTATATGCAGCGGTGGAGTTAGACGCCATCATTCGGAACAAAGAATTTTATATTGACTATAAAAAATACATTAACTTGGTTATAGAAGCTTTTATTTATGGGTTAGATGTAAAAATATCACCTCATGTAGGAAGTGCAAGACCATCATCATTGGAGGAAGCCATTAATATAGCTATGCAAGTTGAGCATGGGTTGGGAACAGCCATATTCGAAAAAAATAAAATTAGGACTGAAGGAAATAATATAAATAATTCAAATGAACAAATAGAATGTGGATATTGCAGGAAAAAAGGACATGACATGCCAGAATGCTGGAAAGTGTTACAAGAAATGGAAAAAAGGAAAAATATCGGATTTAATAATACTGGACCACCTAGCCAATTTATGGGAAATCAAGGAAATTTTAATAATTTTAATAATCACAATAAATTTAGCAATGGATTTAGGCAAAATAATCCTAACAAAAATTTTAATGATAAATTTAGAGATTATAATAGGGGAAATTTTAACAATAATGGGAACCTTAATGGTTATCAATAAAATGGAAATCAAAGAGGATTTTATAATCAACAACAAAATGGAAACCATAGAGGGTTTTATAATCAACAAATTGATAATAATAGAGGGTTTTATAATCAGCAAAATGAAAATCATAGAGGATTTTATAACCAGCAAAGTGAGAACCATAGAGGGTTCTATAATCAACAAAATGGAAACCATAGAGGGTTTTATAATAATCAAGGGACTAATAATTATGATAACAATTATAGAAACAAACCCCAATTTATTAATAACAATAGGGGTCAAGATAACTCACAAGATGCTAGAGTTAATTTGATAAGGAAAAATGAAACAATAGATAATACAAATGATGTAGAAAATTTAAACTAGAAAAATGTTCAACACAAACTCTCGGTGTTGAACATAATATCTCCAAAACAACTATGAAATATGCAAATATAAGAATAGCAAAAATAAATGCAATAAAAGAAACAAATGACTTACCGGTAATGATGGTATATGCCGAAGAATTTACTAAAG
The DNA here is from genome assembly GCA_018907245.1 of Eupristina koningsbergeri. Taxonomy (NCBI): domain Eukaryota; kingdom Metazoa; phylum Arthropoda; class Insecta; order Hymenoptera; family Agaonidae; genus Eupristina; species Eupristina koningsbergeri. Next base: position 66,844 of record JACCHV010000092.1, read on the forward strand.
GGAAGGCAACATTTTACGTAGATACTGGGGCAGAAATATCAGTGATAAAAAAAGATAAGATACGAGCGCAAAATAAAATATGCAAGGAGTCTCAAATTATTATTCATGGATTTACAGAAGGAAAATGTTTAACAGAGGGGGTGATAACTTTAAAAATTTATGAATATGAATGTGAATTCCATATTGTCCAGAATGATCATCCAATTGACGTAGATCGAATTCTGGGATGGGACATGATTACGAAATACAAAGGTAATGTTATGTCCGAGCAAAAAATATTAAAATTAGGGAACACATGGATTCCGTTTGCTAGAGATAATATGATAGAGATTCCGGGGAAAACTAAGAAAACTATATTCGCTCGTGTAAAAGGAGATTATGACATAGGATTTGTACCACCACAAAATTTGGCCCCAGGTATTAAATTCGGAAATTTTTTAACAATTAGACAAAATGGCGTTGTAATTGCCTATTGTATTAACACCAATGACGAGGCAGTTACTATACCACTCCCTGAAGTAGAATTAATACCATGTGACATTGCAGATGAGAAATATGATACAGATATTGGAGATTTATATGATGAGAGTGATCAATATATTAACAACAAAATGATAAATAATATAACAATTGGAGAAAATTGTAAATACAATAACAATGACATAATGAGTGACATAATAAAATTTAATCGTTGGTTGAGTAATAATCCGAAAATTCAAGAAGAACGGTTAGAAAAAATCATGGCCCTCGTAGATCTTAAAGGGAGTAACCAAGAAGAAATAAAATTTATTTGCGAGACAATTAGACCTTATGTAGGGGTTTTTGGATTGGATAACGAACCATTACCAGCAATTCATTTAATTAAACACAAAATCGAATTAACATCCGATAAACCATTAAAATCAAAACAGTACAGATATCCGCCAGTCCTTAAAGAGGTTTTAAAAAAAGAAATAACAGAACTAGAGAAAAAAGGCATAATTGAGCCATCATTATCACCTTATTGCTCACCCACGTGGATTGTACCGAAACAACCAGATGCACAGGGAAATAAAAGATGGAAATTAGTCACGGATTTTAGACAACTTAATGAAATGACGTTGGGAAGTTGTTATCCGATGCCCTTTTAGAATGAAATTATCGAAAAATTATCAAAGGCCAACTATATATCTATTATGGATTTGAAAATGGGATTTTTCCAAGTTGAAATGGACCCAGAATCGGCGCCACTAACAGCATCATCGGGACCTAGTGGTAGTTTTCAATATAAAAGAATGGCTATGGGATTAAAGGAAGCCCCTACAACATTTATGCGGGCAATGGAACTAGCACTAGCAGGATTATCAAGGGAAGAAATTGAAGTATACTTATACGACATTATGATTTTTTCTGAAACAATTGAAGAACACATGATACGATTAGAGAGAGTGCTTAGGAAATTAGAGAAAGCCAACTTAACAATAGAGCCGAAAAAGTGTCAATTTTTAAAACATGAAGCTAAAGTATTGGGTCATATAACTGGTGCGGGTAAAATACGCATGAACCCGGATAAAGTCAAGGCAGTAAAGAATTACCCCACTCCCACATCTAATAAAAAAATAAAACAATTTTTGGGATTCTCAGGATATTATCGTAAATTTATAAAAGATTATGCTAAAATCACTCTTCCGCTATTAGAAGTTATTAAAGGTCAAAGGCCATTTTATTGGGAACAAAAACAACAAATTGCATTCGATAAAATAAAAGAAATATTATGTGACGAACCATTTTTACAAGCACCAGATTTAAATCATCCGTTTATAGTTATCACTGACGCGTCGGATTACGCCTTCGGAGCTATACTAAGCCAAGGGAAATTAGGAGAGGATAGACCATGTGCATATGCCTCGAGATGTTTAAAAGGACCGGAGTTAAGATACTCAACGTATGATAAAGAATTATTAGCAGTCGTATTTGCAAAAGACCAATTTAGACATTATTTATATGGAACAAAATTCACAGTAATAACAGATCATGAGCCTCTGAAACACTTTCATACTACAAAACATTTAGATACGCGATTTAATAGAATGAAGGCATCATTACAAGGTTACAATTTTGAAATAATATACATACCGGGCTTAAAAAACGCAAACGCCGATGCATTATCAAGGAATCCGACACTCCAAGAAAATGAGGTCAATCCTGAATTACCTCGTAAGGAATTGTATGAATTGGCTGAAAAACAGGAAGAGCAAATGATTAACGGAAATAATAACAATAAGTCAATAAAGATTGTTAAAAAGGTAAAACAAAGGGAAAAATCCAGTAGCGAAAACGATTCAGAACAAGAATCGGAAGGGAGTGAAAGCGATGATTGGAAACCATACAAAAACGAAGATCCATGGAAAAACAAAAAGAAAAGGAGAAAACGTAAGACTAAAAACAAAAATAATGTTATAGATTCAAAAAGCGAAACAGAAAGCGATGTTGAATATAATGAAATTGTTACGTATGTAACGTAATTCATATGATTAATTAAACAAATAATAAATGTTGTATAAAATAAGTGAGAATGGGAGCAAGACGCAGCATAAAGAGAAATATGTGTGAGCGTAAATTAAGAAATGATAAGGATAATGCTCTTTCATTAAACAATTTATGGAGAAATCTAAACAAAATCAAGGTAATAAGCCTAAAAATGAGAACGCCTCCATGGTGGGAGGACTGAAAGGAGTTCACAGTTGTCTCTATAAAATAAGAAAAATGAGTGATGTTCGGGGTCAATTATTATTGTGTGATTATTAACTCGAGACGCGTTTCAGGAGGCGCAAAGTAACTCGTAGTAATATAATCCCGGTCGGTGACTCTCGTCGGAAACTAACACGATACTCACACGTATAAACGATAACGCGAGTATTATTATAAATTCGGACACATACGTAGAACGCTAGATTTGTAACACGAGCCAATTAAATACTTACATTCTCTCTTCCGATTTATTATCAATAAATCGGTATTTAAACGTGAAATAATATAATTGTATTTATTTTAATCCTTAAACCTCATAAAGGCTGAATCGCTTTGACCGATTCAGCTACGGCAGAAAAGAACTGGGAAATTGTTACGTAGAAATAAAATAAAGGAGTAAAAGAAATAATCGACAAATAAACGCGATAAATAAATAAAGTATAAATAAAAATATATAAATATAAGTAATTAATATAAGTACTCGTAATAAACGTAACATTGGTGCCGTGACCAGGATTTCTGTCGAGGTAAGGAAAATTAAGTAAACGAAAAATTCGCGACGTTAAAATAATAGTGAAAAAAAATACAATTACAAGAGAATACTACAATCCAGGAAAAAGTGATGACCTGGAAACTACTGACCTTTTTAGCAGTCATATTAATGTAAGTAAAAAATTAATTGTATCATAAGAAAATAAAATCTAATATTACATGATTCATATGTGTATATATATATATACTTGCTAAAGTAAACTGTGAGAATAGAGACCCGAACCGGGATTAAAGAAATTAGATTGGATATTTTTGATTTAATTATTCGTGTTATACTATCAATTTTAAAATTGATATTATTATTTTTGATAATTAGTTGGGTAATGTTTAAAAAAATTAATTTATTCAATAAAAATAAATTAGAAAAGGAAAGTTTAAAGTCGCGTATTGTAACATCTTCAGTAAACGGATTAGGCAAGTGGGACCTTGAAAACGAAACAGACATAACGTTCGAAACAGCTCATAAAATGCTGACTAGTGCTGCAAAATCCGATGAACAATTAAGAGTATGCGGAAATAATGTTGACAAATTAATAGCCGAATATGATTCTTTACAAAATAAATAAGTTAGAGAAATAGCTGATAATAGAATAGAACAAAATTTCAACCAGGATTCCATGTTAATGGGATATCATAGAAGAAACGACCAAAGCAATGCAATTGACGATCCTATAATAGAAATACACGAGGAAGTACCAGAAACAATACAATCACAATCAAAAGGGATTAAAGATAATATAGAAACAAATCCTAAAGATATGAATGAACAAGCATATATTAACAGAAAATTATTAAGGGGACTAGAAATACTAATTGATAGAACCAGGTTACAAGATGGGAATAAACCACACAGAGATGACAGAAATAAGGAATATGAAAATCCGGTGGAAAAACCGAAAACGAACATGCAAATGAATTACTACCTGAAATTTTAAAATTAAGAAATGAAATAAAGAATTTAAAAGGTGAACTTGACGATGTTAGAATGAGTAAAGGTAAAAATCGGGATCAATATCAACGAGATGTAAATAGTGTCGAATACGGATCATTTCAGAATACAAATCATTGGGATCCAATAGCAAATACGAGACAACATTATAATCAATATCCGGAATTAAATTATAGACCTCAACCTGAAATTGTACGACAAATGCCGACATGCTTCGGAGAAATTAGCGAAATAGTTAATTTAGTGAATTGGATAAAGAAAACCATGCAATATGGGGGACCGGAAGTAGAAATACATATTTTATGTGCGCTAGTCAATAAAATAACAGGAAACGCAAGACGAATGTTGGGATCAAATTTGGGGAGTTATACTTCAGTAGATCAATTTATTACTGATATAGGTGAAAGATTTGGTGCTCCAGGAGTAGTAAAAAGTTTATTAACACAAATAAAGGAATGCACACAAGGTAGAAACGAATCAGTTTTAGATTTTGGAAATAGAATTAGGATGTTGAGGGAGGATTTATATTCTGCACTCAAATTAGAATCTATAACAAAAAGAAATTATCCCCCCATTAATTTTGAAGATTTTGATAGGAAGATTGTGAGGAAGTTTATTTTGGGATTAAAAGGGGAAATATCATTCAGAATAAATTCGACATTACCTTTATCACTAGAAGAAGCTATTACTCTAGCAGTTGAATATGAGGAAGAAGCAAGGGAATATAGGCTGTATAAGGATGATACCGAATTGATAAAGAATGAACGAGAGCCAAAATATTGCAAATATTGTAATAAGGGAGGTCATGAGTGGAGAGAATGTCATAAATTACAAATAAATATAGAGCAGGGAAGGGGAATAGCAACGAATAGTAATAGTCAAGGCCAGCAAGAACAGAGTTATCGGAGTCAGCCGAATAGATTTATCGATGATAACAGAAGCAATAGTAATCGATATAATGGTAACAATAATTATAATAGAGGACCAATAAATCCTAATTTTTACAATAATTATGCAAGAAATAATACGGGACCTTTTAGGCATCCAATTAATGATGGGGGCGAATATATTAATAGGGGGAGGAATAATTATAATCATAATGGGAGCAATAATAATAATAATAATAATAATCATCAGGGGTTTTCAAATAATCAAGTGAATCAGAGACCAAATTACTCCCAGGATGCACGAGTTAACCTTATAAAGGAACAACCCTTACCTCAATCGTCAGTAATTTTTGATAATGCTGATAATTTAAACTAATAAGATGCTCATCACAAACTCTCGGTGATGAGCATAATAATTCCAGGGTAGACGTATATTCTCCAAAAATAAGAATAGCGAGAGTAAATGCAATAAAAAAAGTGAATGACTTACCAGTAATATTAGTATACGCCGAAGAATTTACACACGGAAAGGCGACCTTTTATGTTGATACAGGAGCAGAAATTTCAGTAATAAAAAAAAAATAAAATATTAGCACAAGACAAAGTATGTAAAGTATCTCAGATCATGATTCATGGATTTACCGAAGGGAAATGTTTAACGGAGGGAGTAATCATGGCAAAGATATATAATTACGAATGTGCATTCCATCTTGTTCAAAATAATCATCCGATTGATGCAGATGGAATCTTGGGATGGGATATGATTACAAAATATAACGGCACTGTCATGTCTGAAGAAAAAATACTAAAACTAGGTAATACATGGATTCCCTTCGCATGAGACAATATGATAGAAATTGCAGGTAAAACAAAAAAAGCTATATTCGCTCGGGTGAAAGGAAATTATGATATAGGATTTGTACCGCTACAGAATTTAGCTCCGGGTATTAAATTTGGGAACTTTTTAACAATAAGACAAAATGGCGTAGTAATTGCCTATTGTAGTAACACCAATGACGAGACAGTTACTATACCACTTCCGGAGGTGGAATTGATACCATGTGATGTTATAGACGAAAAATATAATATGGAAATTGGAGATTTTTACAATAGGAATAATACAAATATTAATGACAAAATTGTAAATAATATAACTATGGAAGAAATTAAGGAAAAAAATGATGAAATAATAACGGAGATAATGGAGTTCAATCGTTGGTTAAGTAACAATCCTAAAATTCAAGAAGAACGATTAGAAAAAATCATGACCTTAGTAGACCTTGAGGGAAGTAATCAAGAAGAAAAAGATTTGATTCGTGAAACTATTAGACCTTATGTAGGGGTTTTTGGCTTAGATAATGAACCTCTGCGAGCAACACATTTAATTACTCATAAAATCGAGTTAACGTCAAAAGAACCTTTAAAAAATAAACAATATAGATACCCAGCTGCATTGAAAGAAGTGTTAAAAAAGGAAATAGACAAATTAAAGGAACAAAATATTATTAAATCATCTATATTACCCTATTGTTCTCACACATGGATTGTACCAAAACATCCCGATGCTAAAGGTAATAAAAGATGGAGATTAGTAACTGATTTTTGGCAATTAAATGAAAAAACATTAGGAAGCTGTTATCCATTACCTTTTACTAATGAAATAATAGAAAAATTAGCAGGATCAAATTACATATCAATTATGGACTTAAGAATGGGATTCTTTCAAATAAAAATGGACCCAGAATCCGCGGCATTAACTGCTTCATCAGGGCCGCAAGGTAGTTTTCAATACGAACGAATGGCTATGGGACTTAAGGAAGCACCAACAACTTTCATGAGAGCTATGGAGTTAGCATTGGAGGGGTTATCAAGGGAGGAAATAGAGGTTTACTTAGACGATATCATGATATTCTCTGAAACCATAGAAGATTATTTAATTCGGTTGGAAAGAGTTCTTAGGAAATTGGAGAGAGCTAACCTAACTATTGAGCCTAAGAAATGTCAATTCCTTAAAAACGAGGCTAAAGTATTAGGTCATATTGCGGGAGCGGGAAAAATACAGATGAATCCTGATAAAATATCAGCAGTAAAAGATTATCCAACACCAACAACATCAAAGAAAATAAAACAATTTTTGGGTCTCGGTTATTATCGTAAGTTTATTCAAAATTATGCCAAATTAACATTACCCTTATTAGAAGTTATAAAAGGGGAAAGACAATTTTATTGGGGAGATAAACAACAAGAAGCATTTAATAAAATAAAGGAAGTATTATGTAATGAATCTTTTTTGCAAGCACCTGATTTATCAAAACCGTTTATTGTTACAACAGACGCATCGGATTACGCGCTAGGAGCTATCTTAAGTCAAGGCGAATTAGGGAAAGACCGACCTTGCGCTTACGCATCACGATGTTTAAGAGGACCAGAGTTAAGATACTCAACTTATGATAAGGAATTGTTAGCGGTGGTTTTTGCAAAAGAACAATTTCGGCATTATTTGTATGGCACAAAATTTACGGTTATAACGGATCATGAACCTTTAAAACATTTTCACACTGCTAAACATTTAGATTCTCGGTTCAATAGAATGAAAGCATCATTACAGGGTTATTCATTTGACATTATATATAGGCCAGGTACAAAAAATGCGAACGCAGATGCACTGTCAAGAAACCCGATACTAAAAAACGGGGAGGTAAATCCAGAAATGCCTCGGAAAGATTTATATATATTAGCAGACGAACAAGAAAAAGAAGACATAAGTAAAAATGAGCACAAAACAATAAGGATTATAAAGGAAGGAAATCGAGATAAGGGAACAGATGATACAGAATCAGAAGAAAGGGATAATGAAAGTGAAAGTGAGGAATGGAAATCATACAATAAAAAAGATCCATGGAAGCGAAAGAAAAAGAAAATTAACATGAAAAAAAGAAAAGAAAAGAAATCAATTACAAATAAAGGGGATTATTCATCAACAGACAGCGAATCAGGAAACGATAATAATACATCAAGCACAAATTATGAAATAAATAAAAAAACAGTATCAAGTACACCTAATGATAGGTTCAAAATAATAAAAGTAGAAAAATCAATAAAACCTCATGAAATATCAGTAGACGATGGTGATGATAGTTCATTGAAAACATTGGAAGTTATAGATATAAAAAATAATGACAAAACAAAAGATAAGAATATTCAAAATTCCAATAATAAAACAATAAATAACAACAATAGTATACAAAATATTAACGAAGAAAGAGATAATGTGATGAACATTCAAGAAACTCTAACAATGCCAATTAATAAATATATTGTAGAAATAGCTTCTAAAAATAGTCGAGAAGGTAAAGGATGGGATATACATGTTAGAGAGCAAGGTAGAAAAACAAATGATGAACCTGAATTACGTAATGAAGATAATTTTGGGGAAAACAGATTATCTACGTTTATAATAAATAATAAAAAATTATCAACCGATGAGGAAGCGATAGACAATAAGAATGGCGAAAAGACGAGTTTGATAACTGATACAATCAATAATTCCTATAGTGAGGGAATGGCATTGTACAATTAAAGGAAACAATGTATTGAACCGGATGCAAATATAATACGTGAGTGCCTAAGATCGATGGAACCACCAGGGAATTGTTTATTTCAAAGTCTCATAATAGCAGCAAATCTCGCAATATCTTCTTTAGATTTGAGAAATAAATTACTAAATTCAAAACACTTAAAATTATGCCAAGATCCAATAGAAACGAGTAAAATATTAAATTCATATAATGAATGGGGAAATGACGACTGCATCTTTATATTTAGTCACGAATTTAAATATAATATATGCGTGCATTTTCAAATACTCGATAATAAAATGGAATTCTGTCATTTTATTAATAATCTACGAGATCCAATTATACATCTGCATTTACAAGATAATCACTACACCCCATATATAAAAACAACGAGACGATATATAAGTTGTGAGTCAACTGAAATCGACACAGACGACAATGAAAGTAATAAACTTGAAATTCGAAATAATAAGGTTACTAAACACATGATGGAATTTCCAAACGTAAGCGGAAATTCGAGTATTGAGTCCATAGCGCAAGACGGAATAACACCAAGTGATAACAAGGCGAAGGCCGGAGATGTGACCTCGAGGACGCTCACGAAATATCGCGCGAGCAGAGCCCATGTACCAAAAGATCGACCTCCTTCGATATTAAATAACCATCAAAAATTCGTAAAAGTAAGAGTAGTAAATGAACATCCGTTTAAATATCACGAAAATATGGTATTTTTTTATGACATCAGAAGTTACATGGAATACTGATATTATGGAAGCATTAGTAGAGAGGGGATATATTAATGTCAATTCATGGTCGGGTAAACATTACATAAAAGGCGAAATAAATTTAAAACAATTACAAGACATATTTATAATAGGGATTACAATTAAAAACAATATTAATGATTCAGCTATAAGAAAAGATATAGAAAAAAGCATTAATGATTTGAAATTATTATGTAAAGCAAATCAAATTAAAAGTTTAGCTATTATAAAAGATTTACAGATACTGAAAGAAACAGAGTGGGATTATTGGATTGAAAAATGTAATGAAATATTTGAAAATGAAATTATTGTAATAGTTTTATTAAAAGATAATTTACTTATACCAAACGTTCATGATAGATACTCGATAATAAAAGAATATCACGAATCGTCAATAGGAGGCCATAAGGGGATAAGGAAAACTTATAAAAAATTAGCAGCTAATTATTATTGGAAAACAATGCGATCAGAAGTGTAATTATTCGTTAAAAGTTGTAAATTATGCCTCACACACAAATTAATAAGGGTTAAAACGAAAATGCCAATGATTATAACAGACACTCCTACATGCTCTTTCGAGAAAATTTCTATGGATTTTTATGGACCATTATCAAAAACAAATAATAATAATAGATACATTTTAACCATACAAGATTTATTAACAAAATATTGTATACTTATACCAGTCAAAAGAGCTACAGCAAAGGACGTGGCAAGGAAGTTAACGGATCATATGATATGTGTTTTTGGTCCACCTACAGCCATCTTAACAGATCAAGGTACACATTTTCAGAATAAAACGTTGAACGAGCTCGCGGAAATATTCGGAATTAATAAATTCAATACTACAGCCTATCATCCGCAATCTAATGGAAGTATCGAGAGAATGCATCATACTGTAACAGAGTATTTAAAAAGCTATGTAGAAAAATATGACGAATGGGATGAATGGGTGAGTTTATGTCAACACGCATACAATTGCACCGAACATGATGCCACGGGTTATACACCACATGAGCTCGTATTTGGTCAAAAGGCTAGAATTCCGTCAAGATTCAATATCAGCAAGAAATTCGATAATTATAGCGAAGCTCATCAGAGACTTATTTCGGTTTTGAATCAATTACAAACAATAGCGGGCATGAATCTTATACAATCAAAATTTAGGTCAAAATATTATTATGATAAAAAACTAAATTCGAAATATTTTAGGGAAGGGGAATTAGTTTACAGACTTAAAGAGCCAAAATTAGGGAAATTTCATAAACAATATGTAGGTCCATATGAAATAATAAATATTGATTATAAAAGTAATAATGTAACATTAAAACATAAGAAAGGGTCAAGGATAGTACACATGGATAAGATCAAAAAATCCAATGAATTACAAAACGAATCAATTGAGATAAAGTAATAAATTAAAATTAAATAATAACTGTTAAAAAAATAGGTATATACAGGTATGAATCATGTTAATTAATTTTAAAATAAATTAAGTTTTCTCAAAATGTATTGATAATAAGACGTGAGTAAGATGATAGAAACGCCATTGATACGGTACTCTTGCTAATATACTTAAGCAACACCCACATAAAATGTATCTATAAACACTTAAGGAGTATTATAAATAATCGTATGGAATACACCAATCATTAAGAACGACAATTCAAAAACATTAATTGGGGTACCTCCCACCATCATGTAACACGTAACATGGATTACAATACACTCATCGATTGCAGATACATTTTTTAAAAAAAAAATGAGTTGTAGCTATATTAAAGGAAATTTAACTTTTATAGATCATTTATTATTAAATTATAGTAATATTTTTTAATTTTGGAAAAAAAAACAATAAAAAAAAAAAATTTTTTTTGAATAATACTTAAATTCGTTAAAATTAATGCTAATAAGCAATAAAATTAAGGAATAAAATGGAAAAAAATTAGATAATTATCGATTGTTATAATGAAATATTTTTATGGATTAAAATATTAAATTAACAATTTTTTTTGTTAATTTTAAAATTGGAATTAAGAAAGAAAAAAAATCGGGTTCGTGCGGATTCGAACCCGGAGCCGTGAGGATGGGAGGACGCGAGTTTACCGATCAGCCATATAGACCAATACTAAGGAGTTACAAATTTATACTTATTAAGAATTACTAATGGAATCGTGATGAAACACTGTGATGAAATTTTTGTACGATGAATTCGGGTCAATTACAATTATATTCAGCAAATTTTTTTTGATATACTCATCAAAAATACATGAAATAAGAAGGGAATTAAGAATTTTTCGCGTCGAAGAAATTATTTTATTCAATTGAATATCAGAATTCAATAAAGACATATCTAAGAGAGAATAATGGACAGCTTAAACGTACATTTTGGAATAGTAAAGGCCATGGGACTGAGTTGGGATAGAATTTTTAAACTACTATGGATCATAAGCATAAAGAAGGATTTAGGGATAGAAATTTATAAAAGTATGAGAAATTCCAGGGATTTCCTAATAACTTATGAAATATTCTGGAACCTACCGTATATGAAGAATACGGTAGTACAGCTTCAGAGGAAGCTGAGGAACGACACCGTCCTCAAACGAATGGATTTAAAAGAAAATAATGATGATAACCAACATGACAGAGCTTGGGAAGACCCAGAAGGAATACAAGCAGTTAAATACGCTATATGGAACAACGAGTATGAGAAGAATGAGGAAGCCGGACGAACATATGGTTGGAGATTATACGGGGATGAGGATCCCGATAAAATTTATTGGCCCCTTCCTGAATAAAGATCCCAATATTTTTTTTTCTCTCCCTTTTCCTGAAATAAAAAAAAAAAAAAAAAAAACAAATGGAAAAATAATAATAATTATAAAAATGGAAATAAATAATTATAATATGCCAGTGAAAAAAAGAGAAAAAAAAAAAATTTTTTTTTGGGATTCGAACTCGGAGCCGCGGGACCGGAGGTCCGCGACGTACCAATGAGCCAACGAGCTCATTGCATTATATCACACATTTTGTAAACTTATAGTAATCCTTCGTAACATTACAAAATTGAATTCAGGTCACAATAATAATTTTAAAATTAAATAAATATTAAAACAATAATTATAAATAAGAATCATCATCATATTAATTCCCTACAAAACCTATCATTGAGGAAAATAAAAGAATTGCATAAGTTGATGAGAGGCACGACCCGAAAATAAAGGAATTCCTTTTAGGGCATGATAGTGCAGACATCGCATCGACATGCAAAATCTTCCAACGGCAATAATAAAAAAAAATATATATATATATGTATATTAATATATATATATATATGTGTGTAATATTGCTGTGTTTGTAATATATAACAAATTCCTCAAATATAACAATAACATTTTTCTCCATTGATTAACAACATCAAAAAGGAAATTATATTTCCCTTCATGCATAATAATAAAAAAAAAAAAGAGAAAATAGAAATAATATTATATATATTATTATTGTGAGTTGAAATTTTGTAATGTGTAATTGCAGGATACCGAATACAGTAACACATCAGAATTTACAAACACTATAAGTAACAATCCGGGACTATTCATAAGGGCATACACGAAGTAAGAGAATCAAAAATAAGTTGGAAATTGATTCAATATTTAGATATAAATGAAAATAAGGATAAAAGTCATCAGGTTTTCATGCTAATGATAGAGTTACGTGAAAAATGTATTAAAGAATTAAGAAAAGAGGAATGTGAACGTAAATTTAATGGATTGAAATATCTTATGAGAGAAGAGGAACATAATATCAATTCAATTTTAGAATTAATGAATCAAGGAAGGAGTAAACGTGCTATAGTACCTTTTGTAGGTAAAATTACTAAATTTTTATTCGGAACTATGGATGAAGAATCAGAGACTGAAATAAAATCATTAATTGACAATTTAAATGGAAAAACAAATGAATTGGCCCAATTATTAGCAAATCAGACTGAAATTATAGAAAAGAAATTACAGTGCGATGACGCAAAAATATATTATTTACAGGAAAAAGTAAAAGGAGCAATAAATGATATATCACAATTGCGGGAAGAGGTGCAGTGGCAAGAACTCATAGGGCTAATGGAGGATTACGCCAATATTCAGATAAGAAGTACCCAATTGTTATTACAAATAATTCAATGGGCCACTAAGGGTGAAATTCATCCTCAATTATTAAACAAAAACTTAATAGACACAACAGCTAGGAAAATCAAGGAAAAATTGATGTCAGTCGAGCTACCAATAGACAACAACAATAATATTGAGGAATTAATCAGAATGTCAGATGTAAAAATTATAACATATATGAATAAAATTGTGTATTATATTAATATTCCATTAATAAAAAAAGATAAATATGTATTGTATAAGTTAACACCGTTCCCAGCATCACAAGAAAGGGGAAATATAGTATTATATATCATTCCGATTACAAAATATATGGCTGTCAATTTCAAAACAAAAATGTATATACCAATTACACAAGAGGATTTGGAAAAATGTAGAAAAACAGAGAAGATCCATGTATGTAGAGAATTAGCTCCAAGAAGGAAAATAGGAAATCACAATCCATGTAGCATTGACTTAATTTTTAAACACAAATACTTTAACATATCTAGCTGTGATGTAAGAATCAATACGATACATGAAACTTATTGGACAAAATTATCAAGAAGTAATAGTTGGCTGTATTCAACACTAAAGCCCGAAGAATTAAGAATAAGATGTGACAATGAGGGAGAAATAAGAGAAACGATTGAAGGATCTGGCATATTATCATTAAGACCGGGATGTGTAGCTGAATCATCAGATATTGAAATAGAATCATTAAAACAGATTACTGATTTACCTATCCAAATGAATCAATTTAACATAAATTTAACGCTAGAAGCCGTTTTTAAAGAATACAAAATAATAAATAATACTGCGATTCATATAACAAATCTAATGATAGACACATTAGGAAATAGTATTCATAAGAGTAATTCTAATCTATACAAATCTATGAATAAAGGAGATAAACTAAGGGATGTAATAAAAAGGGCTAAATTATTGGGAGAAACAAAAATAAATAAGAGAGAACTTTTTTCATTTCAGGATTTAACTACAAAATGGGGAATATCATCCTTTTCATTAATAATTGTCATAATTATAATATTAACCATACGATTAATTATATTACATAAAAATCGATTAATAATTCCTCAATTTAGGGTGACACAAAATACATGATGGCGTTTCTATGAGTTATATATATAACAAATACTAATAGCTAAATCTGTTTCAGAAGTACGAATAATTATTGGGGTTATGGGTCATAACAAATAAATTATATAGGGAAGGACTACTGTATTATCCAGGGATCACCCATACTAGAAGACAAACAATTCATGGGGAAGGAAGAAAGATCATCAATAATTTTATCAATGTACCAAAGAAAATTAATTGTAAATCATAATAATTAACAAATTTTATATGGAAGAGAGAATTACAAAAACAAATGTAGCGATCTGATGAATGAATTAATATCACATACACAAACACCAACATAAATACAGAGAAGAATATAATATCGCGATCGACGAGGACGTCTGTTTTATAAGACCGGGGCGGGTCACGTAGCTAACGCGACACTTTAAATATAATGTTACATTATATCGTTGAGATAATTATTAAATGATACACTCGAAACGAAGGAAATTGCTAACGAAAAATAGAAACGAGACCGATAAACGTATAGAATTCGACAAGGACGTCGAATAATTAAGGCCAGGGTGTGTTACGTATGTAACGTAATTCATATGATTAATTAAACAAATAATAAATGTTGTATAAAATAAGTGAGAATGGGAGCAAGACGCAGCATAAAGAGAAATATGTGTGAGCGTAAATTAAGAAATGATATCGATAATGCTCTTTCATTAAACAATTTATGGAGAAATCCAAACAAAATCAAGGTAATAAGCCTAAAAATGAGAACGCCTCCATGGTGGGAGGACTGAAAGGAGTTCACAGTTGTCTCTATAAAATAAGAAAAATGAGTGATGTTCGGGGTCAATTATTATTGTGTGATTATTAACTCGAGACGCGTTTCGGGAGGCGCAAAGTAACTCGTAGTAATATAATCCCGGTCGGTGACTCTCGTCGGAAACTAACACGATGCTCACACGTATAAAGGATAACGCGAGTATTATTATAAATTCGGACACATACGTAGAACGCTAGATTTGTAACACGAGCCAATTAAATACTTACATTCTCTCTTGCGATTTATTATCAATAAATCGGTATTTAAACGTGAAATAATATAATTGTATTTATTTTAATCCTTAAACCTCATAAAGGCTGAATCGCTTTGACCGATTCAGCTACGGCAGAAAAGAACTGGGAAATTGTTACGTAGAAATAAAATAAAGAAGTAAAAGAAATAATCTACAAATAAACGCGATAAATAAATAAAGTATAAATAAAAATATATAAATATAAGTAATTAATATAAGTACTCGTAATAAACGTAACAAAATAAATAAAACAACAAATGAAATGGTGTCTAGTACACCTAAACAAAATAGCAAATTAATTAGAATTCAAAAGAGGCTCAGCTTTCATGAATCATCCTCAAGTAATGAAGACGACAGTTCTCTAGAAACAATCGAAATAATTGACAATGACACCGAAAAAATAATACAATAATGAATAAAAGTGACAGAAAAACAGACAATAGCAAAGAAATTTTGCAAGAAACAAATAATAAGGAGAGTAAAAAATATACAGTCGAAATTAAAAAAATAAATAATACCGAAACAAAAGGTTGGGATGTATGCATCAAAGAAACAAATAAAGGAAAAATTGATATATCAGAAGTAAGAGATAAAGACAGTTATTGGGAGGATAAGTTATCCACATTCGCCATAAATGAAAACACATTATCACCAATTATTAGTTTAAGCGAAATAATTAATGACGGAACAAGTAAATTGTCAAGTAATACAAAAAATTTAGGTAATTCAAATTGTGAAGAAGAAGGTAAAGAATATTTAAAATTATACAATCAAGGAGCCCACTGTGTTGAACCCGATATAAAATTAGCACGTGAAGACTTAGATCTATCAGAACCTCCAGGAAACTGTTTATTTCAAAGCTTAAAAGTAGCCGCAAAATTACCAATATCACCTCTGGAATTAAGAAGGGAGCTATTAAAATCTACTTATTTAAATAATTGTTATGATCCCATTGAAACAAAGAAAATTTTAGAATCAAATAATAAATGGGGAACGGATGACTGTATTTATATTTTTAGCCAAGAATTCAAAATTAATGTATGTATCCACTTTGAAGTAAATGAAGGAAAATATATATATTGTCATTTTATTAATAATATCAGGTATCCAATAATACATTTAAATTTAAATAATAACCATTACACTCCTTATATGAAACTAAAACAAAGAAAGATCAGTTGTACATCGACAGACTTTGACTCAGACGATAATGAGAATGACAAAGACGGAAATAATACAATGAATGAAGAAACTAAAATGATACCTACAATACCGAGTAACGAATACGGAAGGAATGATAAGAGCGCGGAGACGATCTGTAAACCTGATACGGAGCCAAGTGACAGCGGGCAGGGACCGAGGGCAGTGGGTCCGCCGGCGCTCGAACAATATCGCGTTACACAAATACACCTTCCAACTGACAGACCGCCATGGAGACCCTATGTGGTATCGCAAAAATTCACGAGAGTAAAATTAATAGACGATCATCCTTTCAAATATCGCGAAAACATAGTGTTCTTAATGACAGGCGATTCATCGCTAAATACCGAAGTAACAGAGGCATTAATAGAAAGAGGGTATATTAAAACTGAAGCATGGGCGAAAAGAAATTATTTAAAAGGGGAAATTAACTTGAAAAAATTACACAACATCAACATTATGGGCATAGTCATTAAAAATCACATAGAGGACTCCGCATTGAAATCTGATATAAAAAACAGCATTAAAAATTTAAAAATAATGTGTCAAAGGAATAATATATGTAGTATAGCAATAATCAGAGACTTACAGATATTAAAAGAATCAGAATGGAATTATTTAGTTGAAATTTGTAATGAAATATTTGACAACGAGGAAATTATTATCGCGTTAATAAAAGACAATTTACCCACCCCGAAAGTACAGGATAGATATTTAATAATAAAAGAATACCATGAATCAACAATAGAGGTATTACAAAAACATATAAGAAAGTAGCATCGGATTATTATTGGAAAACTATGCGTCCGGAAGTAGAACAATTCGTGAAAAGTTGCCATAAATGTCAAAATAATAAATTAATAGGGGTAAAAACTAGAATGCCAATGGTAATAAGTGATACACCATCATATGCATTTGAGAAAATGTCAATGGATTTTTATGGGTCTTTATCAAAAATAAAAAAGGGGAATAGATATATATTGACAATACAAGATCTATTAACTAAATATTGCATATTAGTACCAGTAAAAAGAGCTACTGCTAAAGAAGTAGCCAGAAAATTAACTGAAAATATGATATGTTATTTTGGGCCCCCTTCCTCAATATTGACGGATCAAGGAACGCACTTTATAAATAAAACATTAGACGAATTTGCAGAAATATTCGAAATAGAAAAATTCAGTACGACAGCATATCATCCACAATCTAATGGAAGTATCGAAAGAATGCACCACACAATAACAGAGTATTTAAAAAGCTATGTTGATAAATATGACAATTGGGATGAGTGGATAAGTCTGTGTCAGCACGCGTACAATTGCACGGAACATGATGCGACAGGTCATACACCTCACGAGCTGGTCTTCGATCGGAAGTCAAGGACACCCTCGGAATTTAAGAATAGGCAAGATTCTGAGAATTATGATGAAATACAAAAACGATTAACAGCTGTTTTAAATCAAATACAAACTATAGCCGGAATGAATTTAATTCAATCAAAATTTAAATCTAAATATTATTATGATAAAAAATATAATACTAAGCATTTCAGGGAGGGTGAAATGGTATATAGACTTAGAGAACCAAAAATAGGAAAAATGCATAAACAATATGTAGGACCCTATGAAATAGTCAAAATTAATTATAAAAATAATAATGTCACATTAAAACACAAAAAGGGAACCCGTGTATTACATATGGACAAGATAAAGAGATTCAATGAAATAATAAATAATACTTTGTGAAATAATCCACATGTCAATCAATAATATTCCATAAATGATAAATTATTATTAAATAAAAAAAAAATATATATATATACATTATTAAATATTAAACTATTATTAAATATAAGAAAATAATGATTAAATAGTGTTTTAAATGGTTATTAGTAATTATAATGTATTCATCAAAGGAAAGTAAGACAAGGAATACAGGACACATGAGTTACAAAATACGCCATTAATACGGCAGACGGATTTATTAAGACACACCCACAATTTACGAGACGAAAATACAAATGAAAACAAAATATACTAGACGATAGTCATTGGACAAGACAATATAAAACATAATACAATACCATAATAAAGGTAATCAATGAACTAATTATCATTACTCCTTAACTCTAGCATAATTTCATTAATATAGGGAACTTAATAAAAAAAATATATGTTATAAATTATGAATAATGTAACAATAATTCAAAATTACTTACAAAAATAATAATTCTAAAAAGAACTAGGACTGAGGGAAACACAAGATTATAAAAATTCAAGAAGTTGAAAAAATGATGCCAATAACGTCTAAATATGTCAAAAAAAAAAATATATAATTTTAAATAATTTTTTTTTACTACATTTTTTTTCTTTTGTTATTACCAGAATCATTAATCAATGATTTTACATAAATTAATTTTGAAAATTAAAAATAAAAAAATCAGGATTGCCGGGATTCGAACTCGAAACCGTGAAGTTGGGTGTAGTCCTTTTACCAATTTTTTTTTTTTTTTTTTTTTTTAAAAGAAGTTTATTGGGCCAAAAATTATAATAAATACATTGGTAAATTTCAGAATAAACACTGAAGACGAGTATGTACAATGAAATTATCCGAGGACACGTAGTGGTCCTTTACAGATATTTAGACGATTTCGTATTTATTTACAATAATTAGGTATAGATATGACGCAGTGTACAATTACGGAAGAAAGTAGAAAAAACAGTAATTAAAGGGAATAAGTGGGTTTACATACCAGGCGAAAACGGCTACAAAACCTGGTGGCGAGGTGTATGTTATATTGACTTAATAACTAGGGGGGAAGTAATTATTTACAAGGGAGTGGGGGACTTAAAGCTAAGATTATTTACAAAGTTTACAATAATGACTGCTTGTTAATCTACCAATTAATTAATTAATTAATCAATTAACCAATCAATTAATTAATTAATCAATTAATCAATTAATCAATTTGTTAATTCATTAATAATTACTGCTTGTTAATGGTGCTAGGTTTTTAACCACCAGAATTTTTTTGTGTTGTTGCGGTGACGGTCCTTTTTGTCTCTGTGAGGTATGTGATGATAGTATCTGAGGGGGGATGGGGATATGTTGAGGAGAGTAGGGAGTGGAATTGTGCGATTTTTTAAGGTTCTGTTGGTGTGATAAAATATGGGGATGTTATGGGAATTTTGAAGAAGGTTGTGTTGATCTAGGAAGATGAAGGTTTCAGGGGGGATGAATCCTGTTTTGAGGCAGTTGGTGAAATAAAGTGGGTTAGGGTAAATTGTACATGAAATGAGGGAGTTTTTAATGAAGGGTGTTTGTGCAAAGTGTCTTCTACATAGTTTGAGGATATGGCAGTCTATTCGACTTATTTTTGCTGTAGCGTAAAGTTTAGTGTTAGATGGAAGTTTGAAATTGGTTGGGTTCGAATAGAAGAGGTTAGTACAACTCCTCAAACATTTTCGTTCGAAGATCCTAAGTTTTTCCATTAGCGGAGGAGGAATGGAAAACCAAATGGGGCAGCCATAGGTGAGTATGGGGCGAAAGAGTATGGTGTAACATAGTATTTTAATGGAGGGGGGAATGAATTTGGAGAAGAATATGTTTTTTAGTGAGTAAAATGTTTGATGGGCTTTGTGGATTTGGGTCATGAGATGAGAGTTAAATGAAAGATGACGG
Organism: Eupristina koningsbergeri; assembly: GCA_018907245.1. Lineage (NCBI taxonomy): Eukaryota > Metazoa > Arthropoda > Insecta > Hymenoptera > Agaonidae > Eupristina > Eupristina koningsbergeri. Next base: position 87,504 of record JACCHV010000092.1, read on the forward strand.
TCGATGGTGATGCCTAAGTATTTTACGATGGTTTTTTTGGAGATGGTGAAGTTAGCTTTTTGGAGAGTGATTTTGAATTTGCTTATGGCAGTGAGATTGGGGGAGGAGAGTTGTTTTATGGGAGGGTGAAAGAGAATGGATTCGCATTTTTTAGGGTTTAGGTCTAGGCGCCAGTTTTTGAGGTAGATGATAATTTTGGATAGGGTTGAAGAGAGATTATGAGTAATGAGGTTGATGTTGTGATTAGCGGAATAGATGATGATGTCATCGGCGAAGGCGAGTGCTTGTGCGTCTAGATTTTTGTTGAGGTTGAAGAGTGAGAGGAGGTCGCTGATGTAGATATTGAAGAGTATGGGTGAGTTAATGGCTCCTTGAGGGAGACCATTGGATGTGGGGAAGGATTGGGAAGAGAGAAGGAGTTTGTTGGCTGTGAAGAAGTGGCGGTTTGTGATGAGGTTATGGATTAGCTTAATGAGAAATGGGGGGAAGTTTTTTTTGATGAGTTTGTAAATGAGGCCTTGGTGCCAGACGGAGTCAAAAGCTTTCTTTAAGTCCAGAAGGCAGGCACCAAGGGAGTTGTTGGAGTTGAGGGCCCAGCAGATGTCGGAATGGAGTTTAGCTATGGCATGAATGGTGGAATGACGGTTTGTGAAGCCAAATTGTTGTGGGGGTAAGATGGATTTAGTGAGGCAGATGTGAGAGATGGAGCGGTTAATGATGATTTCGATAAGTTTACTTAATGAGGGGAGGAGGCTGATGGGGCGGTGATTGTCTAGAGAGGCGGAGTTTTTGTCTTTTTTAGGGATGGTGATTATTTTAACGGTTTTCCAGAGGGTTGGAAAGTGGCTGTTGTGGAGAGCGTTATTGAAGAGGATGACTATGAAGGAGATGATTTTAGGGGGAAGGTGTTTGATGGCGAGGTTGGGGATTTTGTCTATGCCAGGTGCTTTTCTGTTTTTTAGTGAATGAATGATTTTGTTGAGGCTATGTATGGTTGTGAAGTATGTGGGTAATGAGGGGGGTTGTGAGGGATTGAGAGCTGAGTTATTGAGTGAAAAGGGGATGAGGGTGTTAGCAGATGAAGGGTTTATGAAAGAGTCGACTTGAGAATTGACTAGGTGATCCAGAGGTTTTGGGTGAGTGGGGGGTGGGATGTTGTACGATGAGTGGAGGTATGCGCCTTTGAGGTTGAGGATGTCAATGGGGTTGGTGAAGATGTAGTGGTTATCAGCAGTGATGGGGGGTGTGGGTGTTGATAGTGTGATGTTATTGGTGAGTAAATGAGGGAGGCGGGATTGTGGGATGTGAATGAATGGGGTGGAGAATTTAGCGTTGAGGTTAAAATGTTTTTTGATTTTCGGGAAAAGATCGGGGGTGTTAGAATGAGGGAGAGCAGTGATTTTTTTGTGCCAGAATGATTTGACTGAGAGGTTGAATTGATGAGAGAGGGCTGAATTGATGTTGTTGAGCGTGATAATGAGATGATGATGAGGTATGGTAGGGTAAAGAAAGGGATGTTTTTTGGAGTGTTTGATGATTCGAGTGATGTATTTGCGATCTTTGAGCATTTGAACGATGATGGGATTGAGGTATTTGCGATATGAGCGTGGGGGTGAGGGAGGGGGGGTTGAGTTATGAATGGCGTTGCGGATCGAGGATTCTAGTGTAAGTAAGTGATTGTCAATATCTGAGTTGGAGAGGGGATGGTGAGGGTTGATGTCAGGAAGATGAAGATGCTGCATGATGTGGGAGAAGTGTTTCCAATTGGTTTTGGAGCAGTTGATGATAGGGGGGTTGTTGGGTTGGGTGTGAGATGGGTAGATGGGGAGAGGCGAGATGGGGATGACGCATGTGAAAGAGAGTCCGAGGTGATCGCTGGGGAATGAGAAGGTGGGAATTTGGTTGAGAGGGGTGCTGTTGGTGAAATTTATACGGTTGTCTGCTAGGATGATGTCAATGTATGAGTTGCTGCGAGGGAAGGATGGTGAGAGAGAGTGGTAAAGGGATGATCTGAAGTGGAGTGAATTAGAGAGGAGCCAGTTTTTAATGAAGTTGCCTCGGTCATTGTTGGTGGGATTGTTCCAGTTTTTATGTTTGGCGTTGAGGTCGCCAGCTATGATATAGAGGTTATGAGGGTTGGATAGATTGAGGGTGGAGAAGAGTTCACGGAATTCATGGTTGAAGGAGTTGGAGTTACGTTTTTGGGAGGCGTATGAAGCGATAATGAAGAGGTTGTGGTTGTTATGAAGGGGAAGTTTAATGATGGCGAGTTCTAGGGAGTGAAACTTGGAGAGTATGGGAGATGAAAAATGCGAGTAATGGATGTGTTTTTTGATTAATATGGCTACCCCTCCTCCTTGTTTGGAGTTGGGTCTGTCGGTGCGGATAATGGAGTAGTTATTGTAGGATATTGTGTGTTTGGATTTGAGTTTGGTTTCGGAGAGGAGGGCTATGTCGGGATTGTGTTGTTCAAGGGTGAGGAGGAGATCAAATCTTTTTTTGGTAAGGACGATTGAGTTGGTGTTTAGAGATATGATTTTGAGAGTGAGGGGGTGAGGGTTAAGAGATGAGGTGGAGTTGGAGGAGAGAGGAGGCATTAGGGATGGATAACCTCCGCTAATGAGTCCGCTAGCATGTCGATGCGCTTTTCGTTGTTTGAAATGTTTGTTTGGATTTGAACGAGTTGGATTTGAATGTAATTGAATAGATTTGCTTGGAAGTTTGCGAACATGGATTGGATGGAGAAAATGGTGATGAGGTTGTTGTCGGGGGAGGAGAGAGGATTAGGGGTGGGTGGGGGGGTTGGTGAGAGGGTGGAAAGGATGCGGTGAGGGGTGGGAGAGGAGTCGTGGGGTTGGGGCGGAGAGCGTTTGCGTAGGAAAGGTGGGGTGAATATTGCCTATAAATTTTTTCTGTTTTTGAGTTTCTTGTTTGAATAAGGACTGCTTTTCTGTCAGAGATTTTTTTTTTGTAAGCTAACATGGAGGGGCATTCCCGGTAGGATGCAGGGTGACCATATTGGTTGCAGTTGACGCAGTAGATGGTGGAGGGGTCGGAGGTGCTGTTTTTTGGGAGAGTGCAGTTGCCGGGAGTGTGGTTTGAGGCGCATTTTACGCATTTATAATTTAGATTGCAGTTGGCCGCGGAGTGGCCAAGAGCTTGACAATTAAAGCATTGTGTAATTTCACGCTTTTGGAGCTTGTCCCACGAGATTGCTTGATAAAGCACAGAATTGATTTGGAAAAGGTTGTTAAGGGAGCTGTTGGGGGTAATTTGGATCAGGAACATGGGGAGGGATTTGCCGGCAGTGAGGGATTTACGAGTAGAGAATTGGGAAATTTTTACAATTTTAACATCGGGGATATTTTTTGAGAGGAGATCAGAAAGGATTTCGTCGGGCGAGTAATCAGGATTGATGCCTTTTAGAATAACAGTGATGTTTTTTTGAGATTTGGGGGTGAAGGTGAAGAAGGGTATGTTGTTATTCTTTAGGATTATTTTAGCTTCTAAGAAATTTTTTAAGTTATTTAGTTGTAATGAGTGTTTTATCGAGTTGATTCGTTTAATACAAAAATTATTGGCGGGGAATTTATTGGAGAAAATGTTAATTAATTTTTTAAGTTCAGAGTAGTATATGTTGATTGGGGGGGGTTTATCGATTTTACTTGCAGTGGTGAACGAGCTGGAGGCGTTGGTTTGCGGCGTCATCTGGGTGGCGTCTGTGGAATGAGAGTTGATGTCGTTGTTGTCGTGAGTGTTGATTTGGGGGTGATGCTGAGCTGAAATTTGCGAGGAGGAGCTTGCAGGGATGTCGTCTAGCTGTCGTAGAGGTTCGAACTTGTTGGGGGTGATGAAGCCTGATGAACTTTCCGATGAGATGAGAGGTGCAGCAAGGCTGATAGATGTAGATCTCCGGTTTTTTAGGTTGGGGCAAGGGTTGAGTTTCCCTTTTTTTGCTGTTAGGTTGAGTCGGTGTTTTGAAATTGTCGAGCGAAGGCAGGGGCAAGGCGCTGTTGTTGAGGGCCTCGCTGGCCTTTCTCTTGAAGGCGTCAGCAGAGCTGGTATCCATGATATTTGAAGAATCCATATAGCGAGTTTAAGTTAATTTAATTGAGCACATTTTGTGTGTATTCTTGTTTATTTCTAACTCTATTTTTTTTTTTTTTTTTTTTTTTTTTTTTTTTTTATATTATAGTAATGAATAATTTGCAGGGGGAGGGGGTGAGGGGGATAGCTGGTGAGGGAGGAGAGAGTAGTGAGGGTGAGGGGGGAGAAGGAGTGAGGTGATGAGGTATGAAGGAATGCAAGGTAATATGTAAAGTCGAGTTGAAATCGAATGTAAATTGTTTGGTGAGAAGTAAACAGTTCTCGGAATTTGCTATGTTACGGGAGCGGAATGCGACCGACGCTCGTGAAAGCTTAACAAGTACTGTCCTTTTACCAATGAGCCAATAAGCTCATTATGGTAAGGTGTACAGCTCGGAAATATATAGTTCATATCAATATAGAGTAAGTAAAATCACAATTATGATATAAGATAATTATGTAATTGAGAATAAACAAATATCAAACCATTACTTCAATCCCTTTAACACCCATCATTGAGGAATCATAATAAAATAAGAATTGCATATGTTAGTGGGAGGCACGACCCGAAAATAAAGGAATACCTTTTAGGGCACGATAGTGCAGACATCACACCGACTTGCAAAATCTTTTAACGGCAATAATGAAAAAAATATACAATTATATATTATAATATTGCTGTGTTTGTAGTATATTAATAGATTCCTCGAGTAAAGTGATAACAATTTATTTTTTTCTCTCTCATCTCTGCTCTATCCATTCCTAACTAACAATACCACTGTAATATTATTCTCATGTACCATAATATTCTTTGATATAAGTGAGATTGAATTTCTGTAGAAGGATATGAACTAGACGAAATAATAAAGGCAAAATTAACGGTACAACAACATAGAATAGCACAAAAGTCATAGGGTAATTAATTAATGAAATAAGTAATTAATTGATAAAATAATAATAAATAATTACATATAACCATTTATAATACATTACAAAAACTCCTCTATATGGTTGAATAAATAATTTAATTGGAAAAATACATTAATAAGATAATCTGTTTCAGATAAGTTATTAGGGTTATGACTATTATGAAACAATTTTTTTTACCAAGCCAAACTGTGCAGAGAATCAACGACAACATCAAGACTAAAATAATAATGGATATAATAATAATGTAATAATAATAACGATAATAATGTAAATGATAATGTAAATAAAGATGTATGTTAATCATGTATATAAATTATTAATATTATATGGAAGAAAGAGAGTACAAGAACAAATGTAGCGAGCCGCAAGGGTAATAAAATCACAAAACACAAACATTCACACTCACACAAACAATATAAACATTATGATTCGACGAGGACGTCGAAATTGCAGGCCCGAATGGGTTACAGATGTAACTTTGAAAAAAACGACAATACATATAAAAATAAATAAGAACAAGGAGAAGCTGGAATAAAACTTGGATGATAATGAAAAATCTAATATTCGACGAGGACGTCGAAATTGCAGGCCCGGATGTGTTACGTACGTAACGAAATTCGACATAAATTAATGACCTACAATTCAAAAGTTGCAAATTATATCATAAAATTGGTGACGATTATAATTATGAAATAGTTGATCGGCACAAAATTGATCTAAATTCACAAAAGGTTTGGAAATAATTAACAAATACTAAAGACAAGTGAGTTAAACAGGTAGTGGGAGAATTCGAAAACTTGCAATACAGAGATTATAAAAATTCAGTCAAGAACACACAAGAGGTTCCCGGTCCGAGTCGAGTAAGAAGTAACGCGTAATTAACGAAAGACGAGAAGTGTAAAAATAATTTAATAAACGGACGCAATTAGGGTACAACTGACGTATCACGAGCCACACACACACACACACACAGAACAAACTCTTTCTTCCGATTATATGAAATAAACGTAAAGTCGTGAATATTAATCATCGTATCATTCTTTGAAGTAACCCGATCCTCGCAAAGGCTGAGACGTTTTGACCGACTCAGCTACGGCGGAATAGTAACCCGGCGGTAAAATAAATAATACATATATATATATATATACATATTGACGCTACTTAAATTCGTAACACTATATATATCCATATTGAAAATATATGAAAGATTTTCTTTTATTAGAGTCACTTTGGATCGATAAGAATTCAGCGACAAAAATACATAGCATCAAATGTATAAATATAAATACTATTTTTCATTTGTATTAATCATTCAATATTAGTTTTATGCTAGTAACTTTATGTAAATATAAATTCATTTATTAAAGAAAATTTTAATTTACATCTATCAAAGATCTATATTTCCAAATTAATTCTATATAATTATTTTTCGCTAATGTATATAATAAACAGTATTTTATTATTTATTGCAAAATTTGTTAACTATTATTTCTGTAATTAAAACAATTTTTTAAATCACAATTTCCTTTATTAATAATATATAAAAGAATTTTATTCAATATTATGGTTTTTAAGTTGTTAAATTATAATGTTTTCTTTTCTTTAATTTAAAAATAAGTCTTCAGAGATGGTTTTATAAAAAAGAGAAAAAATATAACATCGGAATAAAAAAAAGTTATTATATATATTTAAATTATTATATTTATTATTCTAATTTTTTAGACAAATTATTAAAAAAAAAAAATAATGAAAATATATATTTTTATGTCTCAAAATTTTTAAACTAAATTATTGTATATAAATTCTAATTGTATTACTAAATTATGAATATGGATAATATGCCAATAAAGCGAAACCATAAAAGAAGTGAAACAAAAGTGGTTGATAATTTTAAGACTGTTAATTACAGCGTAAAATAAAGTAAAATAAGACTCTCGATGAAGTAAAATTATAAAAAAAATCATCGAAGTTAAAGGAAGAAACCTGTATGATCAGCGAAAATTATAAATCAGAAGGAAACGGACGCTTTGCTCCATCTTATTACAAAAAATACAATTTACTGTATAACTAAATTAAAATAACTATTTGTAATATAAATATCAATATCAAGAATCTCATGGCCTCCATCCTATAGTGGCGACAACGCTTCCCGATATTTTTGTGATATGTAATTCACTTTGTAATACTATTATTTTTATAAATTATTCTTGTCGATTTCATGTAAAAACCTTTAAATATAATATAATTGTAAATTATAACAATATTTTTTTAAATTCCTTAAATATTACATTAATTAATAAATAAATCATAAATTTTATACTAAAAACATATGAATTATTTATTTATTTATAATTTTCCTGAAATGTTGAGACGTAGCAATGATAAGGTAAATGACATTTGAATAAATTAAAATTAAGAATGAAGGAAATTCTATAAATTATGTCAGTAATTGTATTAATCTCAGGTTTATGTGAATTGATTATCAAATAATTTAATACTAAAATTTTTTTAATTATTTATACTTTCTTGAAAAAATCTAATGATAAAAATTCATTCTATTTTAAATAATTTATTAAATACATTTTAATTTTGTGCAATATTAATACCTTATTAAAACAACTAATTTTAATAAAGAGAAAATTAATATATAATTTAAATTTCAAAATTTTTAGGTAAAACTTTATACAGTGAATAATAATAAAAATTTATAATAATTGATAAATTACAATTCGAAAAACTAATATTATAATTTTAATTAAGTTAATACAATAATTTTCAATGTTTATAATTATTATATTAATTTTTTACATAATATAATACTTCTTAAATATTGAGTTTTATGACTATTAAATAAAATAATCAAAATAGTATTGATTTAATATTCATATTATCAAATATTAAATACATCCGGTTACATATATTTGATAATATTATTTATTCATTATTTTGTGGTATTACTTTTCAAATATTTTCAAAAGAAGCCGCGTTTACCTACGCGGGAGCATATTAGTATAAAGTTGTTAGTGCGCAGAATCTATTCGTACGAATGAGTTTGCTATACTATCGTCAATTTTCAGTTTCATCGTAGTGGATTAAAGAGAAGGAAGTAACAATCGCGTCATACATTGAAAAATTTATTAAAAAGTATCCCGGTAAGCATAAAAGAAAATCATATTTGTAGAAATCTTCTCTTATTTTTCTGAATACCATAAATTAATATTGTCAGAAGCTAAACATCATTATATAAAAATTTGATGTATGTTAATCAGATTTATATGTATCGAGTAATCAATTTAATCGCAGATATTTTTTCTTTACAACCACTCTCACGTGCATTAAATTAATTATACTTTTTAAATATATGATTATATATGTATGTTGTTTTAAAACATAAGCATGAAAATATAATTAAAATTTATAGTTTATTGTATTATTCAATTCTCTATTTCTTTTTATCTTTTCTTTTTTTTTTTTTTAACGGTTTCTGATCACTATAGATTAATGTGCAATACATACATGTTTAACTGTTTCTTGTAATATTCAATGCGCAATCATCAACCGTTTATATAAAATAGTTTGTCATGTTATCGAATTTTTTTGTGCTAACTTTTATTATAAAAATGTATAAATAAATGTCTAAAAAACAATGATTTAAAGTTTCTAAAGTGAAAAGAGCAATGAACATGATTTCAGAATACTAAGATTTGAAATTGTTTTTTTAATCAAGATTTTAGTATTTAAATTTGGTTAATAAAGAAAACATTTATTTTTTGTATTTAAACATACATGATTGTTAGAAAATATTTTACATTTTAAGAGATGAAATTTGATACCTATAAATATAATAAAAATTGAAGATAAATTTTTTAAATATTTTTATATAACTTAATCTGGAAATATATTAATAAAACTGTTTTTGATATAAAGTATTTGATATTAAATAATATTTAATAACAAGTAATAATAATGAATATATAATAAATCGTAAAATTAAATATAAGTAAAAAACAATTTTTTTTGTAAAATGAATTTATTAAACACATAAATTAATTGTTTAAAAAGTATTCAATTACTACAATGGCTGTTAACGTTTATGCAACAAATGTAACAACTGAGAATTTAAGTCGTCATGATATGTTGGCTTGGGTTAATGATTGTCTACAATCATCATTTCTTAAAATCGAAGAACTTTGTACTGGTGCTGCATATTGTCAATTTATGGACATGTTATTTCCTGGCTCGGTACCTTTAAAGAGAGTCAAATTTAAGACAAATTTGGAACATGAATACATACAAAACTTCAAATTACTTCAAGGTGGATTTAAAAAAATGAATGTAGAAAAGGTAATGTCTTACATTTTCATAGCTGCTTTGCATATAATTTATAATAACTACTTTAATTATATTATATTAAAAACAAAACATGCTATTTTTATTAAATTATCTTGCTCAAAGCACTGCAAAAATGGTTCAGGTAATACCAGTGGACAAACTTATAAAGAGCCGTTTCCAAGACAACTTTGAGTTCCTTCAATGGTTTAAGAAGTTTTTTGATGCTAATTATGATGGGCGCGAGTATGAAGCATTTGATGCACGCGGATGTATTGCTCTGGGTTCTGGAGTTGATGCCACTCATAATATTTCAAATTCACAGTTGGTACCTCTTCCACAAAAACTACAGATTCAACAGAAGCATATTCAGCATCGATATCCTATACCGCGTCAGCAAATGAGTACATCGATATTTAATTTCAAAATCTTGTCATAATTTCATGCACTGCTTTTGGCATGTCAGCTTCTAAATTTTAAATAGAAATCAATTTTAAAGAATTATTTCATGTTCATAGTGTTATTTGTATTAGCTCACATATTATCATGGTTGCAATATGTATAAATAATTATAAAAAAATTCAGAATTATATATAATTTTTATACAAATTGAAATTTTAAAATATAAGGAATATTTGTTTAGATTTTTAAAACATAAAATAGAAAAATTGTATTATTACGTGTTACAAGTTTTTGAGTGCACTATTTGTTGTTTATTATTTGTATTAATGCATATGTACTTATATGTATTCAGTAGTCCAATTATATAAATGTAAGAATTTATTGTTTACTAATTAAGATTTCTTCAATGTAAGTATCTATTACGTTTCAATCCATTTTCATTTATATTCTCAAATTTTTGTTCTTCAGTTCATTTTTGCATCAAGATTTTCGTAATTTTATTGATATTAGGAAATACAATAGGTTAATGATTCAGTATCTCAAGACAATTTGATTGAATTTCTTATGTTCTGTTGAATGTTTCTCAAGATCTTATTATTTAATATTATAAATAACTATCATAAATTTACTTTGCATATTATTTTTAATAATTTTTTTCAATTTTATACACTCTTGTTTTTATACTATTTTTGCAAATTTTACATACCATTTCCAGGCTGTACCAATAGATAAGCTGGTCAAAGGCAGGTTTCAAGATAACTTTGAATTTTTGCAGTGGTTCAAGAAATTTTTTGATGCAAATTATTCAGGCACAGAAGTTTATGATGCTTTAGCTATGCGAGGAGGTGAACCAATGGGTAGTGGTGTTGGATTGGTAAAGAGAGCTGTTTCAGTATCTGCTAAACCAGCTACTAGGACTGGTATAGTCGCTGATTATATAAGCAATTTTTTAAAAATATTTTTAATATTAATTTAAATTTATGATAATACAAATATATTTTAAGGATTATTTGCTAATATTTCAAATCAAATGTTTATATTAAAAAAAAATATTTAATTTTTGTTAAATGATAGAAAAATCAGTGATCTATTTTAATAATATTATTCTTTTTTTATTTCATACATAAATTTTTTCTGAATTAAATATGATATAAAATAAAACTTCAAGTATATAAAATATTAATAATGATGTCAATATTGATATACTAGTATTACATTAAAAAATATTCACATCTTTTTGATTAATATTTGTTACTATTAAGAAATTATTAATATATTTATTATTAAATCAGAAGTATTAAAAGAATATTTTATTATACCATAGGTATTATTATATATATAGTAAATTAACAAATTTTTATTATTACAATGATTTTTTTTTAAATTTAAAAAGTTAAAATTAGAAATAAATATATTTTTATGACTTTGTACATAAATATTTGCATAGAAAATTTTAGTAAGATTTTTACATACTTTGATAACTACAATATAATAATTATTCAATTGAAAAACACAAATAATAATGCACAATAAATTTAGGTATCGGTAACTAATATTTTTCATTTTTTATTTATCGTAATTCAAAGTGACTTCTGTTATATTTTTATAAAGCTTTTAAATTAATTTTTTTAAATTTTAGAGTAATTAATTATTTTATAAATTCTAAAATTATATTTTTAATTAATATTATCAATAAAAACTTGAAATAATTTTAAATTTAATTCATGTTTTTTATCAAATATAATGTATTTAATGTTAAAAATTGTGTTATTTTTATAAAGTTCAAGTATTAATATTTATTTAAAATGAAAATAATAAAAAAAATTTAATATATTTTACCATTATATCAATTATTTTTTAATGTAGCTTAATTCATAGATATGTTTATCATAGGTGAAGGACTACCATCTTCTGTCCAAGTACCTGCAAAAAGTGTTCAAAAATCTAGTAATTATTGTTTTGTTTTTTTTTTGTTTTTTTTTTTTTTCATTGCATCTTTTATACTATTTTTTATAAAAAAAAGAATAGATTCATTTATATTTACTTGTATGCCTGTGTATTTATTGATTAGAAACATCATATTAATTAGTAAGCATGTATAAAATTCTTTCCAATTTATATAACACACTATGCATGATTTAGATATCTTTATAAATTCTGTGCTTATGTATTTATGTATTATCTACTACTAATAATCTTTAATTAATTATAAGTATTAATTTAAATTTTCTTTCTAGTAATATAACTAAGCATATTACAATAATTGTGATGAATATTTAATTTAATATATTTTTGAAGTTAATATTTTTTATTAATTTTTCTATTGTATCAATATTAAATTAATATCTGATCAAACTAATCAAGTGTTAAAAAGTATTTACTTGAAATTTTCTTTGTTTAGTAAGCAAAGTTCAGCCAAACCGTGCCCAACCAAAATTGGGTCTTGGAAATCGTGGAGATACAGGAAAAATCGACGAACTTAGTTCTCGGGTAATAACATTTTTTAAAAAAATCATCAATTAGAATATTAATATTTAAATGAATTTGTAAAAGTAAAATTTTTAAATAGATAATGGAGTTAAAAATGACTGTTGATGGCTTAGAGAAGGAGAGAGATTTCTACTTTGGTAAATTAAGAGATATTGAAGTTATGTGCCAAGAATGTGATAACAGTCAAACTTCTTCAATTATACAAAAAATTTTAGAAGTGCTTTATGCAACTGAGGTAATCATTTTAATTTTTATAATTCTTAATCAGTATTTTATTAATTAAATTATAAGTATATTTAAAATTAGTTTATAAATTATAAAAATATAATGTCACAGAAATTAATTTAATGCTAATTTAAAGTTTAAAATATTTTTTGCTAAAATAATGTGCTAAATGAAAATTATTCAAAATTTAATGAATTATAATTAAATAAATTATGAATACTTTTAACTAATTTTGTTTCTTTGAACATATAAAAATTATTTACAAAAATAAATACAAATTATAATTAAAATTAAAATTTTTATAAAGTTAAAGATTATATTCAAGAAATTAAAAGGTTGAATAACTAATTTTTTTATAAAAAAGTAACAAGTAACATATCTTTATTTTTAGGATGGATTTGCACCTCCTGAAGAAATTGAAGGAGATGACCATGAAGATGATAAATACTAACTGAATCGATTTTTATGATTCAAAAATAAATCTAAGCAATCGAGTCAAGTCTGGTTAATATCATAGATGACACATGAAGCATTACTATGTTAATTCATATGAATCGTTAAATATTTACGCATTTTTTTCTTTTACTTCGTTATATTTCCCTATGAATCAGTGATGTATGTTTTCAACAAAGATATATTCATACATTAGACATTGAAAAGTATGTACTTCATTTTTTGAAAAAAAACCAGATTTATAAAAAAAAATTTATTGAACTTAAATAATTGTGATAATGACTTAAAATGAAAATTGTATTCATGACAACTTTATTAATATGATTGTAAGTGTTTTTCCTAATATTGGTATTATTTTTACATGTGGGTACTGTTTTTTTTTAATTTACCTGCATTGTAGTATTCATATCAAATCATGTAAAATAAACTTTTTTTATTTGGTTTTAAATTTTTTTTTTTGTAAAAAATTATTAAATATTTGTATTAAAGCAATAAAAATTGTATTTGAATTGGAATGAACATGAGAGTTTATAAAAAGAACTCTTTTAAAATAATAATTTAAACTAAATTTTAATTTATATTAATATTTAAAATAATATAAATATTCAGTTTAAAATTAAAAAGAAACATATTACTAAAATAGATATTTCAATAAAAATTATATTGTTCTTCACAGATGAATCAAATATTTATAAAGAAACTAAAATCTTTTTTTTCTGGAATATATTATTTTCAACAAAATAAAAACTTAAAAAATAAATTCTATAAACACTAACTTATTGTTTGTAATTAAAATATTTTATTATTTTATTAGTTCGATGTCTTGATTGATTGCCTTCAAAGTATAATTATAAGTGGACCAATGTCAAAAAATCTTGTTCTATCTTGTATAGCAGTTAACAGTATTACAAAAATCTTTTATATTAATTATATTAATGAATAATAATAACAATAAGTAAGCTTAAAATACATGAATATTCATAATTGAATTAATTTAAAAAATTTAGAAATATATAAAAATATACACAAAATAGTTTTTCTGTTAAAAATGAGGTTAAAAATAAAAACTAAATTTAAAAACAAAATTTTGCAAGTTATTTTTGATGATAATCAAAAAGCATCGAATAAATTAGTACATGTTAGATTTGAATATGTAGAATACAAAAATTTGAAGAGTTGAATTTAAATGTATCTTTCTAATTATTAAATGATAATTCAGTTTACATCACCCAATGCAAATTAAGCATTAATTATATTTAATTACATTTTAATATTATTTTAATTACATTAATTCTGTATTCAATGTTATATATATATATATAGTAACAGTTCATAAATATGCTTTCAATTTAAAATTTAAATAATGTACTAAACATTTAATAAAATGAAGTTAAAAATAGATTTTTTATTATTTTTATTAAATACATTGAAATTTTATTTTTAAATCTTCCCTAACATTGAATATCAATATTCAAAATAATAAAATTTAATTTTTATATTGATTTCTATATAATATAAACTATTTTTATTTTTGACTGAAGTTTAAAATAATTTATTGTAAATAATAATGAATTGATGTCTTTATTATAATCATAATAAAAAAACATAAATTTATGTTTACATTTGAACAACAAATAATAAATAATTTTTTTTATATTTTTCACTTGTATACCGTTATACCTATAATATATATATAAGTTTATAAAATTCTAATAAATTAATCACCAATATTAAATAGAAGATTTTTATTAATCTTTTAATTTAGAAGTTTTTTCATATTCTTAAAATAATTGATAATAACACTTTAATAATAATTCGTATTATTTTATCATTTATACATTTTTTAAAAAATTTAGAATTTTAATTCTTGTAATTAAATATATTATAAAATTAAAATAATAATTTTAATAAATATAATTAATAAAAACAAAAAATATTAAAAAATAATATTTAGTTTTTTTATAAAAATATAATTTTTTCCTCTTTTTTTAGAAATGTATGCTTTGTTAAAAATAAATTTATACTCAAAACTAGTTCACAAAATGCATTATTTTTACAAAATTATGGAGAATAAAAATTTAAATAAACAAAGTACAGTAAAGAGTGGAATGTTTGAAGAAATTAACGGTTTGACAATCCACATTTGAGCATGTATCAGCTTGCTATCTTAGAAAAAAAGAATAAATGAACGGCATATTTACCGACATTAATTTTTATACTTTAAAAATTAAATTATTTAGTAATTTGTAATTTTGACATGAAAATATGCCTAAAATTAAGTACAAATATGAACATGAAGACTGAACACATAACTTTAAGTTAGAATCATTAAATTAATACTATAAATATTCTTTATCCTTGAATTGTTTAGTTTAAAAACTTATTGTTATTTTTAAAAATTGTTTTTATTAGAATCATGATTTGTATTATTTAAATACTTATTTATAACTAAATTGTAATGTTTTAAAAAATTTAATGATTTTTTAAGAAATCAATTTCGTAAATTTAATTAGTTTAATTTTGTTATTAAGGAAATTTTATTAGAATTTTAATCTATACACCGATTTTCAAATAAAACAAAATATGTAGTTAAATAGCTTTAAAATTTTGCAAGTATATAAACTCATTTACCAATATTATTATTATTATTTCAAAATAATTATAAAATGGTGTACCATGAACTGTTAAATATTATAGCTATATAATACATTATAAATTATTTCAAAAAGAAAATATTTATATTTTTAAGAATAAAATAAAAAATAGTCATCTTTATTGTAACACTATTATAATGTACTTTCAAACATTCAAAATGTATGTTCAATGTATAAAGGAAAATACAATTATTAGAGGGAACTTTGGGCGCGAAAAATATTAAACTAACTTGCTGACTGCATGAAATATTGTACGTCAACTGTCTAATAGTTGATTGTGATTCCTTCCGTGTCAACTATCGTTCTTAATAAACTCACATCTCATCCGAAATTTTTGTTTGAAACAAGATAGTAGGAGGGAGAGAAAAGAGAACGCGTTCTTCTTTTTTAAACTCACTGGTTATACATCTTTAAAAAAAGGCGATAAAAACTATGTTTTTCGCAATTTTATTGTTCAATCTCTTTACCACTGGCGTTTAAGATTCAGTCGATGAGTGTGTGAGACGATTATAGTAAAACTTCTTGCAACAAGTACCGATAAATAAAATAAGGATCAAACAAGGTTTTTAAAAGTTTATTTTAATTTTAAATATTTATTGTTTTCTTTCTACGTATGTATATGGGTACGCATTCAAAAATAATAATATAACTGCATTTCTTCGTTCAAATTATCTACATACGCTACTATTTTATAACTAATTTTATAAAATTATTGAAATATATATATATATTTACATTAAGCTAATGATTATCAATATTTTGTATTTTTATTCAATACTATTTACATTTATAGTAATTCAAATTTTATACCTTATTATTCTTTAAGAAAGTGAAGAATTTGAGAAAAAAAGAAGTTTATTTCTTGAATTATTTATACATGTACAAATAGTCGTGAAGCTGTTATATAAACTCAGTTAGTTTCGGTAAATTGAATAGTTTGATCAAAACATTCATTTTAAAGTTTACCAATTGAAATATTAATCAATTCATTCTAAAGAAATTTTAATAACAGACAAGCTTATTAAACATATTTTTCACAATGAATTATTAATTATTTATAATATATAAATTGATTTTTTTTTTTGTATTTTTGATTTTTGATGTATTTACAAATGAAAAATTTTTTAAAATAAAATTTTATTTATGTAGAAACAAAAGATACACATATTTAATAAATTATCATAAAAATTATAAAACCTAAAAGTGAAAAAAATATATTTTATGAAAATATTGTTTAAATAAATATTTATAAATATTTCATTAATATAATAATTATTATAATTATAATTAATTCGAAGATAATATTTCAAAAGTATTGTTTAAAATGAATTATTTTTATGTACTTATTTATTTATATATATGTATTATATAACTTTTTAACTTGTCAAATATGCTATTGAATATTTATAATAAATTATATTTGTATGTGTTCAAGAATTTATATATGTTTGATATATCTTATATGATTAAATTGCGTATTTTAAAAAGTATAAAATTTTTGAATTTTTAGAATTTATTTAGCATTTAATTATATAAATTATATCAAATACATTTTTTTTTAAATAAATCAAGATGATTTATTACAGATATTCAAGACCATACTTGAAAAGTTTAAAAGTTATATAACATATATATGTAAAATTAATAAAAATAAATATATATTTGATTTTATGTTTAATACAAGTTTTTCAATTTTATTTTATATTTGTATTTATTTAAAAACTAATTTATTAATTATTATTTTCGAATCAATTATCAATATTTTATAGAAATATGGTTAAAGTACTTATTCATAATAATATTAATTAAAATTTTTTAAATGAAATACAAGGAAAAATTTATTTAAATATTAAATATAAAATTAATTTAATAAATTATATTTTCATTTAGAACTGTGATTTAGTTTTCAAAATTTTAAATCAATCCTTGCTTAAATTAAATCTTTACAATACATAATTGTATACAATCGTGGTTATTGTCTATTTTTTCTCAACTTTTTATTAAAAATTAATAAATGTTTAAATATTTTTTTAAATAAAAATTTGTATTAATTAGAAATATGATATGGTTTATTTTTATAAATTTTATGTAACTTCAATATTTAAAAACGCACAAAAAAATGATTTAGAATTTAAAACATTATAATTGATTCGTAAATATATTTTATTATTTTTGTACTTAGAAAATATTTTTTTACTATATTTTTATTTTCTTATGTTGAATAATTATATTTAATGAGTGTTTCGTAAAATTTATAATATATAAATAAAAATTTTGTACGCTTACAATTTATATAATGTGTTTAATAATCCAAATAGTTTTTCTAGCATTAAACCAAGGTTACATAATTGAAATATTCTTATCATGAATGTACCAATGAATAAATATGTGTAATCGTGACATAAAATGAAAAGTAAAAAGTATAAATAAGCTTAATGTATGTCTGAAAATATAATATTTGCAAGCACAATTTGTTTTTATTTTGTAATTATTATTAAAATTTAAAATTAACATATTTTATAGTTAAAGTACATTACAATAAAATTTATGTAATCGCATACTTTTCTCGTTGAATCATGTTTAAAGTAAATTTTAGTGCTTTATATATACAAATACATAATAATAAACTTCTAAATTATTATTAAAAATACACTTCTACACAAATATTTTCAAATGGTTTATTAATTTTATAATTTCAATAAAAATTAAGCCTTTAAAATTTATAATTATAATTATATAATACAATTAAGTAATATTAAATGTTATATAATATTGAAAAAGTTGTTTGTTAAAAATAATTTCATTAATTTTTATAATTAATAGTAACTGTATAATTTTTGTATAGCAAAAATATTAATATTATATAATATATATACATATATATATAAAAGTTCTTTTGTCAAGGAGATTGCAGGTTAGCCTCCCAATTTCTAGTTTGAAAATGCACGAAACTTACTTGTTTAATAACTTAGATACCCTGATGAGGATGAAAACTTTCATTATAACGCTTGTTAAGCAAATCTTATGTTCGTCGATTTTATCCACGTTTTTCTTAACGAAACCAGCGCATTTACTGGTCATTCTTGTCTCATTAGTGGTATTTTGTAAATTCCTCATTCATCAACTTTGTTAACGTTGTTTCGATACCAATTGAAATTTCCAAGCAATCACATATTTGAATATGTTCTAAGTATATCGAATAAAAAAATTACTACGTCTGTTTCGTAATCGACGTGAGAAGTTATACATATTGTCCTTATGTTTGCTCATCATTTGAAAATTAAACAGAAACGCCAATCTCAATACTGTATATTTCTATTACATTAGTACAATATTTGCTTTTAATTATTTTATTTGCACGATACAAAAACGCTATGTATCATAGTAATTATTAATAACTCTTACGATTTTTTTTAATGTAATTACTTATTAAAATTTTTGTTATAGTTTTTATAAATGTTAAATATAGTTATAAAAAAAACACTCAATCTTTATTGATAATAATCTTTTTTGTGTTATAATATTACTTACAAATTTAATATTATTTTAAAACAAACAGAAAATAAACATAATATTTTTATTACTTTTATGAGTTATCGTCAATATAAATTTTTTTAATTAACAGTAAATTTGTCCAAGGCTCAGAAAAGCTTTAAATAGTAAACAAATTTCTAATTGACAAGGTTTCTGAAATTTTGTTTTATTGTTATAATATTAACAAACATTTTATATCTAAATATATTTATATTATTATTTTATTATTTTGAATTTTATTTTATATTAAATTTTCTCGATTTGTGAAAAATGTTATTTAAAATTTTTATAAAATTTTATAATTTTCATACGTTTTAACTAATAGTTTAAAAACATTCATTTAAAAATATTAAATGATATTTATATTATACATAAAATTCAAGAATTTTTTGGCATGCAATGTGTAAATTATATTTTACGATTGTTTTAATTTAATATAACAAGTTCTACTTCATGTCATAATTTAGGGTTTTTAATCTAAGACTATAAATAAGGTCAGATTAAAAAAATAACAATATTACTTTTAAACTTTATATTTATATTTAAAACTTTGCTAACAGAAAAGAGTGGTTTAATATTGTTTTGCACTTTAAAAAAATGACTATCAAAATTTTAGTAAATGAGCTATGACGATCTTATTTCTTAATACTTTATTTTGAATATCTTTACGTGGTCGAATTCTTGTATCAATTGTTCCATTTTTTTATAATGTTATTCTGTTTCATTAGCAATTCTTCTTTCAAGATGTATCTTTCTCAATAACTCTATAATATCTTGTTGATAATGAATTGATTGCCTAAATTCAACATTCAAGAAGAAGAATATGAAATCAAAAAATATTATTGGAAATTAATTATATTATTGAAAAGAAAACATTATAAATTGAAAATAAAACACAATGAAATAAAAAATGTTTAAGAATTTAAATTATTGCAACATGAATATAAATAAAAGTCTACATATTACATATATTATACTACATATATATATTTATATATTAAATTACATAATAAATATATATACTTAATATTATATATATATATATACATAAATATATAATAATATATTTTTATTTTATTTTTGTTAATCAAATCGAAAATTTGATTAAATTGTTTTTTAATTTGAAGTTTCTATTTATTTTATATCAGTTGTAAAAAATATATATGAAAAAAATATTAAATATTCATCAAACTTGTCATTACGTCAATGAAAAATATTTATTGAAAATTATGCATTAAAAAAAAAATGTTTGACACTCATATTCTTAAAGTAGTATTAAAATAATAATTTGAGCAAATAAAAATATATTAAAATTTACGAAAAATATGTTTAGTATGGCTGAATTTTAATATTGATAACTACGAAATTATTATGAAGAATAAATATTAGTTTTAAAAAAATATATTATAAAAAAATTATAATTTATTTTCCTGATATGAATAAAGCATTATTTTAGTTTTTATTATAATTTATTATAATTTTATTATATTTTTTATAATTAAATTAAAATTATTATTATAATTAATATATAAAAATAATATAAAACGTAATAATAAAAAATAATATGAAAGAAAATTTTAATATGAGAAATGTAATATATGAATAGAATGTAAATCGAACTGCTTTTAGTTATAATATAAAAATATGAATTTAATGATTTTTAAAAGTGTACTGCGTTAAAATACTTTTTGATATGTAAATATTTTTAGAGTAGATTAGATATGCTTTAAAATAAGAGCTTTAAAATAAATTAGCTTTAAGATATTTTTAAATTAATTGTAAGGAATAGTAATTATTGAAAAATTGTTGTATAAATTAAAAATTAGTATTTTTTTAAATATATGTATACGTATATAATTAAAATTTTATTAATATTTTATATTAATATATATCGTATTTTAATATAATGTGATAAAGATAAAATTATTGGTTTTAAAAATTTCTAATTTTTTAGATTTAAAATATAATTTTAAAATTCGCTAAATCATTTGTTAATTTGAACAAAAAAAAAAAAAAATAGTTAAAAAAGAAATTATAAATACAGATATAAAAATTTTATTGTTTTTTATAAATTACTACCTTTATATTTATGTACGATAAATTTATTTAAAAACTAATCTAATTCTATTCTGAATCAAATATAATAAGTTCATTATTATTCATTAAATATGATATTTAATTTTAAAAATCAATTTAAATAAATTCTGTAGCATAATAATAAAAAGTTACGTATTGTTTTATATGTAGTTATTATAATATTTATATGTAAAACTTGTATTAAAGGGATTGGTGTGACGAGACCTTTCATTTTTTATAAAAACTATCGTAAATTCCGAGTAGTATTTAATAATTTATGGATAAATAAATGAATTGTGATTTAATCAATACAAGTAATTAATATATATATATATAAATAATAACATAATTATCTTTTTTGCGTACTTTTGTAAATATCTCCAAAACTTTAGAGTTGTTTGTTATACGTTTATCTCTCATACATTATTTTTTTATTATAATAAAAATAAAATTTATATGTTACTACTTTGACGATAAGATAAAAAGAAAGAAAATAGTCTATAAAACAAAACAAAGTTTGAATATTCCAATTGTAACGATGAATTTATTATTCTTTCAAATTCTAAACGCTACAAATTATATGCAATAATTTTCACTACCTATTAATCTATTCAGAGGGGATTCCGTTAAAATTTTTAAATATATTTTAAATATAAAATATCACCAAACACTACCAACTAATTTTAATAATAAATTTATATTAAATAAATTCATAATGATAATAAAAATATCGACTCAATAAATTTAAATAATATAAATTCTTACCTTGTATTGTAGAGTATTTCAAAAGATATGTAGATGTATAATTTTTTTATTTAGATAATAATTCTTTCTTTTGAATATTATTTTTTTTAAAATATATTTTATATATATCCTTGTAATTACTTACGTCCTTCAAATAAATAATCTAATAATATCAAATTCCAATCAATTATTATAAATCAATTTTAAAATTATTTATAATTATTATAAATAATTTTCCACCACTACACTTCAATATTTTTTTATAAATATATATATTCTGATAATATAATATTATCAAATATATTCCAACATTACTCAATAATAATTTATAATAACAATATTTGTAATAATTAACAATCTGACTATTTATAATAATATAAAATTATCAACTGTAATAATACTGGATCTTTATACTACAAAAGACATTTATATAATAATCATGAGATTTTTCGATAACCGAAAAATTCCACTTTTTCCCATCACTACTTTATTAATTTCACCAATTATAAATTTTCATTTATAACTTTACGCCAAATAGAAAATTCACAATTGGTTAATCAACACATATAGTTCTTCTTCCTTTCAACTTTAAAATCCCCTACTGTGATTGGCCAATCAATCACATTATTAAATTAAAATAAAAAACAAGAAAACTATTTCTCTGCCGAT
Source organism: Eupristina koningsbergeri (assembly GCA_018907245.1). Lineage (NCBI taxonomy): Eukaryota > Metazoa > Arthropoda > Insecta > Hymenoptera > Agaonidae > Eupristina > Eupristina koningsbergeri. The sequence continues at coordinate 110,096 of JACCHV010000092.1, forward strand.
AATTATATAATCTACAATTATCGACAATATCACGGTGGTACACTTCTACAATTTTTCAACACTAACACTACCCCATACATGCATTAATCATATAAACGTATATACAATACATTTTCGCGCCTATTGTTGTCTCTCTCTATTTCATGAGTATCAGCGCCTTCTATATCATCAAGACATCCGTTCATGTTCAAGTGATATGGAGCCGGTGAGCCTCATGTTGACAGAATGTCAACAATAGACTGTGAAAAATGTAACCAACATTAACAACAACAAAATTATTATTCTTAATACCTGTAAGTATTTAAACAAATTCTATTTTATTATTATCAATAATATTCATAAAATATATACATAATTTAACAATTAAATAATTAATACACATTTATTTATTTTTCTAGGTTAGTGCAATATTAAAATAAAGTATAATTATTAATAATGAATATATATTCATTACACAATTTGCTTTAATTATTTTTACTATTAAGTTAATTTGATGAGGGAGGAAAAACATGATATCTTCAACAAAAAAATTTTTGTGATACCCTGTTCCTTCTATTTACTTTGGATTTTGTATTGAATAATCCCATTTGGTTGTTTTTCTTAATTACTTACTATTGTTTCTTTTTCTTTCCAATTCGATATGACCGTATCAATTGCTGCAGCGAGGACAAACCTTCTATAACGATCGATGTGAATATGTGATGCACATTACTCGGACATTTTGGATAGAAAACTTTTAAAGTTTTATTTTCTTCCATGTGCTTTGTAACACTGTGAATTCCGATTTATTAAAATCAAATACAATAATACAATTCAGTTAATTTAAATATTATATACAACACTAATACTTCATAATTTAGTCAAGTAAAATCTATAATTTATATATTATTTTATTAATAGGGGCCGCTTTCCGCTATTAGAAAATCCGAATTCGGGCCAATGAATCTTTTACCTAGTGTCAATATTATATATGGAAATATATAATTTTAATAAATAAAACTGTTATCTTGTAATTGAAGACTTTCCATTTATATATGTATATAGATAATATATTTAGTATTATTCTTATAATTTTTTTTACTATGGATCTCTCTCTCTCTCTCTCTCTCTCTCTCTCTCTCTCTCTCGTAAATATAATTCGTAAATTCAATTTCAAAATACTTATTCTGATAAATAAATATATGTTAGTTCTCACACCTCTACACGCGCCCCGTTTACATTGACAAGAAATCCGAGTATGTAATTATAAGTGATATCTGGATTGTTTGATAACAATACGCAGGATCACAGCTTGTATATATTAAATATTGTAATTTTTTTTATATAAACAACTGAAAAAAAGATATCTTAAAATTTTGTTTTATATGTAACACCGCGAAATTCCACTTGACGCGAAATCTCCCGAGCGGCATTACGAATTTTATTATTTTAATTTTCTTAACACTCTTTATATTAAAATGGTTCTCACTATTATTTCTTTCACTGCACAATATTCTTATTAAATTATTATTATAAATCGGGACGAGTTCCGTTACTAAATTTTGCCGTTGGGCCGACAAAACTCTCGTGGTCTTCACTACTAAATTTTTAATTTTCACTTTAATTGTACCGCACTACCAGACTCTGAATAATTTTATCAATTCTGCAGTTAACCCACAAATAAATATGAATACACAAATAAATTATGGATAACTATAGGATAAATATATAAATGGATATATGTGATATTTAAAATTGTAATAAAATTTCCTTACCCAATCTCGTTGAAATTTAGTAATTAATTATGGATCGGATAAGTATATAAATACTAACAATAATTATTTACGATCACTTGCTCCTCAATTTTCCCACGTTTTCAATGAACGTACTGTAGTAATTGTCGGCGTAATTATTTTTCCAGCCCTCAATATCGATCTTTCTCTCCAGCGACATCCAATATTTTGTTTAATATATATACCAATAATATTTCCAAAATCACTACTTACTTTTGATTCAATGTATCAATTTATCAATTTATACGTGCTTGATATTAATTTACTCTCACTCAGTATCGCTCAAAGGTAATATTATAACTGAAAAATGGCTTTTCTTTCTTCTCGAAAGGAAGCCAAATTTTCAAACTCACACTACCATAATTTTTAAACTTTTGTATAATTACACCTGAGCTTTGGTGTGTAACCCTTTCCTTGATTGGTTACACACCGTCAAGCTCCCCCCTGGTCCTGTGCTTTTCGAAATCGTGCAATCTCATTGGTCGTTTGAAAAACGCCGCAAAGTTGCACGATTTCATAGAAAATTTAATATTTCTGTAAGATGCCGATAATTCCGGGATTGGCATTATCGGCCACCTCGTGGAGGCACTAAATTACTTCAATTCACACTACTACACACAAATTTTCATACAACAAGATATATATGTATATTCCCGCAATACACATGATATATTTTTTTCTCTCATTCTTACTCACTCTACGCAATAACTCTCTCTCACTCTAACTATAACTCACACTACGAGAATAGGGAACGCGTCGTTCGTCTAGAATTCCGATCACATTCAAAATGCCGGCCGGCCTCGTGACAGTTAATAAACAACTGCAAGAAACTTCTTTTCATCAGGCTTTCACTTCCAAGGAGGTCGCGTATTTATTCATTATTTCATTATTTCATTTATTATATTTTCTTTTTATTATTTCCCCTTTTCCATCCATTTCCCCTAACTATTTCTGATATTACTAATTAATATATTTTTTCAGGTTAGTGATAAAATAACAAAAAAATATTTTCTATTACATATAGTTTTTACGTAGTTTTCTGATTATTTTTTTAGTCCTCATTTAAATCTTTAGTGTATTAGTAAGAAAAAAAGAACCCATGTATTTCGTTTTACATAGCGTTTGGTTCTCGTATATAGAAATTTTAAAGGTACATTCAAGTTTTCTTTTTTTGGAATTAATTTTTACCATCAATTGCATGCCAGTCATCTATTCCTGGTTGCCTACAAATCATGTATTTGCGAATATGTCAAATCCTCTTATTATCATTTTGATTTTATTTCAATCCCCAAGGTACATGCGACTATATACTTGTTTTATTTTATATTTGAGCGTCCTTTAAGAGATTTGAATTTTGATGATTTATCCAGGTCTGAATGAACCTGAATCACTTAGATTTCTGTACATGATTTATAACGTTTCGCTACGATATTTATAATATATATATATTTAATATTAATTGTTATAGATTTATTTATCTAATAATTATAATTTATATTTTATTTAGAATAATATTAGAGCAATATAATGAGTATAGCTGTTTGATTTGAAATCTTTACTGCCGAGCTGGTTTGGGTTATTAAATTGCAATTTTATAAATATTTATAATACCTATATAATATTTTTGACGCTTCATAATTTTTATTATTTTTGATGGACTTAGCTCGTGGTGACCAACACGTATTTGATAATTTAAAGAGTTGAGTCAATGTTTTCTGTAAATACTTATGCAATGTTTAAATATATTATTTAAAAAAAAAAATAAGTGAATAGAAAAAATAAAATAAAATGATGTGGCTTAAGCCATAATATGAATAAAAATTTTAAATACATTAAATTTATGAATAAATTAAAAAAGTTTTAAAATTTTGTTTAATAATTCATAAAAATTCAATGATTACTTAAATTTTATATTTGTTAGTTAATTTAAATTATTTTATAATAATTTAATTTATTGTTGATTATATTTTTACTTTATCTATTTAAGGTATTAATTAATACAAATTTTTTAAATGAACAACTTTAATAATATAACGAGATCTAATCTCGAATCATCAGCACAAATGGCTATTGGACAAGCAGTTCTTAATTTAGTTGATAAGTCCTTGAGAATTATAGAAGAATCGATACAATGGAGTTTACCTATTCGGGATATAAGTGCAGGTAATTTAATTTTGGAAGAATATTTGTAAATAAATTTAAAATATTTACAGAGCATTTCATAAATATAATTACATAAATAAACCTCAAAGATTTACTAAAGAAATTTGTTACAAATGTATATGATAGTAGAAATACATTGTCTATTTATTATAAAAAAAATTTTTCTTGTTATTTATACAATTAAATTTTATGCACAGATTTATATTTAAGTTGTTGTTTAAAAATTATTATCATTTCAAATTAATTTTATTTTTGAAATTTATATGTATATATAATGTTAGGGACAGAATGAGAGATGGATTCCACAAGGTGTGCGTTCGGAATTTCACGGGGACGTCCGTGGTGTATGTGTTCAGGAGCTATTGAAATGCGCAAGGAAATATACGTTTCGTCAGGATAAGAGCAAATGTTCTAATCGACGCTTAGATCTTATTATGGAATTTTGTGAATGGGGTTAGTGCATGAAGTAAAATGATGTATATGTTGTAATCGGTCGCGACGAAGCCGTTGGATCTTCTATCATTTTTCCTCTTATGAACGTATATAGCCGAATTTATCTCTTTCTCTTTCTCTTACCACCGTTCTGTATCACATGTAATTTATAATTTCAGAAAATGAAGACGTCCCGTTTTGCACTTATATATAATTCTCTGTATAAAATCACGAGGGTACGAATTTAGTTAGACTGTAATGGCTTTCTTTTTCGTCGGCAAGAAGAAAGTTTTTATAACAGATTTTCTTTATCAGATAAATGTGTATGTGTATGTACGATGAAATTGTACGTGAGCAATATTCAAGAATCTGAACGATTAGAGCAGTAATTATAACCGTTTTTGTTCCGGAAAAAACAAAAGAAAATCGAGATGTGAAGCGAGGGATATGTGACTAAGATTCGTTATTGTAAAATTAAAATCGTCATCAGTTGATGGAATCCCTTGTAAACGATAACTTGTGAAAAATAAAATTCGTGTTGTTTGCCGAAATCAAGAAGTTTATTTCTTCAAAATTCCCATTCAGCTGTTCTACGATTTACGTGTAATATGTGACGTTCATCAATTTACAAAAATTATTTTTCGAAATTATATCATTTTGAGTAAATGATAATAATAATAATTATTATTAATTCAGCCTTTCCTCACATAGTGTTCATGTCTTCCTAGTTATCCTTCACGTTTTTTCATTCCCAGTTTCTTCCATTTTCCTCTACCTCTCTGATGCATTTTAATAGTGAATAGTTCCATATTTCTCCCCTGAATTCTTTCATCATTATGCTATTTGTTCGATGCCTTTCCTTTCATATTTTACTCATAATCTCTTTAGTTTTGCTGCATCTATGTATCAAGTGATTCTAGTCACTTCAATTCTCAACACATAGTTCACATCTGTGTTTTAATTCACTTAACCAGCACTTATTTTCCATAGTTATATTACTACGTCGTATCCTTGCTGTCGTTTTCATTGTTCAAATCTGTCAAACTTTCCTGAGGTACCTTGAAAACCCTGTTTCTTTCAATTCTTTGTAAATTTTATTACAGCTCGCTCTTTCTCATCGTTTCTGTGCTTCCTGTTTTTGGATATTCTTATCTACCCTAATCTCCTTGTTAATGTTTTTTCCTCCTTTATCCCAGTATTCTGTTTGGCTTCTGCTGAGTCCCAAGCTGTTCCACCATTTCTCCACCTTGTCTACGTATCTTCAACCCTTTTTCTTCTTTTTTTTGAGAGTATTTCCTAATCCATCTATCTTCAGAGTCTCTTCCTCTGTTTTCTTCGTACTTCAGCACCTTTAACTCCTATTCTCCTCTCATTTTCGTCTCATCCACTTCGTATACCAATGTATTTGGGGGTGCAGGAGTCCAATTTCAGGGTCCATCTATAATAAGTCAGTTTAATTTTTTCCATAACGTGTGCTTCGTCCATTTCCCATATTTCTACGCCATACTCTATAACACCCAGTAATAGGTAGTTGAACAGAATTTTCCTCCTTTTGAAATCATCGCCATATTTCTTTTTGTGAAGTACCCATGTTTTCTTTGTCGTAATTCTAATCTTGTTTCTTTCCTCTATGTATATACTATGTCCTTTCTTCCTATTAAACATGAATCCCAAGTATCTGAAATTGTCCACAACCTCATCTCCTTGCTTTTCCATCTTTAATCTGATTTCTTATTTCTTTTGTCCGTGTTGAATATCATTTTTTCTTTTGTTCATATTTAGCTGTAAATTCCTATTGTTTAGAACTCTCTTCAAAGTTTCCGTTATCATCTGTATCACTTCTTTACTTTCACCGAAGAATACTAGATCATCTGTATAAGCGATTTTTTTTTTAGTCAGCTGATCCGTTCTTATATAAATGCTCTCCACTCTCTGTCTCACATATACCTTGTATTTTCTCAAGCTCTTTATTTAAGTCCTTTTATCTTATATCCCACTTCTCCATCTTTTTCACCTTTTCATTTAATTCTCCCATCATCCTTATTATCCTCTCTTTTTTCCTCTTTATGCATTCTATTAATTCTTGTCTCGCCTTCTTTATCTCTTCTCTCTTTTTCTCTTTCAGTTTTTTTCATCTTTCTCATTATTTCCCATTTGTTTATTTTTTCTGCTATCCCTTCATCCTCCTCGAAAAATACTTTTTTATCCCTTTCTGTATCCCTTTTAATGTCATTTGTCTCATTTTGCGCGTCTACCTCTTTCGGTGAATACGCCACCCTCTCCACCTTCGTAGTTATATACGTAGTTAGAGGTTTCTAACCCAGAAGCGGCAACACTTGTTTCTTTATTTCATTTCTGCTCCATTTATTCGTTCTCTCTCTCTCTCTCTCTCTCTCTCGTTGTTTATCTCAGTTGTTACCTAACCACTACCGCAACGTACTTTTTTCACCTATTTTATTCTCCTTATATACCGTCTTCACTCAAACTTTCACTTTCACCTCTTCTACTCTTTATAATAAACATGTCTATGCATCACTTTACTCTCTTTGCTAACTGTTAACTTTAAAAAAAAACACCGGAAAGACAACTCTAAGGGATGCTAATCTCTCTATTGCCCGTAATAAAAGCTAATAAATAATAATTATAATTAAAATAATAAAGATAAATAAAATATAATGCTGAAAATTTTTTACAAATTATTTTACATAACATATCCAATAACGAAATCAAGAAATTATCAATTCTTATAAGAAAATGTAGATCTAAATTAAACGATTAACAGCTAAACTCGTAGACATACTAAAATAAATTTCGTGAATTCGTAGATGATAAAAACTCATCATTCTTAAGTCAGTGTATTAATGGTACGTAGGTAATGCATGCTATGGCGTGATTGACGATATGTCAAGCATGTTTTCTTTATAGTTAAATTCTTATTAAGTGTATTCTAAAAAAGTATTGCAATATATTATAAGTTGAATTTGAAGTAATTGTTAAATTACCTAATAGAGAAAAAAGGAATGAGATATTCGGGACCAGGAAAAAAATAATGGGAATACACATATACTTAGAACAAGATTTAAGTTTTGAAGACAGGTAGAAGTAGGAACAAATTAATGTGTGGGTGAAAAAGTTAAGGGCAAAAGGGAAATACGCAAAAGCGGGATTAAATAAGATTTAAATAGATGGAAAGTGTTTGAAATGGGATGGGAAAGATGCGACGGAGATGATAAGAAAAGAAATAGAGAGTGAAACAAGAAGAGAGAGAAATAATAAGATGGAAAAAGACAGAAAAGAAGCTGGCATAGAAGAAAAAGGTTAGAGATAATAAAAGAGAAACACAGCAGGATGAAGCACAAGAAAGAAGAATAGCGAAGGTAAAAGAAAGAAAAGAAGGAAATGCACAAGTAGAATAACAGGAAGCGGGGAAAAATAACAAAAAGAAGGATTTAGAATAGAGCGGGAATGGACACAAAATGAAAAAGGAGAAGACGGGAGGATAAATAGACAACCAAGACAGGAAAGAGCAGAAAAGGAACAAAAACATAAGAAGGTTACTTTATTGGAATATTGTAGGTTTTGGGGAAAAGACAGAGAATTTAGGAACTATATAGAGCAAATGAACTACGTCTTTATGACAGAAACCTGGTTAGAAGGGAAAGACGAAGAGAGGTGCAAGAGGATACTACCTAATGAACTGAAATGTGAAATCATAACAGCTATTAGGGAAAAAGAAAGGGAGAGCAAAAGGCGGGATAATAATAGGTATAAGAAAGGACTGGAATATAAGAATAGAGAAACTAGGAGTGGTAAGAGAAGAAGGAGCGATTAAAACCAAAATGCAAGACAAAGAAAGAGGTAGAACTATAGATATATGGAGTCTGTACAGTAATGGTGATGTAGAGAAACAACTCAGCAGGATAGAAGAAAAAAGTTATAATGAGGAAACTGATTTAGTAATTATGGGAGATCTGAATACTAGAATTGGATATGCAGGCAGTTATATGAACACATATGAAGGGAAAATGAAAGTAAGGTACAGCAAAGATAAAAAGATCGATAAAAAGGGTAGAAAATTAGTGGAAAGAGTCGAAAAGAACGGCTGAAGTATACTGTATGGAACAGAGTGGGAAGACAGAGAAGGTGAATATACTTATGTCGGACCAAGAGGTAATTCCGTAATAGATCTGGCTATTATGATAGATTTAAAGAGAAAATTATAAACTTCAAAATAGAAGGAAGAGTCGAGTTAGACCGCATGTCAATCAGGGTAGATATGGAAACAGAAGCAGGCAAACCCAAACAAGAAGGAAAAACAACAAAAAGAGAAGAGAAAAAGAAAAGGAAAATAATGGTATGGGACGAAGAAAGCATAAAAAATACAGAGAGGCAACTACATACATAGAGGGAGAGTTCTCAAGACGATTAACGAAAAATGGACAAAATTGAAACAAGATATGGTAACAGAGTTACCAATAAAAGAAGTAACAATAAAAGAGTGGATAATAGGCAAGGCAAAGTGGTGGGACAAAGAATGTGCAAAAGAGAAGAGAAACACAAAGATATGGTACAAACAATGGAAAGAAGGTAAAAAAAATAGAGAACAAAAAAATAAATGGAAACTAATTTGTAAGGTAAAAATAAAAGAAAAAAAATTGAAAGAGCTTAAAATTGAAGGTGACATCTGGAAATATCTAAGCAAAAGTAAAAGAAAGAAAAAAATTAATGAAGGTAACATAAGCAAAGAGAAATGGACGCAACACTTTAGTAAATTATTGAAAGACAGAGAGGGAACAAAAAAGAGAAAGAAACAAAAATACAAATAGACGAAAATATGAAGGGCAATATAAAATTGACAAGAAGGATTTTTATGAAGAGTGGAGAAACCTCAAGAAGAAGAAAGTATCAAGAATAAACAAAATAACAAATGAAGCCTGGATATACGCAGGTGAAGGAGTTACGAACAGATTAGTGGAAATAATAAGAAGGATTTGGGAAGGAGAGGATATTCCAGACGAGTGGGAATGGCGGTGATTACCCAATTTTTAAAAAAGGGAACAGTGAAGACCAATAATGATAGAGGATTGTCTATGCTGCTGACCGGTTATAAGATATATACAAGTATACTGAAGGATAAATTAGAAGAGGAAGTGGAAAACAAAAGGATTATTCTAGAAGGCCAAGCAGGGTTCAGGAAAGGCAGATTTACGATCGACAATATATATATCCTACAGCACATAACAGATAAGGCAATAAAATTAAGGAAAAAAATATATGTGCTATTTGTTGATATTAAAGCTGCCGTTGACACAGTAGACAGAAGGAAATTATGGAAAATAATGGAAGAAAAAGAGATAGATGGGAAACTAATTGAAAGAATCAAAAACATGTATGAGGATACATGGATAAGGGTCAAAACAGAAAAAGGTTTGACAGAAAAAATAAAGGTATACAGAGGATTGAGACAAGGTTGTAACCTGAGTCCACTCATCTTTAACATGTACACAGCAGGTTTAGAGAAAGAAATAAAAAAACGGAACATTGGGTGGACAAAAATAGGTGAAACAAGAATATGGTCGTTAGCCTATGCTGATAACATAGCTTTAACGGCGGAAAATAAGGAAGTTATGGTAAAAATGATGGCGGTTTTGAGGAAATTCCTGAGAAGTAGAAAATTAAAGCTGAACGTGGAAAAAACAAAAATAATGATTTTTCAAAGAGGCAGAAATAGAAAAAAAACCAACTGGAAATGGAAAAGAAACGAGATAGAAGAAGTAGACAAATTCAGCTACCTAGGATTTAATTTTAGCAAATATGGAGGAAATAGGGAACACATAAAAGAAAGGATAACAAAAGGCAAAATAGCATTAAAAACAACATGGATCTTAGCAGAAAGGAGGTACTATAGCGATTTTAAATTGAAAAAAATGCTATTTAATTATCTAGTGAGAGGAGTAATAGAATATGGGGTAGAATTATGGGGCGACATGAATGTGGAAGAATTGGAAAAAATAAAACTGGATTATTATAGATGGGTGCTAGGTCTAGAGTTCAGTACTACCAGATATATAATATACGAAGAGGTAGACGAAACTATGCTGAAAATTGAATGGAAAAACAGAACGAGAAAATATGAAGAGAAGGTAGAAGAACAACTAAACTATAGATGGATAAAAAAATGTCTACAAGAAAAGAAAAGGGAAAGAATTAAATTGGGAGCAGATCCGGAAGAAAAATGGCTGAACGAAGTAGGAATCAGTAAGTTCCAAATGAAAATATGGAAAAAAAAGAAGGCAAAAACAAATACGAGATAGTAAAAAAAATAAGAATGGATATAGCAAAACAGAAGAGGACCAATAGAATTGAAGGTGCAATATATAACATATGGTACAAGAAAATAAGAGAGCAGGAGCTACCCAAATACTTGAAAGGAGAAATAAGTGCAAAAAGCACGAAAATAATTGCGAAAATAAGATGTGGCAATATTGTGACAGGTAATAGATACTGGCTGGGTGAGCAAGAGAGGAAATGCCAATTATGTAATGAACAATACGGAGATTGAATACATATGATAATGGAATGCAGAGAGACGGAAAATGAAACAGCCCTAATGAGAAGGACAAAAAGATGGAATGAAGAAACGATCATGATTAACTTTAAACAAGGTACAAAGAATAAAGAACTACTGCAGATTATGAAGATAATAGACAACAAAATAAAAAAGAAGGAAAGAATAAGCCAGAAAATGAGTAAAGAAAAATAACAATAAAACAAGAAAGGAACAAGTGAGTTAAAATAACAGAGAACGAAAGATAAAGTACGAACATTGAAAAGTGTATAAAGTGACTTGAAACAATGTGTAAATTTATGCAAAATAATGTAAAATATATGTAAAAATTTGTATAATATACATATAATAGCTAAGTGCTTAGTATGTAACGGAAGTTCATTCCAAGGCCGAAAGGCTGGAAGTATAATAAATAATAATAATATAAGTTGAACATGGAATCATTGAATATCACATTGAAATAAATGGCATCCATAAAAATGATTAGTGATTATCGGTAACTAATAAAAAACGAGTATGAAAATGATTATAAAATCTGCGAAGATATGCATAGTATAATTCTAACTGTAAATATTCTTAATTAATTAAATACATACTGATTCACAAACGTACTTCTGCGATTCATGAATTTCCTACATATTCTAAATAATCTCTAAATTATCTTCTGTTTATTATTTTCTTTCTTTATCATCTTAAAAAATACGCTCTTCGTAGAAATCGAAGTTAAATCAAATTTTAAGAGCGGCAGTATTAATAGAAATTTAATATGTAATTTTGTTGATTTTTTTGTAACTCTGAGTCCTCTAATTATTTATTAATTCATCGAAAATTATTTATGATTTGCTTTTTTAAATTATGCCACAATAGTCTATAGCAATTAATACTTGGCAACTTTGGTGTTAAAGAAGCGACTTATTTAGTAATACAATCACATTGAATATCGTAACTACGAGACAAGAAGAGAAGAGTTTATTTAATGAATAAAACTACTACTGTAAGGTTCACTTTTCTCATGAAGGAAAACAAATGTAGGGCCATAAAGGAGAGCCGATGAAGCTTGGAAAATCCTTGGACCGAGAGAAGGTGACTCATCTGACCCGCAGCTGATCGCTGGCAATCGAAGGTGCCTCGCTTATGGGGGGCAGGTAGTAGTATATTAGCTGTTGAAAGGAAAAATCATAATTGTGGAAAATACTTTGATTTAAATAAAAAACGCTTCATAATTTCTGATATAATTATTGTGTTGTGTATGCGTTTGCTATTGAATCTCTTAGTATCCCATCCAAATCTCCTTATACTCCTTACAAAATAAAAGTGGTTACTTTAAAATTATAGACAGACTTTCTTATTTCATACACACATTTATTGTATTATTTTTTTTCTGTAATTTTTGAACAGCCTGCAATAAAAGTTTAAAAATAACATTTTAATATTGTTTAATTCTTTTTTTTTATTTAATATAATGCATTTTTCAAAGTATGCTATATACATAAAACATTCATAAAATAGGCAGGTGTGGAAGAAATTACTAATAGAACATTAATAAAAAGGCCTGCACAAGAATAAACATGCTTTATTGCTGAATGATTATTTTAGCAGAGATTTTTCTGTTATAATTACGAAATAATTTAATACAATTTGATTTCGAGTATGTTCATTTTTAAATACAATATTCAAAAGAATCTAGAAATGAAAAAATAATGATATAAAAAAACAAAATGTGTGATAACAATTATGTATGAATAAAAATATTTCAAAGCTTGGTGACTACATGGCCTAAAACTAAAAATTCAAAAATAAACTAAGGAGAAACTAGCTCAGGAGGTAAAAATCTGTACCAAATAAGGCTGTTCTAATAGTGGTAAGTTTTTTTTTTCCCCTTTTAAGTCCACGGGTGGGGCTCAACTGCATTCGTATCTCGTGAATCACACTTTTGTAATCCAAACATTATTTCCTTTGTTTTCAAATAATCATGAAGGCGTCAAATCTTATTAATATCTGTTCGATTTCTTGTTTTTTGGTAGATAGTTTTTTTTTCACTAAGATCTATTAAAATCCAGAAAAGAAGAGTCTACGTATCCCTATAAATTATTAAAGTATATACTTCCCGTTTAAAGTACCTACTCGTTTGAATTTGAGGTTCTCAAATTCCCTTTCTAACTATGATCAAAATTCTTCACAAAAGAATGCAAAGTCAATATAGTATAAAAGAGATTGGTTTATTTTAAATTTTAAATAAAAAAACCCTTTCTTTTTCCTCGATTAAAAATTTTAAAAATTAAAGACAATATTTTTGTAAATTTTATATTAAACTAGTTTGAACTAAATATATATTTAACCATTTTGTATTACGCTTAAGATCATTTCAACAAGAAATACTCTCCTTGTAAACTAAGTTTATCAAAGTGAGAATTAAATATAAATAAGTATAAATAGAAATAATTTCCCTACTCGTATTCTTACAACTAGTTAAATTTATAATCAATAAATATTAATTCTGTCCGCTTTCTAATAAATGTTTGAGAAGAAAAGCAATAATTTTTAAGTTATATTATATATTAATAGTCTGTGTATTTTATAAGTTTTGTGAAATAATTATGTGAATAAACACTGCCGTCTCACGACTTATTCTTCTCTAAAACAACTTCCATTTACGTTATTTTCATTTACTAACCAGAATTGAGCCTTGGTTCAACTTAAATAAAGTTGGTGAAGAGACATCGTATACGATATAATTGTAATAAAATATTTTAAATAATTACATTTTATATGCACATTAATTATTTATGGCAATTATTCTTATCATGAAACGTTTATAAATTGTATTTCATTGACAAATTTAATATTTTAAAGCCTATAATTTGTACATTATTTTTTATTTTTATACAATAAATTGTTAACGTTAAAATTTAAATACATGTTTCTTTATAATTTAATTAAGCTCTATATATATGTACACGAGCTGGATTACACAACTAACTAAGGAATTAGTTGAATTAAAATTTAATTTATAATTAAATATTATTTGAAATATTATTCAAAAAGTAATTTACTCTACGTAAAAATGGATAAATACGAATAGTATTTATTCATGAGTTCATTAATAAATAAAATTTAGGGCAATGTGTAAATAAAAAATACAAATTTAAACTCTATATGTCAGTGATTTTTCATCAGAAAGATATTCTACTACCTTCAGCTTTTCACCACAAAATTTAAAATATTTGTTAAAAATTCAAAACAATAAATAAAGGATAAAAAAATAAAATTACTATTAAAATAATCTCAGTATAATAACTAAGAATATATATATATATATACATATATAACTAATCAGCAACGTAGGTAACGAGGTGTCATACTTAAAGACGGTAGGTAAGAATGTAGATATTATAACATTTATATAAAATAATTAGATTATTATATAGATATTTTTAATTATAATTTTGTTTATTTTAAAAATACTTTTACAATTAAGTATTAAAAATAACAACTTATATTTCTATTGAGATAGTGGACACACAAAATACAATTTTTGTTCATAACACCTCTATTGACATATTATCTTATTATTAAAATTATAATACAAATTTCTTTTTGTAATTATAAATTAATATTTTGTAATTTTAATTATAATTTCTACAATCATTATATTTATTTAATGTATTCAATCTGGCTTTTATAAATATAATATTTTTATTATTATTTATTTATATTTCATTTAACAAATGAATTTATTTGATTAGTTCATTATATTCAAAGTATTGTACAAATGTATATTTAAATATTTTTTAAATATTCAAGTCTTAATTTATAAGTACTAAAATCATTTTTTATTTTTCAGAAAAATATGTTCCAGAAGAAAATGGTAATTCAGTTGGTAAAGTTGAACTCGTAAGGCCTCTTCCATGGATTCTTTTCTTACCAAGTTTATTTATTTTGCGTATATTTCGAACGAGTATCAATGCAGCTGCTGTTCTTTTTCGTTACCCAAGAATCGAACCTTGCGATATGGTAATCTTATATTAATAATAAAATATGTAATATCAAGTAATTTAAAATTTTTTTCTTTTAAATATATATGCAATTATATATAATTTATTAAAAATAATATCTATAATGAAATTAAATTTTTTATTGAATTTATTTGACAGTATATTGTATGTTGCTTTTTTTGAATACAAGAAATTTTTTTGAACAAATTAAAAAAAATATGCTGTTGTAGTTGTCACTTTTTCTAATCATTATCAAGCATGATAAATCTTATAAAAACTCAAATGAAAAATATTAGTTTTTAGAGATATTAGAATTGGAAAAAAAGAATAAAATACGAATGAATAATTTCAATGTTAAATGAATTAACAATAACCACTAATAAAAACATATTTTAATCCTACTCTATAAGCATGCGCAGATAGTTTCAGGAAACTGTAGCAAAATCTGTAACTGGGGAGAATCTACGATTTTGGAAGATTTTTTTCTTATGATAATGAACTGAAACTATAGAAACTTAAAATAGAAATAAATAAGTAACCTCTAGTCCAACTAATTAAATTTACTATTTTTACAAATAATTTATCGAATAAAATAAAGTATGTTTTTCAAAAATCGTAAAATTTAAGCCAACAAATTATGTATAAAATTATTATATAATATTGGTATTTGATAGAGTGATTTTGAAAATTCAATGCATTTATAAATGATTAATATTACAAACAAATTTATTGCAAAAAAATTATGATGCTTTCCTTTAACAGTTATGATTTTACTAATTTCCTTTACGAAAGCAATTATATCAATCAACTTAGTATTAAACTTCTTGTCTAACTTGTAGGATCCCGAACCTAAAGTAATGAGTCATAAACTTGCAATTAACTTCATATAGTTCAGCTATTTTAGCTCAAAATCAAAAATTTTTCGAAGTAGTCGAGATTTTTTTTTGATATATATGAAGTTAATTGCAAGTTTATGACTCATTACTTTAGGTTCAGGATCCTACAAATTATACAAGAACTTTAATACTAAGTTGATTGATATAATTGCTTTCGTAAAGAAAATTAGTAAAATCAGAACTGTTAAAGGAAAGCATCATAATTTTTTTGCAATAAATTTGTTTGTAATATTAATCATTTATAAATGCATTGAATTTTCAAAATCACTCTATCAAATACCAATATTATATAATAATTTTATACATAATTTGTTGGCTTAAATTTTACGATTTTTGAAAAACATACTTTATTTTATTCGATAAATTATTTGTAAAAATAGTAAATTTAATTAGTTGGACTAGAGGTTACTTATTTATTTCTATTTTAAGTTTCTATAGTTTCAGTTCATTATCATTAGAAAAAAATCTTTCAAAATCGTAGATTCTCCCCAGTTACAGATTTTGCTACAGTTTCCTGAAACTATCTGCGCATGTTTATAGAGTAGGATTAGAATATGTTCTTATTAGTGGTTATGATTAATGTATCGTTGACTGCAAATCTGGAGAGAGCAGTGAATTCTCTTTCTTTTTGTGTATTGAGAATGAAATATTACTAATAGAAACAGACAACATATATTTTCCAATCGAATGTTCTTGAAAATTCCGGATGCCCTAGGGCGTTACATGATATCATTCCCCGTTGAAGTGAAACAGATCATGAAGGGTCTACACGCCTAAGAGTTGGATAACAGCTTGATCAAGATGGAAAAAATACACTCCAATTGATGTGCAATTTCATATTTAATTTATTTGAAGAAAATCTCTTGTATTTCATAAAATAATTGTTATAACTTGAACTTTGTTTTCAAAAATTGAAAAAAAAAATAATTTTTTATGACTACATATATGACTATGCAGTTTAAACTTAAAATTTTAAATATTCATTTTTTTTTTTTTATATATAATGATATATTATTAAAATTTAATTTATTTGTGCAAAGAATTTTTAATTTTGATAAACATTTTATTTTTTTAATTTGATACTAAAAATTATAACTATTATACTATTAATACATAAAATAAAAATTGCATAATATAAAAATCCAATAAAAATTAATGATGATTTTTAAATAAAAATGATCTCATCCAATAGATTTTTATTGTCCATAACATGAGATAAGATGATTTTTAAATTTATTTAAAATATTTTTTTCATGATGATAAATAAAAATTCGATTCCAGATACGTATTATACAAAAATATCGTAAACATGTAAAAGATGTAAAAACTAACGGACTCAAGAGACAAAAAAAAAATCCTGCTATTAAGGTAAAATTCAAGAACTTTTTTCTGTCGTGATTATAATTTGATTAAAATCGATTAATTGCTGAGTGATAAATTGATTTTATATAATTAAGATTTATATCTACAAGTGTTATCATTTAAAATTATAAAATAAACTTTATTCATAATATAATATTTTCAGAATATTTTTTTATTTATTGACTATGCATTAATAAATAAATAATATTATTACAGCTATGTGTTCGTCCGCATAATTTATCTTTAAAAAAATAAATAATAGATACTTTCTATATTCAAATAAGATAATGTACTTCTCGGACAAATACTTGCTGTGTCAATTAATTGAAAGAATTATTTGTAGTAAAAATATGAGGAGCTCGCCATTATTTCTATAGAAAGATATAATTAATTCCTAGTTATTGATCATTTGAGTTAATTATATCGAGTGGATTTAACTTGATATATGTATCTGCATATAACTTTATTTATATGCTTGTATATATTCTTAAAATGTTCTAACTTGTAATATGTTTAATGTCGCATATTTTTCTAGTATGTTTGTATTGGATATGATTCTGCAAGTGTGTGGTATACTGTACTTCTCGTTTCGATCTGTGAGTATTGATTTTAGTGAATAAACTTATAATTCAATCATTTTCGCTCAAAAAGGATTATTTTGGACATGCCGCGAAGTAGTCGAGATTTTTTTTTAAATCGATTAAATGCAATCTGTAAATAAATAATATCGCTATACTACGTGCAAATTATCGGCAAAAATTAATTTAAAAAAAAAAAAAAAAAAAACTATCTATTTTTCTCCAAAAACGTATTTATATCTTGAAAACTAAGCCTCGAAGAAACTTTATTAGTAAAATTTTCTTCATTATTAAATTTTCTAAATAAATACTTCAATCAAAAAATCAGTTTTTCTATTGCAAAAACCTTTGAATTTGCAATAATCAGTTACAAAGTTTTATGCATATTTATACATAGTTAATATTAATACAATTATATAATATTATACAGATGATAAACCGGTATTATTGTGAAAATAAATCTGTGCCACAAATAGTTTACTCACAGTTTATTTGTTAAGAAGACAAGTTTAAAAATTTTCAATGATATATAATTTCTATAAAATAAGCCGCAACAAGTACGAAATTTTTTTTAGATTCTCTGCAAAACTAAGCAATACAAATTATAAATGTATGCATAAAACTTTGTAACTGATTATTGCAAATTCAAGGGTTTTTACAATAGAAAAATTGATTTTTTGATTTTTTGATTGAAGTATTTATTTAGAAAATTTAATAATGAAGAAAATTTTGTTAATAAAGTTTCTTTAACCAAAACATAATTTTCAGTATATAAACACTTTTTTGTAGAAAAACGGGGCGGGGGTGTTAATGTAAATAAATTTCAGCTGATAGTTCGCACATAGCATAGCGATATTTTTTATCTAATGATTGCATCTAACCGATTTAAAAAAAAAATCTGGACTACTTCGTAAAGTTTTTGATTTTGAGCTAAAACGACTGAACTATTACATAAGTTTATGAAACTACGTAAACATTCGTACTTAAAACTCTCGTGTATCCTGAAGCTGGTATACTTCGATAATGCAGTTAATATTCACCATAAATATCAATATAATTACTCTGTTTATAATTTATAACACTTATTTACAGTGTGAGTTTATAATATTAGAATGTCCACTTCTATTAGTATTAGTATACTTGAAAATGCTTGTATTATTTGTAAATTTTTTTTAATTAGATTTGTATTCGAGATATAACTAACCGCAATATTTTTTATGTTCATAAATAGTACTAAACTAATAAATTACATATCAAACTTCGAATTGTACATAAAAAAAATTGGTGTAATATTTGGTTGATTTATTAAATTTAATTTTTATAATTTAAAAATTTATCGGAGTTTTTAAAAAATTTGTAATTAACTGTCATATTACCATTTTGTATGTTTTTGTTATATATTAAAATTTTTTATTTATATTTCTATATCACATTTTATTTTTTTATCTCTTTCTTAATTTAAAGCTTACTTATTTTAACCCAAGAAGTTGTTTCGTATTACTCCTACATTCTTTTTTCATATTTTATTTATCTTCTATGTATACTTTCTATTCTCTTTATTATACTTATGAGCTGCTTATATTATTTTATTTAGTTCTCTTGTTTTTGCTATTATTCAGTTCCTTCTTCCATTATACAATCTCGTTTTTTCTCTTTTAACTCTTCTAATACTTACTTTTGTTCAAATTTAAAAAGGTTTCCATCTGATCATGTTACGCATTGTGATTTATCCATTTAAATTATTTGTATCACAGTGGACGAATAAATAAATTAAATTGATGTGTTGAGGCATATCGTACCTGGTCATTCTTAATTAAAGAATTTTTTACTTTATATCTATTCAAGTTCAATACAATTAAGAAATTAATTTGTAAATTAATTCACCTAAAAATAAATCGACTGCTTTCCTTGTCATACTTACTCAAATTTTTATTCTTAATAATTTATAATTTCATAAAAAGCTAAAACAGGTACTTAAAAAATAATATCATCAATAATAAAAGTTGAGTAAAAAAATATGAATATAATAACGATTATATTTTAATTTAATTATTTTGATATAAGGATACGTGATAGCTATTGTATGATATTTTAAAAATAATTATTATTTACAAATTTCGTATTGCTATATGAAATTTTAATATTAATTATTAATTTGTAGAAGTTAGTTTTATTTTTACTAGATCTATATAATTTATTAATTACATACCTTTAATTGTACCAATATAATTTATTATTTTATATGTATATACATGTATATACATAAATAATTTTGCCATAATAAATTTTTAAGATTTTATGAATATTAATGCATTAAAATTGAAATCAGAAGTTCTATATTAGTGTAATTGAAAATTAATTATAAAAGTTGATATTCCTAAAATTATATAATACTATAATAATAATGGATATTATTACCAATGCATATCATGAATATAATTTAAAACATTTTTAAATGAATCAGCAAATAGTCGATTTTTGGCACGAAAAGCAATTTTGTATAAAGTTTGATATCCTGGCTGCTAAGAAAAAAGTCCTTGAATAATCTCGAAATAATTTTTACAAGCTCGATAAATACGTACGATGGTGGGGGTGTAGGACAGAGTGATGGCTATGAAAGAAGCAAGTAAGAGTCTGGCTAAGTCGATAAGATTGAGCTTGTCCACGCTAGCTTGTTTGGATTCCGGAAGTAAGATATCTTCGTCACCGCCTTCAACTAAAATTTGCATCTCTAACATTCTGAATACGGTAAGTTCTCTATTTTTCTTTATTACTTTATTAAGTAATACTCTATACTTTTAATCTTTGAAATAAATATAATCTCTAAATTATAATTCTTACCTTTTAAAATTGAAGTTATTGCATTCAACTCAAACATATAAGTCAACATTTTTTAGAATAAAAAATTCAAAAAATATATTTGATTCTACATCGAAATGTTTTAATGTAATTTTAAATTGTAAAATTTCAAATGTAAAATAACATATTTATATTGCTTTTAAGGAAAGGCAATTTAATTATTTAAACTTCCACCATCTTACTAGATTACGTTTTTCCCCAATTTGTTTACTTTCTGTCCTTCGATAGGTTAGCCAAAATATCCCATATGTATTGCAGTCATTGCTCCTTCAAATTAGACTTGCTCCGATTAATATAGAACGTCTTGTTTTTAATACGTTTTATTATTACGAGCAGTATCAACAAATGGATTTTGTTTACCAAAATAAACAATCTACAATAAAGGATGTTCAATTTAATATATATTAGGAAAGGGTGAGGAAGATAAATGATTTATCGGATTAATTAATAGACAACAATTGAGCCTCACAATAATTAATTTATTGGCTCCGCAAATACAAAGAAAGGGCGTAAAAAACCTTTCACGCTAGAGGGGAAAAAGCCAGGTTTATCCTTACGCTTAGGTTGATGCGCTGCGGTGGAGGAGTCGCGTCTTGTTGCCTCGCTCGGTTGCGTCCTCCGCGTTGCGAAGATGCCGCTGCGGGCTAGTAAGATCACCTAGTGATCGGGCCGCTGGGGCGACAAATATGGAGCCGCTAGGGCTGATATTTCTCCCAAAGCTTTGGGGAGTAGCTTTGATTGCGTGGCTGCACCCTAGTATGACCACACATACACACCAAACACGCACAAAATATACACACACACTAGACACATGCCAGCAAGAAGCCGCTCGGAGATGATACGCAGATCACCCGGATTCGGAGCGCGTGAAGCGTCGGTGAATTTTAAGACAAGAAGAAGAACGGGTGCGCAAAACTGGATGTGCGAACTCGGGATTCCACACAGGAGTGACACGCAGTTTTCGGGGAGGAAGCGTCTTCTTGCGCGTTGAGTCTCCAGGTTCCCATAAAATTAAGGCCCGCCCGTGTCCCTAAAATCTAAATCGAACGGCGCGGTTGATTGTTAACGGAAAGCCGACGGCAAGAGAAAGCGCCGAACAAATTTAAAAAAGCATGTCATTTTTTAACGGAATTAAAAAATTATTAAAATTATGTATTCGGGACATTTTTCTCTCGGCAATAAACAGACACTACAAATTAGAAAATAGGTGGAGTTATTGTTGTTTATTATCGTGTTGAATCAAAATTTAAAAGGAAACTGCTCTCATAAGCCCCAAAAATTATGTGAATTGAAAATTCCTGTACTACTGTTACAACCATATCGAAACTATGTTTTGCGTTTAAAATATAATAGCGAATTTTATTCTTACTCGTTGCGAGTAAATTGTTTGTATTGATTAACGATATAGACGAAAATGCATTTGAGAAAAAATCTGATATTGAGTTTTCGTTGGCAACCAGCAACCACCGTTACAATTAAGTTAGCTTTGTAAATCTAAGAGAACTGCTAGTGTGCTTTGATGCTCACGCTAATTTTTACGTCTTGACAGACGCTGTTGATCGATGACGTGTCCAAGGGTGATGCAGGTACTTAGAGGGAATACTAATGCACACATTTCATTGCTCAAGTAACGTACTGCAATTATTGTTGAAGTTTTTATTCCTAATAAGTAGGAAATTTTTATACCAATATCACACCAAATAAAATCATCACATTTATATCAGTAAATTACTACCAACAATTGTTGTTTTTAATTTTGTACCAATCAGCAAATATTCCTTTCCTCACCCATTTAATTTTTATTTTTATTATTATTAATCTGATACTTTTAATTTATAAACCATTATGGAAATAAGTTATTACTTCATATTAGCAATATTTTAAGCAATGTATACTGAACAGTGATAACATATTTATCATTATGATTTGAGATTCCTTGTAGTTCAATAGTTAATTGTTTTAACGGAAGTAATACTTCAGTAAATGGATTTGTTTCTTACATCAAGTCTTTATTTAAATTGTAACGTGTTATCAGTTACCGAAAAAAAGAGGAGACTTGATAATGTACGTAGGTGATTTCACCTATCATCAGGCAGAGTGCTCTATCAGAGATAGGCAGCGTCTGGACAGAATAGGTGTCTCACAAGATATATTAATGGCTACAATAAGAATAAAACAAAAGGACTTTTGATTTGTGCATGCCACTGTCCTATCATGGAAGAGAATTGCATTTTATTTTAGAGAATTGATTTAAAAACCAATGTTACGACCTTTATTTCTCGTGTAACTATTAATTATATATAGTGATACGACCTTTATTATTCGCCTAACTAATATTTATATTTATTTATTTATATATCTTTTATTTGCTTCTTTATTCACATATTTATTTATTACTCGTTTATTTATTATATTATTCGTTAATTATTAATTGATTAGACATTATCCGATTCTTTTCTTCTGCGATAACTAAATTGGTCAAAGCGCTTCAGCTTTCGTGAGGTTTTGGATTTAAATAAAATAAACAATTGATTAATTTGCATTAAATACCGATTTATTCAAAATAAATCGGAAGAGAGATATTTCAGTATATTAGTGTGGCTCGTAATATTAAATAATTTTTACGTGTGTCCGTTAATTGCAATTATTGTTACTTTTATAGTGATGCTACCTTATATACCATAAATTGAATCCGAGATAATAACTCCTTATTCATTTATTGATCAATTGATTATACTATAGTTTTTGTAATTAACTTTTTATGTTATAATATATACACCTCATGAAATGCATCTTCTTTTTGTCCAATTATCGTCGAGTATGACTGAAGACGATTAAACATTGTATAATTCATTAAGTATCAAGTTCCCTATTTCCCATGAATCAAAGTGCACGAGAGAGAAAAGTCAAGATAACTCCTCAGTATTAATCATCATCATTTCATAATTTAACTGAATATCAACGGCAAATAAAGAGGAGATTGAGCTTGAATTCGTGTAGCCAGAACTAGTTTATTCAATACTTGATAAGTTGTAAGTAGCTTTTAAGTTATTCTGGTTTCCTTTAAGCTTCCCTCATGGCGAGAGTCGTAAGTATATGTTAGTTTTATCAATAAATTGTTTGATTTGTCAAAAAATTCTGTTTCTCTTGACTTTTTCTCAAAGACATTATCAACTGAATCCTGGCATGATTCTTTAATTCGCGGTCCTTTTCAGGAAAGGACCGTATGAATTGACTTTATTTGGCTGGCTCCAAGGGCACACCTAGCTAAGGTGGAGTAACTTGAATAGCCGGAGATAAATGAGTGTACGGAACGAGTTTTTCAATTGTTTATAGATTATATTGTTATATGTAATTGTTTATAGTTTATATTGTTTATATTATAAAATTTATTTTAACACAATTTAGGCTATTATAAATCATAATTCTTATAAAATATTATATGAAAATATGAAGCATTATATAAAGATTATAATTTGCCAGTGTACTAAAACTAATTTCCTCAATAAAATTTGGAATATTTTGATGAATGTAAGTCATAGCTTCAACTTTAAATTCAGTTTTATATTGTCATATATTCAACATTCTGAATAAAAAATATTCTCTTTCTAAATTTTTTATTTTTTTACCCCGCATTGTCACAGTTTACTTAATATTTATAGCACAGAAATTATATGTTATATATTTCATAAATTTTTGTTTCTATTATATTATAATAAATTATTATAAATATTTTTATTCCAATGATTAAAAATGCTAAATATAATTGATATTGTAACATATACTTATCGTCAATTACATGGAATTTTAAGTTAGAATGATTTATAAAGTTTTGATTTTAATTTGTTTTATTCCTTATTCTTTATTTTACAAGTTCGTTTATTATAATTAATTCAAATCTCTAATAATTATATTTTATTTTCAATTCTTCTTTAAAAATTTCATCATTGAGATTTGTTATTTTAGTTATTATAATTTAAAACTACGTAAAAAACTTATTTGTAATGAATTTATCTTAGAATAAATTAAGGGTGAGGTCAAAATTAAATGAATGAGAGTTTGATTTCAATTTGTTTCAATAATCTTTATTTTAACAGTACCTGGCATAAAAACTGTGGGGGGGAAGCCTCCCACGATTTCTTAATTAATCGTAGCTCTCGCATGGGTATCGCCGTTTTCCGCTAATCGCTCATTTGAAAGGAACAGCGGATGTTGAGTCGTCACCACTGAAGGCGACTTGGTTGCTCTAGACGCCGTGGATCTTCGCGTCCTTCTGCGACAGTTCTGTTACTCGTCGATCTCTCTGCTCTCAAAGAATTGGGTTAAATACACACTATAACACCACGCAACATGATTTGTACAAACGTGAATCTTGCAAAAGTATTTTATTGAAAGTTATAATTTCCGCACAAATGATATTCGTCGCTACAAATTTTTTCCAGTAAAATGTTGCAAAACGCATCACTGATCGATGTTGCAGTCATAAATCAAGTGCTGCGTCCTCCCGTATTCCGTGCGGAAAATCCTCCTCTCCGCATAACTTTCCTTGTCGTAAACTTCAAGATTACGCGGCGGAGGAGAGCTTTTCCGGGAGGTCACCTAATATTTTTCAAATATAATTTACAAGCCTCAGACGATCGATGGTAAACTTACGAGAGGAGTCCCGAACATTATTAAAAAATTAACTAATAATAATTTGTCTAACATAATTTTTATTATACATTGAGCAACATTAATAAAAACATTTTAATTGTATTAAATTTGTTAGATTTCAAGTGGGTTAAAAGAAGAGGAATCAACTGAGGCATCTTTATCGACTTCAAGTTCTACAGAAATTGAATTTGATGAAGAGCCATTAATTTCGAAGATAGAAGGACCTGATAATGTATCTGATAGTGATAAAGATTCCTACGTACGTATTTTAACATTCATATTTGTTTGTAATAATTAAATCTCATAAGTAAACTATAACTTAATGTGGTAGTCAAAATTATAATAAATATATTTATCTTGAAGGAATATTTTTTACGTATATATTTTAATAATTATAGATGTATGGAATTTCTTTTTTTTGAGAATAGTTCTTTCTTTTCTCATTTTCATTAATGTTGCTATTTGACAATAAATAGTACTAATTGTCTTTAGAAAAAGTAAGTTTCTGTAGAGCACGAAATTTTTTGCATTAACTAAACATTAATCGCAAAACCAATTTTTAAGATATTAAGTAAAAGAGCAAAAGAAATAAAATTTTATGATAGACAATAACCTGACAGTCATGGACTTTTTTATTAACGATTGTAATGAAAAAATACATTTTTTTACTTTTTTCTAATAAATGAAAAGTCGTAATTTTAACACTACTGTCAATAAATAAATTGTAACTAATAAAATTGTGAACAAAATTTTTTTATTTTAAATGAACCAATTGGAAAATTAGAAACGGAAAAATTTTCCAAAAAGCGGAAACTTTAAATTAAATAAAAAATTTTTTTATTTTTTAATATTTATAACTCTAGTTTTGGTAAATTAAACTAATTAATATGCACTTTATTTGTACAATATTTTAGTTTTATCGGATTATTAGTTTTTGGATACTATTAATGTTAATTAAATTATGCAAAAATACACAAAGTTATTTTCATCTTACTCTAGCTGACGATTTTAATTTTTTCAAAGGTTTTAAAAAATGTTATTGTAGCACAACAAATCGTGTATTTTACATTTTATTTCCATGTTTCGAATTGCCTAAAATATAAGGATAAATATGACCCAAAAAGATTGAGTGTGCACAATTCGATGGGGAGTGGGGAAGAGGAAGATAAAGATGTTATTTAGCGCATTTCACTTTTATTACTATATATTACAATTCCCCAGTTCTTCCCCTTTCCTAATACATTCGTTTGTTTTTGACTATCTTTATTTGCATTTTTTGATTTTTTTAGTTCACTAAATTACATTTATACAAATTTAAGAAAATATCTATCTAATATGTATATTATAAATATTATATCATAAATTATATTTGTTCAATGTATTCGATGAGCTCTCTGGAATGTCTGACTACGAAGAGAGAGATCACAACCTTTATGTTTACATTCGCGACCTCCGCGCGAACTCGAAAAATTTTCTTTCAATATAATGCCTTAAAAGGTGAATTTGTTGTTTTTTTTCTCTCTCTTTCGTACTTTTTGGACATTCCAGTGTGTGCCTTAATTTCTTGAAAATTCTTTCGACGCCAGAAGCCTTTTGTCTGTCGTACGATCAACACGCGTAATATCGACCGGTTCTATCGTGAACATTGCGTGCGAACTTCGCTGAGATTGTTGCGCTTCTCGATTCGAATTAATAATTTGTAATATTCTTATTAACTATATTTGTGTGAAACTAATTAAAATAATAAGGTGGTGAATATTAACTTTTTCTGTGACAACCTTTCCTTGTGTTATACAATTACGAGAATTATCGCGAACATTCAATCGCAGTTTTTAAATTAAACGAACAATATTATAAATAAGAAGCGTATAATTTTTATTTTTACATTCATATTAATCATTTCAATTTTTATTAAAGAATTATGTAATAAAGAATAATATATTATTATTTTTGGATTGTATTATTAGGGAAATATCCCGTATTAATACACGCGGGTATGAAACCCGAAGCCGAGTCCCGTCTGGCTATCCGGAGTTATCGCTAACTCCTCGCCGGAAGGTGAAGGTTACAAGAAGCAAAACAATTTAATATAATATATGGGTCACTGGATGTTATTATTTTATACCAAATTAAAAGAGGAGACGCGGCGCTAATGTTTTCCTAAAATACCGATATTAATGCCTTTCAAGATGTTCGCGTCGCGGTAAAATAATTAAAGTCTCGTATGAACTTTAGGTTTTTAGATGGTGTTGCGCGATCCGCGGGTCCGTCACGAATGACTTCCTAGTCGGCTCGAGAGAGCCGCGTAGGACAAGATATCTCCGGTCTTGGGATCATCTGCGAGAGCAGCCGCAGATCCGCAGTCCCACGGTTGGGGTGCTGCGTCCGCGGATTCCTCAGGCGCCTCCCATCGACACGCGTTATCGGAGCGATGAACGCCGGCCCTGCAAGCTGCGTAGGCTCCGATCACCCGGAATGCGCACGCTCAGCAAAATTCGGCATACGGGCCGCTGACCGCCTGGAACATTATTATCTATGTTCCCGCGGGTCTGCGGTCCCTTTCTTAGAATATAAGGTAATACGTTGATATGCAGCGGATGTAGCTGCATAGCGTACGTAACAGTATAATAAACTAAAAGTATGTTAGAACTATTGTATTTTTTATTATAAAAGTAATATTAAGAGCTACTAATTATTTAACATAAAGAATTAATACTATTCTATTCTTGTCTGTTTTTCCAAAAATTTTTTTTTGAATAATCATTCTCAATCGTGATTCCTATATAAATTTTATCTTCAAAGATATTGTAAAATTATTGACAATAAATTAAAAGCGGGTGAAACATCATTTAAAATATTCTGCACTTAATTACTTTTTAAATAAGTAAATTACAATAATATTTTTAAATTATGTAACGTTCATTAGATAAGTGAAATTTGCATTATATAGTACATGAAATTAATTCTAATGGCTACGATTTAATATAAGTTGGTAAAATAAAATGCTTACTAGAAAATTAAGCGTAATAAAATTAAAAATAAAATCTCCAGTTTCAGCTTATTTCAATGTTTGTGATTACACATATATTTAAAAAAATACAACAATATTGTAATGGGTTAGTTCCCCGCGCTTTAATAAATTTATTAATTTTGAAACTGATGTTAAAGAAAATAAAGTTTAATTTAAAGAATAAGATTTTAATGTATTGAATTAATAAATTGCGCGGATATGCATGCAGTTGGGGGAGCCAGGATTGGGAGGCGGAACACAATAGCAGGGTTTTAAAAAAAAATAAGCGTAATTTAGAAAAAGAACACTCCTGATTTATTGGCGTCTTTCGTTCTGTAACATAATTTTACAAATGCGGATTTTAGTGAAAAAAACAAGTTTAAAGGGAGAAATTAAATTTATATTCAAGAAGTCAATGGATTTTAATAACTACGTAAAACGGCGGTGAATTTAAATTTTACAATTATAACTCGGTCAAACTTTATCGGTAATACAGCACCGGTTTTTATCGATCGGTTCGGGATTCTATTGGTCGGTCGGTTATCGGCAAATTAGAAGCTAGTATGCGAGCAAGAAAACAAAGTAGTGTTAACTCTTTAATTACTTTATCGATAAATCGGGGCGCTAGTATATAAAATAAAGTTAAACGGGGTTCATACATCCATTTTTCATTTCGTCATTACGAGTGGGGTAGGGGAAACCTTGAAGAGGCTGTCCGTCCAATACATTGGCCTTTCAGGGGTGAGTGGGAAGAATCCAGCTTGGCTTTCCGTACAATACGTGGGCCTTGCCGGGAGAGGTAGACAGGGGATGTTTCAGGCTTTCCGTCCAATACGTAGGTCTGGGGAGAAAGGGTGAAGGGGTAGTCAGGCTTCCCATGTAAGACGTAGGCCTGGGGAGAGAAGGGTGTCTTTCCGTACAATACGTAGGCCGGTTAAGGAGAGAGGGATGATTTGCCTTTCCTTGTAATACGTAGGCCAGGTAAGATCTGAGAAATGGGAGAGATGCGGGAAGAAAGGTACTATTCGCTTTCGGACGCCGGCTTTTATACACGAGTCGGTCCATAAGACCCGTGTATAAGCGCTCGGGACTTCGGAGCATGCGCGGCCGAATGATTCCGAACTTTCCCGAACGTTCTAGAACATTTTGAAAAGTTCCAGATCATTGTCGAGCAGCGTATTTACATTTCGCGGAACATAAACAATGGGATCGGCAGTGTGTGTGTATCGATGTGTGAGTATGTGTGAGTGTGTGTGTGTATGTACGCGTTCGCGTTACAATACATTATAGAAAAATAAATTATGAAAAAGACTAACTTTTGAAGTATTATATACATAATTAAATAATATTCTAAAAAGATAAGAAAAGATACAATTATTTCACAGTAAGTTCAAAAACATATTAAATATGTGTAAAAAATGTCAAGTAGAAAAATAATTCGTTTATTCATAACATTAAATGCTCGGTATAATTTAACATTTTGATTGTTATTATACTGAGATTATTATTAAACTACGTTTTGCACTTAAAAAATATCTAAATAAATCTAATTTTAACACAAAAAATAATTTTAATTTAAATTTATTATACAAAAAAATATATTGGATTCTATTCAGTCATTTGTATATTTTATAGATATAGATATAAATATCAAACCATCACAAAAAACAAAAGAATCTTTTTGTTTTGTATAAAAATTCTCAAAAAGATATTTCACGCTCAAAAGGGAATCTTTTTTCATAAACATACTTAAAAACTTTGCAGATAATTACGAATTATAAATTTGAATTAAAGATATTTTATTTTAAGTTCAAATATTTATATTCTTAAATTATAAGAAATTGAAATTGTAGGTACAACTATAATTTCTATCAAGAGTATTATACTTTTTTCTGCTATTTAATTCCATTTATAATTATCATTTATTCCTGTCATGTATGTAATAATATAATAGCCATTACATACACGACGCATTTCAAAATGCGAAAAAGCACAAGCTACTTGCTTTAACGAATGAATCAGTCAAAGCCAGAGAATGAGTAAATTACAAATGAAATGACGAGGGAGTCGAATTAAGCATAATTTCATGAAAATACGTGACGAGGCCGTCAAATGAACAGACAGGGGGACAGTGGAAAAATAATAATGAGGTTAGTTGATAAGGCACTAATCAAGCGGCTGAAGCTCACGACGGACTCTAACGGGAGGACTAGCAAATTTATCATTTTTCATCCAGAAGAGGTATTTAGGAAAATCGGGAGAAACGGATAGATGAGTTTAGTTTGGGCTTTGATCGAGTCAACACTTCAAAAATAATCTTGAAATGTCGCGACTAGAAACTTTAACTTTTATAACGTCCCAACGAAATTACGATCACAAGTAGAGTTCACAATAATTTTATTACACATCTACACAATTGAAATCTCTTTTTCAATTGATTGGAATACATAATATTCAGCTTTTAAATAATCATTATTAATTATTTAGTTAACCCGAACCTTGAAAAATTAGAGTGCTTAACTATGTCAAATTTTTCCTACCTGGGGCGCGAATATATATTATATTACTTTACTACGATTATATTACTTACTATTATATCACTACGATTACAATTATATATGTGATAAAATTAAACACATAACATATTTAAAAAAAACTAATAAATTTTATGAAGCAACAATTCCGTAAATATGAAAAGAAAATACCTAGAAGCTACTTAGTCAAGGTATAAGTTGGTTTTTGAATGACTTTAAAAAGGAACATGCAGTGGAAGCTAGCACATGAGAGTGGGGAGCCTCAAATAAAATTGCTTTCAAAGATACCTATCTATTATATTTTAAGCAGAAATTAGAGGCATTTTCAAGAGTTCAATAGCTACTGAATAGTCAGACCAAAATAACATCTATTATCATCTGTTCAGGCAGATAAGTAGCATTACAAAATCCTCGATGAAACCAACTCCAGAGAAGTTAAATAAAATGCAAGTAAACCTAAATCTTCTTGAGAAAAATGATACTGTGACTTTCAAGAATACGAGAGCCACCTTAGTAATGAAAAAACCGATAGACTCATCAGGAGTGGAGTAATAAATGCTTGCACCACTAAAGTTTAAACACCCCTATCCCAAATTGAAATTAATAAACCCATTTATGGATAGCTGAGAAAAGAAACATCTAAAAAGTAAAAATGAGGCTTAGAAAATCAAAAAGATTTATATAAACTGAACCACGATTGAGTAAAAACTGTGAATCAAAATCTCAAAAAATAAGACATTAGAATTGTTATGGGTTTCCTTACAGATCACTGGCGACT
The DNA here is from genome assembly GCA_018907245.1 of Eupristina koningsbergeri. Taxonomy (NCBI): domain Eukaryota; kingdom Metazoa; phylum Arthropoda; class Insecta; order Hymenoptera; family Agaonidae; genus Eupristina; species Eupristina koningsbergeri. The sequence goes on from JACCHV010000092.1 coordinate 141,696, forward strand.
TGGTTAATACTTAAATAAATTTAATGGTAATTGTTAAAATAAAGAGGTTGTTAAAATAATACTAGATCTAGTGTTAATAATAAAATATATTTAACATGTTAATATATAATTAACTAACTATCACTTGACTACGTGTTCGTTCATAACCGAAATTTCAAAAAAATTTGAAAAACAATGCATTTCGATGAGCATCGTTTATCTTTTTAAATTATTATATACAAACAAATATACTAAGAGCAACATACAAGAAAATATTAAGATTAATTTACATATTTATAATAATAATATCAGTAAAAAATATGGATCTTGCTATGAAGAAATGAAAGCTCCCAGTATGTTTTATGCCGTTGTATAACTGTTATTCGAATAAACGGATAGTCATGAAATTGGTACTATGGTAATTTAAGTTCAAAGGACTAAATTTTAGTTAACATAAACAGGATTACCAAGAAGTTAGACATTTATATAACAAAACAATCAACAATATCTCCAGCTAAGTTATTATTATAAATATATAGTTAACACACAGACCAATCATCATTAACCCAATTTTCATGCAACTGGCGGTTAAATTGACTTGCAACTTTTTGCGATAAAACCGTAAGATCACTAGTAACGATCTCCGGTTGCAGAAAAGGATACAAAGTATTGCTGTATCTCGGGCTAGTTCATTGGAGTTTCGCAGTATACTACGTAAATGACATTGTTGATCGAGGCATATCTTAGTGAAAACGATGAGAACAAAGGAGGAGTTTGTCAAAACTATCAGATTTTTCCCAACCATTATTCCTTGGATAATAAAAACAGTTTCGAATAAAGTTTAGAAGAACAACTGTACAATGTATTCGGTCTGAGTGCTCTTATCCTTCCTAAAGGAAATTTTTTATATAATCTAAGTTAATCTGATCAAGAAATACGTAAAAATATTACAATGCAGATATAATATTTAAAAGATGTATAACATAAGAAAAGTATTGTAATATATAATAATATTAATAATAAAATAATGTTAATAAGAAATAATATTAGAATACAGAACCAAAAAAAATTTCGAAATTATAATTTTATATTATAAATAAAGAACTTTATTTCGGTTTTTCTAACTATCGAAAATTTTTTTATTTAAAATCATTAACATATATTAAATTCATCTGTTAACAAGAAATATTCTTTTACAGCCGACTGAATATTCAATATCTGATGATAATGAGATTTCAGATTCAGAACTCGAAGTGAATATATTACTACACGAAAAACAAAATTTAAATACAGAAAAAGAAAAAATAGCAAAAATATGGTGTACCAATTCTGAAAACATAGATACATTGTGCAATAATGAACATCACATAGGAAATTCTATGACAAATAATAAACAAACAATTTAAATGCCTGATATTTGTGGATAGATTTCCTAAAAGGGTCAATGGTTTCTAACTTTAATATTTTATTTACATATTATTATTATTAAAATTATTAACTTTATTTTTTAAAAATAATTGTAATTTTCAAGTTTTTTATGCATTTAATATTGTTATATTTCTTGTATTTATATTATAAAAATTAGATATACAATATTAAGAAAATATACAGAAATTATTATTGTATAAAGATAAAAAATTGTATCAAAGTATTATTTATATCATCATTCGTTATAATTAAGCCATTTTATTTTTAACTAAATCTATTAAAAATATAATTGTTTATTAAATAAATAAAATTATAATTACAGATAAATTTATTAATATTTTTAATATATATCAAATTTTACATACCTTACGGACGTAATTTATGGTTATTTATTAAAAATTGTTACAATTGTTACCTATATTTGTTCAAAAGTAAGAAAATTATTTATTTAAAATATAATTACATAATATTAGGGCGCAGGAATACGCAGTTATTCTAAGACATATTGATCGTAACGTCACTATTTTAAATGTAAACAATATTTACTTTGCTTCAACTTATATGATTCAAATACGTTATGCTCTACGTCATGATGTTCGCGTTTGTCATGTTATTGATGATTGTATGATATTTGAAGTTTAAATTTTGTATCCTCTTGTCGGTTAACCAATTGTTATTAATTTTAATGTGTAACCTTTTCGAAATTAAACCTTTTTTTGAAATTAGTTTCCCTATCAAGAATATCAGCATTATCCTGATCCATACTGTGATTGTATTCATAAGAATGTGCTGCTACCATAGAGTTACTATTATTATCTTTTATATGTTCATTTATCCTTATTCTTAAAATACTTTTAGTCTCCCGAATGTATACCACTGAACAATTGTTGAGTTTAATTTTGGTCACAACATTAGTTTTGTCTCTTTTCCGGTTCTGTCTTCTTTTTATGATAACTGAATCCAATTTATTATTTATGTAAGAAATTAAATTTATTCCATATTTTTTAATTTTTAGTACATATTATCAAAAAAAATTTTCAGAAAATTGTGAAGATATTAAAGTATGGAAGTTGTCAGTATTTTTATTACAATTATTTTAAATTTATGAGTTTTAAGACGTTTTTTAATATATTTTTCTATAAAATAATCGGGTTAACCATCTCTTTCTTAGTGTGTGATTGGATTTGAAATTAAGTATTCTGTTTTACTATATATCTTTCTATTATTTTGAGTTTTGATAATTGCAAAGTCACAAAAGTTTATAGAATTATTATTTTCCATTTCATGTGTAAATTTTAAACGACTATTTTATTTATTACAGGTGTTCAAAATCACATCTAAATGATATTTTTTAATATAACAAATTGTGTTGTCCATATTTTTGTAATAAAATAATGGAAAGCAATAATATTTATTTTTAAATGCATTCAGACTCCTAGTCATCCATCACTATGTCTGTAAATAAAAATAAAGTTCTTTGGGGTACCGAAAATCTGTTTATAGAATTTCATTGAAATACAATAAATATGTGTCATCGAAAAGAAACTATGTAATTTTAAAAATGTCAGGTATGGAACTTTGCCAATATTGTGTATGCTACTTATTATTTTTTTTAAATTTTGTATAGCTAATTCATAGGGCACATTTGTAAATAATAAACTTACATTTAACGAGATCAGTATATGATTTATTGAAATTTTGATATTTTGTAATTTTCTTTTTAATTCTAAGCTATTATTGACTCTTGACGCTGGAGACATTACATATTTTTTTAATTTATAGCATAATAATTTCAATATTAATTGCATTTATTGACAGTTGAAATTATTGGCCACAATGGACAATTAGTTTTATGAATTTTATGTAGTCTATATGCTTTAGCTAAGTTGATATTGGCCTGTGTGGTAGGTTATTATATTTTTTATTAAAATACTCGTTTTCATTTAAGTGTTTTTATCTGTAAATTTTTTTATTACTTTTTTGATTATTTTTTTGTGTGTATCAATAATTTTTTAACAATTTTCATTTTTGTATTATATTCATTCGTGCTGATACATATAGTCACATTGCCTTTATTGGGATTAATAAACAGTATATTATTATTGATTTTTAAAAAATTTTTTGCCTTCTTAAGTTTTTGATTTTCAGTTTGTGTATTATTTATTATAACCGAAACATGGGGCAAAGCGAATGTAATGTGTAAAGCTAAGTACAAAGACTGTTAATTGGTATATATAGGTGAAACTAAGCGTAGTTTAAGAACAAGAATGATCGAACAAAAAAGGTAATAATAATACATCTATGATGGCAGTATACTCCTGAGTGCAATCACAGTGTAGATTGAGATAATAATGATATTATTGATAGTGAGAGTAATTATAAAAAAAAATTAATTTCGAAAAGGTTACACATTAAAATAAATAACAATTGGTTAACCGACAAGAGGATACAAAATTTAAACTCCAAACATCATACGATCATCAATAACATGACGAATACGAACATTATGACGTAGAGCATGACGTATTCGAATCATATAAATTGAAATAAAGTAAATATTGTTTACATTTAAAATAGCGACGTTACGACCAACATGTCTTAGGATAACTGCGTATTCCTGCGCCCTAATATTATGTAATTATATTTTAAATAAATAATTTTCTTACTTTCGAATATGTATATATAACAATTGTAACAATTTTTAACAAATAGCCTTGATAAGGACAACAGATACCTTGTCGAAAGTGACAAAAACTAATTAATAATAACTTCTTTTATTTAACCAGTATCTCATTGGATCCATATTTTAATAAATAATATGGAAGGTTCTTTACACAAAATTTTACTTTTTTTATTTTAGTTTCTAAATATTCGATACTGCTTAATTAGAATACTATATCTTAAATATTTATACATTTTTAATACAATTCTATATATTTAATGAGTTTTGTAAAGTTCGTCATGTCAATTGCTTAGGTTTGTTTCTAAAATTCTAACTTATAATTAAAATAAAAAATATGTTTAAGTCTCAATAAGTTTTTGAACTTTATTTTAACTACAATCGTTATTTGTACGCATTATTTTCTCAACTTAAATTTTTTAAACGAATTCACTAGTTGATGCAGTTTTAAAACTTTAAAATCATGAATGTAAATTTAAATTAAGCTTAAAAAATTTTGTTATTAAATTGAAAATTTTGTATTCATATTATGTTATGAATTAGAAATACAATTATACGTACGTATCTTTGTATTTTTATATATACAGAATAAACATATTATATACATTAAGACTATATAATAATTACCTGAAATCATTTTTAAAAAATATTGTAACAAAAATACATAAAACTTATTTTACACTTTGTAATTACATTAACATGCTTTTAACGGTTTTTATTAAGTCTTAATTAAGTATATAATATTTCTATATTGTATAAAATCAAATTATTATAGATATTATATAGAACCTACATTATTATAGTTATATTGAAATAAAACATAGTAAATTATTATTATTAATATCATATGAAATAACATATTTTGTAATTGTTGTATACATAATCTAATAAAATAATTGGAAATTGAAACAAGTAAATAATACATTTGTGAAATATCTATACATGATTTGTGCAATTCGTACAATTATGTATAAATGATATCCAAGATTATAGTGTAATGTTTTTCGGAGGGTACATTCTATACAAATTCTTTTTTATATCTGATTGCATATTTATGTTTCGAAAGGAGAAAATAATTACATTTTAATCAACATTTCATCATTTGAGGGTGTAATTTATGAATATATTCAATGCCAATTTCTCGTCTTCTCTCGTACAACCTCTGTACGACGCCAGTTCATCTTTAAAATAGTCGTGCTGAGAGCGACTACTTACTTGTACAGGATATCCATACATATACTTCTTCGCACTAATGAGGAACCGGATTAAATTTCTCCGCTTATAATTTGTTGTATCCACAAATACAAAAGTGCGAGGACCACGAAGTCGTTACTGAGATGACAGCGCAATAACGCCCAAAATGCAATTTTCAATAAATGTCGCGTGAACCGGCATCCAGTTTCTACTAAAACTCAACCGGAAGTCCGGCTTCTTTTTCAACTCAAAATGTTCTACCCTCGATCCTTATAAATAATTTGCACGGCCACTCAAAGACTCATTCACGTTTTCGTAACCGGTCATTACCACTACGAAACCGCTTGAGTTATATTTTATAACATCCTTGCAAGGGACTCGTTAGAAATTCACTTTTTGAAAATTCAAGAACAGTCCGAACAAGTAGTATAACCTTCTATGGCATCCCATTAGAGGTACTATTAAAACCCTTCCAATTCTTTAAAAGACTGACTGTTAAATTTGAATGCAATTAGTAGAAATCCCGAATCCTTTGATGGGAAATTCCAAATAGACCTTGACAGATTATTGGTGGCCGAGCTTAAAATCGATTTGTATACAGGTTTGTGACAATTGTAAAAGTTTTGAATTTGTTCGGGGGAAAGTAGGTAGAAAGAAGTGAAGTATTTATTTATTATTTATTATTTATTTATTATTTATTACATACGTCCCAGCCATTTGGCCAGGGGACGGGTTCCATTACATAGTTGTACAATATGTACAAATTATTTTCTATTTTACTTATATATATACATCTTTACATTTATACTTATTGTTGAATATTAATAGGGTGGATAATTGTTTTTAATAAATGTCTCGAGGTTCTGTGTGATTAAGGGATGATGAGTTTCAAGGAAGTGTTTTAAAATAAAGGTATATGAACTATGAGCAATTTGAAATTACCAGACAATGTTTTTATTGAGTTTTCAAATACAAGATACGCGACTTCGATTAGCTCAAAAAGAGAAGAGACGTCCGAACCGGTCGAAGTGCTAATCAAGAATGTCTAGTATATTTTTCAAATTTTTACTGGTCCACCACGATCTCCCCTCTTTTTGAACTTTACAATACAATATGTTCTTACAATTATTTTAGTTTAAGTTATTTTTCGAACCTTTTTAAATCGCTATTTCACGCCTAAGTTTTCAATGCGAGTAACTTAATATTTCTAAACTCGTTGTTTACAATTTGTTTAATCCTAACAGGCATAAAAAAAACCTGGTAATAGAAAGGAAAAAGCCACGCATATAAATCGCTAATCTCGGTTTCTTGAGTTACAAGTATAATTCTTTTAATTTACGATATGAAAACATAAACTAACTTCGCTTAAAAATACAATTTTCAAGACGCGTCATATTTATCGTTGATTTATAATATAATACTCATGTTTCGCGTAAAGTTCGCTTCTCACGCGGATTTTTGAGTTTATTTCGACTAAATATTTTCCAGGACCAGGACGGCTTGCACCGCATGTGTAAAGACTCGAATTTTTATTTACGATAGGTGCGTAACTCTATCTTTTCAAAAGCTTTTGCGTTTTAATTTTCAAACAACTGCTTATTCATTAGTTCAACTACGCCCCATTTATCTAATCCAAACCGTCGCCCATCAATATGTTCGTCTTTTAATTCCCGCAGCCTGATTTCGCGTCGGGGTGTTGTCTAGTGTGAGCATCCTGTACAACATCCAACTTGGTATCCGAATTGTACGTCTGCGATTCTTTTTCCAAGACTCGATGATCTTTCGCATCGAGCCGAGATTGCCGAGCAAATCTCACCAGCGCGTTTCGCTCGTCGTCCCAACGCGCTGGATTTCCGGACCCAAGCCTGCTCGTGGACTGCGAAATCAGCCTGTTTTGTCATCATGCTTTTATTTCGACGTTAATTATAAAGTCGATGGACGTCGGTTCTCCCCCGCGAGCCATTCTTTCCCGAGACACGCGAATCTATATCAGAATTATCGTACACACGAAAGCGAGAGAGATGGAAAGAGAGAGAGAGAATATATGTATGTAAGATAGAGAGAAAGAGAGTGTATGTATGTAAGATAGAGAGAGAGAGGGAGAGAATATGTATGCAATATAGAGAGAGAGAGATAGAGAGTGTATGTATGTAAGATAGAGAGAGAGAGAGAGAGAGAGAGAGAGTAGGAGTATGTACATAAGATAGACAGAGAAAGAGAGTGTATATGAGAAAGATACAACGCGAGATCATCGCGTATCCGCACATACGCACATATGTTCGTAACTTCGCCGCGTATGCATTTTTTTTGTTATTACAAATCTAATTATTTAAACTATTCGGCTGTTCTAAGCCTTTGCGGTTATCCGGAGTTTAGGAGGGTGAGGAGTGTGCTTAGTGCCCTTTGGGTTCGGGGCCCGGCCGGCCGTCCCCCCTGTCCCCGGGCCGCCGCCCAACCCTACGGTCAACTTTGACCCACAGCTGGATCCGTCGGCCGATTTTCCGACAACTTTGTTCTTACTATTCCCTCTCCCTTTTCCTTGTTCACCTCTACGGTCACTTTTTCCATTTTTTGTTTATCCCTACTATGATTCCCCATTTGGCTCTTCTCGTTTTCTTTTCTCTCTTCGCGCCGATGAAATTCCATTTCATGTTTTTGGGTAATTTTGTTTTGTAGGTTTCTATTTGTTTATCTTCTACCCACGTTTCTACTAAGCAGATGTAGTCCATTCCCGCAATGTAATCCCAGAATTCTATGTCTTTGCTCCATACCCCTGCCACATTCCAGAAGAGTATTTTCATCTCTCTCGCTTCTTCTTTTTCTTGTCTTTCATTTGTATTCATCTTGTCATTTTTGTCTGCCTTCGTCTTCTTATCTTTCTGTCTTTTTCCGTTATCTTCTTTCTTATCTATTCTCTTCCCTTTTCTTTCATTATTGTTTTTGTTTTTATCTATTTTTCTTGTCTTCTTTTTTGTTTTGTTTTTGTCCTATCCCCTACTTATACTAAATTCGTCTCATTTTCGTTTTTGTTTTCTTCAACCGTATCCTCTTGTATCTCTTCTTTTATCGATTCCCTATGTTCCTCCTCTGTTTTATCCTCTTTGTCCTCCTCTTTTCTCTCCGTATTCTTCTTTTCTGTCTCCTTCTCTTTTCTCTTTCCACTTTTGTTTATCACGTAAGCTAAGTTTTTGTCCATTCTCTCCTTCCCTGCCCATCTTTCCCACCTACCATTTATAAACACTTTCCCTAGTTCCACCTTTGCAAATATGCCGTTTGTTTTGGCTCTCCTCGCCCAGTCCCTGATATCTTCCTGTCTCCCCCTCATCGAATGTAAGGTCACAATCCATGTATGTTATAGTTCCTATCAGCTTCTTCCTCTCTCTCCCATATCCTATCTTTCACCACCTTGCTTTCCGTTTTTACTACCACCAGTCTTCCACTCCTCCAAACTGATTTTATTTTTTTCTTACATCCAAGTCTTGTCCCTACGAAGTGCTCCACCCACTTTTGTATTCCCATTTTCTCCACTTCTCCCCTATGTACTCCTCTGATTACGACATTTTCTTCTCTGTTTTTTCGTTCTCTCTCCCACATCATTTTTCATAATCCTTCTATCTCTCTGTTCGATATTACGCTCCTGCTTTCCCCACTTCCACTGCACCACTTTGAAGTGGTTGTTCCTCGACTTCCTCTGTTGCTCGGTCTTGAGTTGTGTGGTCTCTCACTATTCTCTGTGTTGGTATCTCTGTCTCTCTCCTCATTATGTGTGTTTCCATATTTCTGTGTTTTCCCCTTTTCTTCCTGTCCTTCGCCTCCCTCACTTCCTGATTCCAGCATTTTCTTCATCCTTTTTTCTATTCTCGTTATTCTCTCCTCCATCTTTCTCGCCCACGTTTTCACGCTCTCTTGCTCTTCCTTTACTTCTTCTATTATTTTTTCGTACAATTTTTCCATCCTGTCTTCCTTTTTTCCCCCTTTCCTTTCCTTCTCGTACAGGTTTTCTAGCTTGTCGAATCTCTCCATTATTTCTCTGTTGTATTTTTCTGTCTCTGCCCTCTCCAGTTCCCTGCTTTTTCTCTCTTCCTCTATTATTCTTTGTTGCTCTTCTATGTGATCCTCCTTCTCATACGTCGCTTTCCTTTTACAGCTTTCAATCCTCAGTTGTGTTCCCTCTTTTTTCCTTGCTTTGCTTCCTGGTGCCTTGCATTTTTTTTGTTTGGCACTCCTGTTTGTGTGTTTTCGTGAGTTTTTCAGCAGTTTTAGATCCACTCTTCTTCTTTCTTTCGTTTTTGATCTATTATTTTATTTGTCTATTTTACTTATTTCCAATCTATTTATTTTGTTATTCTGTTAAATATTATTTGATATTGTTTATTTATTTTTCTTTATATCCGTTTATTTGGTTGTTTTTTTATTTTTTCTATCTTTTGTTGTCTATGCTTATTTTGAGGATGAAATACTATTTATTTTTATCTTTAAAGGTGAAATGCTATTTATTTTTATCTTTATTTCTTTTTATTTTTGCTTTTATTTTCTTATTTGTTTAGTTTTCTGTTTGTATCTATTTATTTGTTATCTGATAATATATTTTATATTTTTTTATATATATTTTTGTTGTATTTTTCTTTTGTATAAGTTTGTTTATTTGTTTTTGTTTTTTTCCTATATTTTATTGTCTATGCTTGGTTTTGATATGGCTATTTATTTATTTTATTTTTATTTTTATTTATTTTTATTTCCTTATTTATTTAGTTTTTATCTGGTTTTCTGTTTGTATCTATTTTTTATATTTGTTACCTGTTTTTGTTAGTTTAGTGTTGTTTTTTATTTTTATCTTATATTTCTCTATGATTCTGTGTGAATCTTTACCTCCCCCTCAATCGCTGTTGGTTTTTATTGTGCCCGTTTAATTTTATCTGGGTCTCTCGGCGCGGTCCGCGCTTTTGTGGTATTACGATGTCAATTGATGTTCCTTTACCTCTGTCACATCCCGCCGGTATCCCGCCTTTTTCTATCCTGTACACTTTTTCACCCACTGCACTGCTTTTGTTTCTTTCATTTTTCTTTTTCTCTATTTCTCCTTTTTTCACTGCACTTTTCTCTGTATTTTTCTTCCCTCTGTGTTTATTACTTTACTCGATAACTATGCGTATTAATTGTGCGTCGTGTACACTATGTGTTCCATTCTGCAGCCGTTAATGGAATCCCCGAAAGAAGTGAAGTATGATTTAAAATTTTGAAAAACTTCATCAAGTAAATGTCATGCAACATAAAAAAAATTAAGTAAAGTAAATTTATGAAAAAGCAGTTCCATTATTTTTCAATTCTTTATCTAATATAATATTCTTGGCTACCATGACAAGACATTGAGAGAAATTTAATATAATTTAAGTTTCGATTATAATAAGTTATTTATAAGTTACTAAAATAAAGACAAGTAGCATAATGCGAAAAAATATTGAAGCGTTAAGAAGGAAAAGTACGAATAATCGCTCTACTTTTACAAAAACTTTGATGTACAAGTGGTTTTTACCCAAAAAGTATGTATATTTATCACCAAAGCAATATAATAAGACATACAGGTATCAACTGCGGGTAAATTAAGTGAAGAAAACAAAAACTTTAAATTACTGAAAATTGAGTTTGTGGAATATAATGGTAGTGTACGTGAAAGGTCGAAGTTTAGAACCTGCATAAGGAAATATATGAAGATGAAAATATTGATAACAAGAACAAATTATAATATTTGATACAGTTTGTGGTTGCAGAATTAAGATCCGTGAAATTAATGAAAAGTTATCTGCCGACGGCTGAAAATTACTCAAAACTTATAAAAGCATTGAATATCTGTATGGAACACGATGAAATGCAGATTGAAGTAGACGTTCAAGAACTTTTACCAATGGTACTAAAAAATTCTCTAACATCAACAGAAACAGTTTGATGCATCTGTGAAATAACTGCTGAACCAATCCTAAAAACAAATACCTTCAGAAACGGACTAAATGTAATCGAACGAATGTCGAATATTTTACTGCATTTTTATGAAAAGAAAATTGGCGTTATTGTAGATCTACAAAAGGCCTTTTTGTAGTATTGCGCCCAAAAATAGAGATTGTTTAAGATTTTTATAGCTAGATAAAAGCGGAAATTTAATGACGGTGCGACATTGTAAGTTGGTTTTCAGGGTTTGTTGGAATCCCTTTATTGAAGTTAGTAATAGTGTCTTATTTAGATAAAATTATTGCCGAAGGAAATGATTCCAATGATTCCTGCTTTAATTACATAAGCAATTGAAAAGCAGTTTTCATTTTGATAATTGCGAGACTTGTGTTGATTAGTTGGAAATTAATAATTTCAAGGCATATGCAAAAGCTATAATAGCAGACGCTGGATTCGATTTTCGAGGATGAGAGCATAACGGTGATAGTTTATTAGAATCGCATGTTTCGGTTTTAGATATTCTTTAAAATAGAGAACTTGAATATTTATTTATTATATATGGGTTATGTTAATTAATTTATTAAGTTTTATAGATAGAGCATTAAGTTTTCGATTCGTTTTACTTCACGGGCCGTTTTACTTTTGAAAGTGGCTAGGGGAAGAAGAATATTAAAGAAAATTACAATTTAACAATGTTTATTTAAAAGACACAATGAAGATGGTCGTGTAACTTTGCACATGTTTTGTGACGGGAATAATTCGGCTTATAACACGATCATTTTTTTGAGAATCGAAAATGAATTAGAAGTAAACTTTAAATTTATCCATGCTAAAACTTGTGTACCTCCTATGAAGTGTGGTGACGGCTCACGCAAAAGTATCCCCAGATTAGAATTATTAACGGCAGTTATTGGAGTTTGTTTCAGAAAATTGGTCCTATGTCCACTATGATTAAATCACGAACATGTAACGTATTGGACAGATTTTTCAAAGGTGGTGGCATGGATCCAACATAAAAGAAACTGGAGCATATACATGCATAACAGTGTAATAGAAATTCGCAAATATTCGCGACAAGAGAAAAACATATTCCTAAATAGTTCAATTCAGTGGATTTCCCTTTGAAAATATTCCGTGAAACATTTAGCTGAATTTGATTGGTGGCAAGGGCCAGCATGGTTATGCGATGAGCCGCAATTTTGGCCTTTCTGAAGAAGTGTATAACAAAAATAAAATTATGGTAGAGCAAAAGAAATCAACAAAAGTAAATATAATGGCAGACAATAATTTATTAAACCGAGTTACGAATACATCATTAATAATATTATACTCTTTTGAAAACTGCTCAACTTTTAGAAAAGTGGTACGGATTGTGACGTGAATAAAATTCCGATTAATTGTAAAATTAAGAGTCGTGTAAAATAGAATGTTTATGTATTAAAGAGATGCAGGATGTCGAAGACATTATAATTCGACTCATTCAATTGAACATCTTTCGTAATATTTCCATCGAAACTATCAAGCATTTTGAACATTCTTGGTGATAATAATAGTATTTATGTACGCTTAAAAACGAGAATTATTTTACGAGATGATAATTATAATTTTCGATGTCCAATCATTTGATTTAGTAATCATTAGTTAATTGATTTTATTAAATAAATTCAACAAAATTCCTAATTATGCTAGTGTAGAAATAGTTTTAAATGTATTACAAGAAAGATATTTGATTTTAAAAGGCCGGAAAATAGTAAGAAATATTATTAAAAAATGACGCAAATTGAGATTTAACGAATGAATGTGGTACAGTCACTATTATCTTTAGACTATATTAAAGATTCCACAGTTTTTGAAATAATTACGTTTGATTTCATCTATCCGATATATATAAAGAGAAATAAAAACGCATATATATTTATTTTTACGTGTACTGTTTTTAGAACCGTATACTTGAAGTTAGTACATTCCTTAGATATAGCATCATTTGTGATGACACTTCGGCGACACATAGCTAGACAGGGAAGACGTAGCATCCTATATGGCGACACTGATACTAACTTTGTAAGTTTAAACAATAATTTAAAAAAAGTGAACTTCGAAAAAAATTACGAATTCAATGAAATGAGTGTTGGTTTAATCAGCCTTCAGCGTCTTAGTGGAAAGGTTTTTGGGAGCGCTTAATTCAGATTTTAAAAGCCTTTTTGCGGCGTATCATAATGAAAAGCTATTTAAATTATGAGGAAATATATACAATTTTAGATTACGAATCTGTTATTAACTCACAACCAATTTTCTTTATGTCAAATAGTAAAAAATGAAGCTTCTCTTCTTTCGCCATCTAAATTCTTGCAAGAAATAAAAGAAATTGTAGTTTTAGATTTAGACTCTATAGCAGCAACCACATTTGATGGATGGTATCATTATTTACAAAATTTAAAGCAATATTTTCGACGGCGATTCAGAAATGAAAATTTAGACATTCTAGCTTATCAAAAGAGTAAATGTAAGTGAACTATGGAGAAAAAATAAATGATCTAGTTTTTATAATGGATGACTGCCGTAAAAATTTATATTGTCCGTTAGCGAGAGTGACTAAGGTATTTTCAGAAAAAGGTAGAATGGTTCTTATTGTGCGTGTCTCCACACCAACTGGAGAATTAGTGTGTACGGTTCAGCGTTTAATCCCTTTAAAATAAAATTGTGGAGATTATGTCGATGAAATCATAAAAATAGCAATGAAAAATATAAAAATTTTACTCCAATTAAGAATGTTACTGTTGAAAATAGTTTCACGCGTAACATTAATGACGCCACGAATAACTACGAAATGAAAACAGAAAATTAAAAAGCTAAAAACACTAAATTATATGAAATTGAAATGTAAAAAGTTCTTATTTCAATAATGGGAGGATGTTAGATTCAAAGGCAATTAATGAGAAATTTCGAACTTTGTGATGGAAAATTCCAAATTCCCTTGCCAAATTATTGGTGGGCAGGCATATAAATGATTTGTATATACGTTTGCAATCATAATTGTAGAAATTTTGAGTTTGTATGGGGGAAAGTAGGTAGAAAGTGAATTATGATTTAGAATTTTTTGAAGCTCCACTGAGTAAGTGTCGTGTAATGTAAAAGAAAATAAAGCAGAGTGAATTTATGAAAAAGTAGTTTTATCATTTTTCAATCCTTTATCCACTTATTCCTAGATTCTCCGTAACTTTCTCGGTATACTTAATATATACGAAACTTTTAAATATAGCTAGAATCCTGTCACTTAATCAATACACCCTCGTGCAGGCTTTCAATCTTCGTTTTATGATCAGCCATCATAACAACATCCTTATAAACACTATAAACGAATCTATTTCTTCTAAAAATAAGTTTATCAGGCCCTCTTCTTTGGTCTGAACTCACATCTCGTATCAATTTACAATTATTAGTAATCTCATCGCATTATTTTTCAGCACCCTTTTCTTTACACTTTACTTAGACCAACACTCCTAGTACTCTCTTTGTTTCTCTATCTTATCTTATTTAACCTTCTGAAAAACAGGAATTTTAAAGTTAGTATCTTCTTTTTACAATCCTACTCCCATTATTTCTATGACAATGGAGTTTTTAGTTGGTAAAGTCACTGCAATATGTTGACGATTTCGACACTACCTATTACTTTATTTTTTGTAGTTGTTAATTAGCTAATATTTTTCCTCGCTGTCCTGATGTTCTTCTACTTTCTGGCACAAAAAACAAAAATAAAATTCATTATATAAAATGAAATATGTTTATCTGAATGGAACTGGTTTTAAACAAATGCATTGGATTAGATAAATCAGTAATCAAAATAAGTAAAATAAAAATATTTAGTTGAAGATTAATACGAAGCTGCTATTTTCGTTTCACTATATACATAAATTTATAGGTATTTATTTATTAAAAAAATAAACAAACAACTTATCTATTTGCATTGAGGAATTATCAACTTTTATTAATTTTATAAATTAATAGATTTAAATTAAAAATAATGTTTGTAACGGGTGATTTTGACATACAGTTTATTGAAGTATATTTAATAATGCACAAAAAATTTACAATATCTAATATTTTTATGACATTTAATAATTTTATAATTATTAAAATGTATCATTATTTTTAAAGGCTATATTCTATATAAAAAATTGTGAACATATATTGAATAAAAATATTCATTTAAAAATTTAATTTAATTTTTATTTTATGGAAATAATTTTATATTATTATCACGATAATTATTTATTTATAAAACAAAATGTCTCTAATAAAAACTTATTACTTTAAATTCTAGTTTCAAAATGATTTTTTTCTCTTTTTTTATTTATTTACTATTTTAAAAACTATCAACAAAGCAATAAAACAATTACAATATTTTATAATGCAGGTGACATTAGAATACTAATGAAAAATATACATTTTCAAATGAGGAGAAATTTTTTAAAGAATTAATAAATTATTGTTAATTTTTATTTTAATAATGTACAATTTATTGAACTTATAGAAGTACACTCAATCTGAATTGGTATAAATCAAATTATCAAATATATAAATAAATTAATCAAATTTATTATAATTACACTATTTGGTTTATATATATATATATATGCAGTCAACTTTGGATGTTTCAAAATTTTATTTAAGTATAATCAATATTTTTTGTGGAAATTATAATTGTTAATTATATTTTCAAATAAGAATTAATTTAGCACAGAAATATTTATTCTTCTTTTATATTTAGCGAATATTCTTCATCTTTTCTATAGTAATTCTCTGTAATGTTGGCAGATGTATTATTTTAATTAATATTCCTTAAAATATATTCCTTCTATTAATAATGGCTGAGTAACATGATTTGTTTTATTTTTTATGTTGTGCACTGAAGACCAGTATTGTAAAACAATATACTAATTCTTATATATTGTTTATTCATCTATGCCATAACTAACGTTTTTATATATATATTTTTTTTTTAAATTTTAATTTTACAAATTTTTTTGCATTTTTTATTTTTTTATTGTCTGTTTATCTTGTCAATACTAAAGAGCGCATTTATTAGAAAAATTCTCTTATGTTAATTGATTTAAATTACCAAAAATGTACTATTATATATTATATATTATAGTTGTACAATAAGTAAACCTAAAATATATAAATTAGAACTAAATAAGTGCATGATTGCAACAATAACATAAATACAATTAAATACTAAATATATTTTTATAAAATAATTTAAAAGAATTTTAATTGACCACAATAATAGCTGTGAATAAAAAATTGCAAAATTTAATTACTTTTTAGTTACTGTAAATTATAAAGTTCTATTGAATGTTGTATGTCAATTTATTAAAAAAATGTATAATAAATGATACACTTTTGAAACTAACTATTGAATATAATAGATAATTTTTGCTATCATCTAAATATAGTACAAGAAAAAAAATATGTATGAAATGTCAATAATCGGTTTTAAGTACAGCACAGCCATTTTTGTAAGTCAAAAAAATCATTACAAATTAAATTTTGAAATAAAATTATAAAGGTTTTCTTTCTTATACATTTTTTAAAAATTAATTAAATATAAACACCAAAATTTATTTATAAGGTTTTACTAAATATTTAAATGATGAAACCTCAAAACATATTCATGTAAATAATTATATTTTCATGTATTACATAATTCAAATTTATCTTAATAATAATCTACAAAGTTTATGCTCAATTTGCTGTGCAATTAACATAGAGATTTATATCGACAATAAATTTCCTTAGTGATTCAAAAATGTATTAAGCCCTGATATTAATGGCTAAAAAAGATAACCACTGAACTTTTTCAAACGTGTGGGATTAGCTTTTGTAAGTTTAATAGATAATCTTAAATATTGTGTTCAAGAGAATTATATTATCTTTTGAAAATCTGATTGTATATAATCTACATTTTAAAATTACTATGAACCTTTAGATCATAGCTCTTAAATTTAACGCTTAGGATTTTATTTATAATTGTTTCAATTTTCGTTTGGGTAAGCGACATTTACATTTATTCCTTTAATTAAAAAACAATAAAGAATTAAAAAGTATATAAGTAATTCAAGAATAAATTGTCTTTTAACATATTTCTTATAATTAAAATAAAGATATCACACGTGTAATGATATTAAATGATATTAAATTGTAACAGCAGTGTTGTAAATGATCATTTTAAAATCATACATCTTACTAGAAAATATATGCGAATTTTTTGGGCTTCTTGGATATAAGCTTAAACCTGTAAAATAAAGCTTAAATTAAAATGTGTTTCATATTTATATTTTTCAAGTTACATAATATAACTATATGTTTAAAGTTGTATTAAAAAAAAAAAAAAAAAAAAAAAAATTTAATTTTATAAATATTATAAAGTAAAAATGTATGGTTTTTATATATACCCATGCGTTAAATTAAAGAGATTTAAGTGTTTTTCTGCCAATTACTCAATAGCATAAAGCATGTAGAGGTTGTCAGTGTCATTGCCTGGTGGAACTAGGGGATGATTCGGAGATAAAACCGAAAAACCCAAAAACATGAATGTGCGAACCAGCATTGCTAAACCATGAGAAAATATATTAGACTTTAACTTTAAATTTAAATTAAAGCTAGATTTACATAATACAATCCTCAATTATCATAAGTAGAGAGAGAGAGAGAGAGAGAGAAAGAGAGAGAGAGAGAAAGAGAGAAATTGTTGAGTACCTCGATCAGTACGGTCTTTGCGCAAACAAACTAAGATGTTAGTACAGTGTAATGCTTCTTCAGCATATTCAAGTAGGGAGACAAATCCCTCTTTTGAACCTTCCGGCAGTAGACAACTAGGTACACGTATGTATAAACAACCTCGCCATACAATTGTTTCCCATTTTACTGATGTACTTTCTGTTAATTGTAAATTAAACGTCAGACGTAGTGACTCATTGATTTTCAATGCCTTTAGTAATTCATCCTCCTACGGAAATGATACTTTTTTAATAAATTGAAATTAAATTTATTAAAATACGTAAATGAAGTTAAATAAATTGAGGAATATTATATTTTTCATCATAATTTTTAATTAGAAATAAATTAAAAAATAGAAAAAAAACTAATAAATTTCAAATTTATAATTGTATAAAATCAATATTTTTTTTTCTCTTGTGTAAATTGTAAATTGAATGTATATAAATAAAATTAGAGATATAAAATAAAGAAAATAATATACATCTGTATTGATAAAAGAAAAATCAAATTATTTAGCTATATTAATCAACAGAATCATAAAAAAAAATCATAAAAAAAATCATATTGGAAAAAGTATAATTTAAAAAAAATATTAATCAATAAATCATGATTTAATGCCTTTTTATTATTAAAATTTATATCGAAAATTTAATATATTTTTTATAATTTAATTTAATTTATATATATATATATATTTACATACTTGAACAATATGAGAGCTCACAGAGAGCTGATTCTGCTTGATCCCCACGCCGCGGCTCTCTGTGTTGACTGTAGATACAGACAATGCGGCATGGGGCACATCAGGACCACCACAGAGGCCCCATACCCAGCGTTATACAGTAGTGCTGAAGAGCTCTAGATCCTTCTTCCAAAGATTCTTCAATACATTTACTAGTTATTTCACTGAAAATAAAAAAAATATAATATAATAAAAAAAAATTGAATTAATTAAATTTATTCATCCTACAAATTCATTCGATTCAATTATTAATAAACAATAAGGAAAGTACATATCATCAAATTTCACAACATAATAACAATCTAAGATCCGCAATCACCTACATCGAGACTTTTTTAAAAAAGACTCACGTATATATGAAAAAAAAATGAAAAAAATCTGAAAAAATGGACAAAAATAAGAACATCTCAGGCAATCATTATCACAAAAAATACGATACCTTTTGAATTGTAAGCAACATAGAGTACACCCGAAATATTTAATGAATATAGGCAAAACTCTACACTCAACACAATTTTAAATTAAGTGCTACTCTAATCAATTTCGTATAATAAAAAGCAGTTCGTGATATAAGATATTTGGATTACTTATCAAAGATATTCATGTGCATAAAATAAATTAGTTATTAAGTTAAATTCATTAAATACCAAATAAGCAACTCCATTATAGACAGTAATTTAATAAAAAAAATTTTTGAAAAATGTGTAAAAGAAAATACATTATCAAAAATGAAAACAAAATATTGGAGAAAAAATTAATTTTTTTAATTTTAAAACAGAACAAAAATAGACATAATATTCAAATTAATGACAGTTATACGAAACAGTGGATTTTCAATAGAACGGATATAAATATACTTGAGGATGTTATTGATATTGTATCTCTCGACCCACGTTATAATTTAAATAATAAATTTAAATATAATCATGCTGTTACTATGATAAAAAATATTGAGACAACCTTACCAACTCTCATTATCAATGATCGAGACAAAGAGTTCATCTGAGAGTAGACCATAGGCTAAATTAATAAGAATATTAATAACAAAAATACATATGCGAACAATCAAAATATAAAAAAAAAAAATTTTTTTTTAAAAAACAATAAAAATGTATTTTTTACTAATGGCGATAAAGGTAACGTAACTGTACATGTACAGAAGAATATAAGACTAAAATGAAAAAAATGTTGGCGGATACTAATACATACAAAACAGTATCAAAAATCCACTGAGAAACTTAAAACACGTAAAATATTAATAATAATAACACATAAATAATCATATAAAGAATTAAACGAAAATGAATATCTTGACAAAAAATACATAACAACCTTCTGTCACAAACTAACACTCATTTGGAAAAGGTATGTGAACTACCAAAAATCCACAAAACTGACTGTCTATTGCGGCCTATAATCTCAACTATAAATAGTTCTTTTCACTTTTTATAGAAAATATTATTTAAAGTTTTTAAAAAAATGTGCAGTCTCCGTATTATCGTTGAATTCATAACGATCATTTAAATATGATCTTGAATACTTTTAACAAATATAGCAGCCGTACAATTTACACATGAAATGGAAAATAATAATTCTATAAACTTTCTTGACCTTACAATTATCAAAACTCAAAATAATAGAATTATGAATTGACATCAGAAACCTACAGTCTAACAGGATACTTAACTTCAAATCCAATCACTCACTGTCTTAAAAAGGAAATACTGTCTATAATTTAATAGATAACTATTTCATTATCAAATTAATGTTTTCACAAAAATAATCTGGACATTTTTAAATCCATCCTCAAACAAAATGACTAACCTGACTATTTTATAAGAAAATACCTTAAGAAGAATCTAAGAACTTACAAATGTAAAAATAACTGTAACAAAAATACTGATAAATTCCATATTTGAATATCTTTACCATATTCTCAGAAATTCTTTTCTGAATATGTATTAAAGTTTTAACTATGGAAAAAATCTAAAATCGAATATAAACAATAAACTAGACCCAGTTATAATAAGAGGAAAATATAGAATAGAAAAATGGGATAAAAATAATGTTTTGTATAAAATTAAATGTAAAGACTGTTTATCGGTGTACATCAGAGAAAATAAACGTAATCTTATAAAAAAAGAAGAAATGAACCTATAAAAGACAACAATAAAAGATTGATTGTCATGACACACTCCTATGAGTGCAATCACAGTATAGATTGAGATAATATTGACATTCTTGATAGAGAGAGTAATTATAAAAAAAAAGATTAATTTCTGAAATAATTCATTTTAAAATTAATAATAATACGATAACCGACAAGAGAACACACAAAATTTAAACTTTAAATATCATATGATCCCTAATAACATGACAGATAACAACATGACTTAGAGAATGACATAATAATATAAATATAATAATTCGAATAATATAAATTGAAGTAAAGTAAATATTGTTTACATTCAAAACTGACGTTGCGAATATTACGTATTCCTTTGCCCTAACATTAAGTAATTATATAAAATGCACATATATAACAGCCGATGAAATAGTATTTCTTGTTTATAAATTTCATTTAAAAGAAATATAAAAACACAATTACTCATTCACTATTCCGACTTTCACCACAAAATCGCGAAGATCGGAAGAAAATCATTTGCTTGATTTTAAATTAAAAAAAAAAATAAAAAATAAAAAAAAAAATTAGATTTTAAACTTACCCCTAAATTTGTTTGTTGATTTAGAATATAATTGTTTTTTTTTACGTATTTCATTTTCTATTCGAATTTCAAATTTTTAATTACCTTTTTTTATCTCTTTATTTTATATATTAAGTATATTGACTAGTTTGAACATACCAGATACACATATACGTAAATTTTTACCTAATGATAGATATCGTAACAAAGATGACTAAGTGTTCATTAGTTTATATTTTTAATTTAAATTATTTTCATTTTTCCTCACCTAATTGTAATTATATCTTAAAATTATTTTTCAATTATTAGGGAAGATTATTTCTAAAATTATTGGTGTAAAAATCCAAATTATCTAATCTTAAGTACAATATTTGTTTGAATTTTAAATGCCCTGTACATTGAAACTGATTTTTTAAATATAATTTTAATAAAAAATTAATATTACATACGTTTACATATACATAGTTAATAATACATTAAAAAATTAAATTATAATTATTTATAAATAAATTTTTTTTATAATCTCAGTTTTAATTTTCTTAATTATTATTACGTAGAATAAAATTAATCGATATTTTATTATAACTTTAAAGTAAAGTCGAAAAAAATCAATTTTTTTTGCATTTTTAACTAAAGTTATGAAAAATGATGACTGTTAGTGGCTATGAAACCTAAGTCATCAAGTTATCCGATGATCTTATGATATTATGATGCAAGATTATGTGATTAAAAAAAATTGTAAACAGTTTGTTCATAATTATTACAATTTCGTTAGCATTTTAAAATCAGATGACAAATATTTCTGAACAAATAATTTCTAAAATATTAATTGGATTTAAAATGTGCCAGGTAGATGGTAACTTATTATTTTTCTCTTTCATCAAAGTTAGAAAGACAAAAAATTAAATAATAACTCGCTTTTACAGATTAGAGATCTTATTGAGGAGAATAACTTAAATAAAACGTCTATAATGTATTTGTATAATATTGTATTTCAATGGCCTGTGCTCTTGGACTATGAATTCAGTATTCATTTACTATGCAGAGGCTTAACACTACAGTGAGAATTTCTCTCGCCACATAATCTAAATTATTCGCGATATCAATGTATTGGTTTGCACATATATATATATATATACTTTTATGTGAATGCATTTTGTACTTAAATAAAGAGCCTTCAATTTTATGCATAGCTACAATATAAGAAATGACATAACAAATAATGTTCATTAATGAAAAATTTCTCTCATAATAGCTTTAATTATAATTTTTTAATTCATAATGTAACTTTCAGTTAATATTTTTGTAAAAGATTTTCTTGCATAATTTACTTACTAATATTTTTTTTATTTATTTATTCAATGTAATTAATAATATACATAAAATATATCATAGGTTTATTTACAATATCACATTTCTTATTTTTTTTTATTTTAATTAAACTACTTTTTTTTTAATTTATGAATTTTAGTGACAGAATAACTTGAACTCAACTATAATATCTGGTTATTAATTAAAATTAAAATTAATAAGTGAAATTTAATGATAAATATTTATTATAAAAAAAAATAAAATATATTATAGGTGTAATATATACCATAGATATTATAATGAATTATATTTTAATTATAAATGAG
The DNA here is from genome assembly GCA_018907245.1 of Eupristina koningsbergeri. NCBI lineage: Eukaryota > Metazoa > Arthropoda > Insecta > Hymenoptera > Agaonidae > Eupristina > Eupristina koningsbergeri. The sequence continues at coordinate 164,784 of JACCHV010000092.1, forward strand.
ATTGTTTAATATAAAAATATAAGTTTTGAAAATATTTGTATTTTTTAAATAGAAATTTAAAAAGTTTATAAGGTGAAACTAATAAAAACATATTTTAATAAATATTTATCAATTATATTCAATTCAATAATAACTTTTATTTTTCTAAGTTGTAAGTAATTAAGTTGTATTCAAAATGTTTTATATTCATAAGTATAATTATATTAAAATTAATAAATTATGATTTTATAATATGTATTTAATATAATGTGCAATGAAATAGAAATTTAGAACTTAATTTATTTATTTTATTTATTTATGTAAATTTATATCAAATTCAGAAATTAATTTTTAACATATTGTTTCAAAAAATTGTGAAATGTGTACAACTATAACTAGTGGACTTTTCACTTATTTAGAATGAAAGAAAATTGTTTTATGCATATGCTATTCATAATTGTATATATAATTACACAAATATAAAATAACAAACATAAAAAGTATAAAAATTTATTATATCAAATAAACAAAAAGAAAAATCTATGAATGTACATTATTTGTAAAAATAGAACCAGTATTAAAATTTTTATTTTTAACGAATTATCTTTGTTATACCCAATGTATTTAAAATTTTATTATTTTCAGTAAAAAAATATTTTAAATTACATTTTTATTATTATAAAGTTAGTATTCAATTATTGTTATGATCGAGAAAAAAATAAAAGAAACACTTTTCTTTTATTGTATGGTATAAATAATAATGAATATTTAATGTTACTTTAGCATATAATTTCAAAAAGTAATTAAAAGATTTCATAGTAATCAAAAAATAAAATAATTGAATTTCACTGATATACAACACGTATATTAATTGTACTTTATTTAAAAAAACACAATAAATTGGACGCAATGAATCAAACAGTTATAATGCGCCTAATTTTGTGATTACGAATTCCGAAAATATTAACAAAAAATTTTAATAAATAAAAATTAAATAAGTAAAATTTAACAATAATTATAAGCATTATCTAAAAATAATTAAAGTATTTTTTATCGTTATAGTTAATTTCAAAAAACAAATGAATCATAAAATAAAATGCTCTTTCGCTCAAAACGCAGTAAAGTTATAAAGATGGCGTCTATTGAAATAGAAAGGAAGAGACATCAGTTTATGCTTCATCTTATAAAACGAGAAACGATCAAGTACATACAGCGAATGTGATGGTGATAGAAACAATTACGTACACTTATACTTATTTATATTAATAAAAAATATACTTACGAGTTACTCGAAATTAAACTTGGCATTATGTCGTTATTTTTATTCGACCCACAGTTATTTAAAATTATATTAGAATTAATATTCATTTTTTTTTTTTCGGAAAATCTTGACGACTTTTACAATTGCTAAAATGTATAATTCTATTGCAACGGAGTCTGACGGTTCTCTTTTTTTCTAACACACTACAATTTTGTGATAGTCTTTATGTCAACTCTGAAATATTTAGTGATACGAAGGTAAAAATAATTTCTCCTCTTTTAAACGAATATAACGTTAACTGTTTCTTTGTCACGCAGATACGAATAACAAATATATAAGTGTAGAACCACAAAATATAACAAAAATGTGAAACGCAATGATAGTTATCAGCATCATTAATAGAGGGCACGATTGTACTAGCTATTTATAAAAACATTATGATTAAAACAATTCGTTAAAACAAAGTACTCTATTGACGCAACCATTTCTTTTTTAAATATAATAAAAAATTATCTTTAAATAAATATTTTAATTTATTTTAATTATTTTTCCACTATTAAAATCATTCCTATTTTTGTCGAAAAATGTTATTCTTATATTAATATTATATTATATTAATTAATACACAGCTTTTATAAAAAGAATTCATTTATTTTTAAATTAAAAATCATATAAAAATTAAATACTTAAAAATATTCAATTATCTATAATATTTGAAAAATTATGCTTATATACCTATGTAAGGAGTTTTATAAAATAAAGTTTTGTAAAAAATTTTCATTTTTCATAAATAAAAAGTTCATTTTATGTATATTAAAATTGTCATTTTATACGTATAAAAAATTCTACATAGTCATTTGCAAAAGATATTTGAACATTAAATCTAAATTTGAAGTCATTTAGATGATTTATCTATTCTTTAAAATATAGTTTTGAACAATAATAATATGTAATTAAATAAAATTTTCATTGCGCTGTCATTTTTTAGAAATTATACTACAACGTTAATATTTTAATATATTAATATTCGAAAAGAAAATTAATAATAATATTTAAATCGATTTTTTTTTAATATCAGACTAGGTATATTCCTTGAACAATCGAATGTTTTAAAGAAATATATTTTTTTAAATATATATTTAAAATAAAAAAAAAATTGTATTTTTTTACAAACCTTAATAAATTATAAATATATATATATATATATATATATACATGCAAAGTCTATTTATTACTTAGATTTATTAAATAAATATACAGTAAATAAAAAATGTTTTAAATAAATGAATAAAGGAATTAAAAATTAGATTAAACGAATAGTTTTTTGTTTAAAATAATCATAATTTAATTTATAAATAATGCTTAAGAATACTAAATAAATATAGTGTTCAAATCAATGCTATATTTATTGTACAATTATGTTATAAAATCATGTCAATGAGTTACAAATTTAAATTTCAGATTATTAATATTGTATTCAACATATTATCAATAATTTATTAATATTTATATACATATATTCTTTTCCTAAAGTATATCACCTAGTTCTGATAGTTGAACTTTCATGAGTGGGTTGTGTAAGGTAATATACTTCGATCTGTCTTTTGTGGTAGTGAATGTATACATGAATGTTGATTTGTTTGATCGTTTACAATAGCATAAAATTGGCTTTTGTGTTGAATATCGTAGGATCCTTGAGGAAAAAGGCTCTACCATAAATGTTGTTCAATGAGATGAATGCAAGATGACATTTTTAAATGCACATTTGAATGATTTTCGCGCTTAAGTATACCATGAAATTGGTTAAAAAAATCTATTTACTCCAACAGAATTATTAATTTTAACTCACATCATTATAGGAGCCAAAAGAAAAATATTGTATATAATCTTGTGAACAGGGTAATTTTAGTTTTGGACACATGTTACCACAACAACAGTTTAAAAAAAGTGATTAAAATTCTACACCATAATGATTGTAACTACTTCTACAATAAACATATAAAGTACAGACTTAGAAAAATCAAAAATAAAAGTTTTCTAAATAACAACACAATAAGATAACATAATTTCCTTCCTACACAATTTCTCTGAAAAAATTAGTATCAAATTAAAAATGTATAACATACATACTGTCCCTATTACCGATAATAAACTAAATAATATAATAAAATTGGGCAAGAATAGTACCGATAAATTGGAAATTACAGGTGTAATATATAAGATATTATGCAAAGATTGCAATACAACTTACATAGGCGACATAAAGCTCAATCTCAAAAAAGAATATACGAACATAAAAAAGATAACACGAATTCAATACAGATATATTCGCAAAGTAATGTACATATGATCGACAGGATATAATATATATAATATAATGTAAAAATATTAGGTAGACAGAAGAATTATAAAAAGTGGAAAATCACGGAAATTTTATACATAAGCATAGATCCTAATATTGGACAGCAACAGGAAGATTTTACACCGATACAACGTAGTTTGCATATTAGAAACTCATCAAAGTACTGTATCAAGGTAGCTGTGTATAATGATTGTATTAATTTTGATGTAATTAATATACTATTTAATGTACATTATATTTGTATTTTAATGTTATTAATAAAGACCTAAGGAAATCAAGGCATTGTTGCCAAAACCTTGTCGATAAAAAAGTATTTTTTTATTATTACATAAAGTTAAAACACTACCCAAGAGGAATTCCAACTTGACTCGTTGATATACAAAATAAAGTTCAGCGCTGAAAGTTCCTTAAAATAACAAGTTAACATTGACCTACATTTTATATATCTATACATAACTTTTTCTTAAAAAAAGATGTTTTAAAACCAAGACAATACGACTTTAAATGAGAGAATTATTAACAATTGTAGCTGCCTCTCACTGTACAGTATATATCACAAAAATCAGCACCTTGCACCTTGATTATTTGAAAATTTATTAATATTATTGTAACTATGTATTGCTATATTTCATATTTTTAAATTTAAAACGAATGAAATAATTCTTTCTCTGTCATAAATTAAAAATTTTAGTGGTTACAGATACATTAAAAAAAAATTTAACATTATAAAATCTATTTATAGAAAATAATAAATGTATGAAATATAGTTAAAAGAAAAGCACATAATAAAATATTTTAAATATATTATGGTTAATATAGTACAATAAAAAAAAACATTTTTAACTATAGTATTATGATTTTTATTTTCTTATATTTTAGCAAAAATATTTAATCATAGATGTACAAAACATTATATTCTAATAATTTTTATTATCATCCATTTTTATATAAATATAAATTATGATTATATTAAGATCATTAATGTGTTTTTATATTACTAAATTTTGTACAACATTGACAATATTTTAATATAGTTTTTCTCTTATCTATATTCGTATATCTAAATTTATGATTTTTTTAAATAGGTTTTATAGTACATTGTATCAATACAGAAAGTATCAAAAAAATTCAGATCAATATTCATTCATCATTTGTGTATCTATAAGTAGCATTTTTTATTTTTAAAATAAATTTTGAAGTACTTATGAAAAATGTTAATTTGGGCCACGGATTCTTTAGAGGTCGCTACTGTACTTAGAAGTGCAAGAGAGAAAGAATATATTTCCTCCACCACATTTACTACCAATGCTTAACATGGAAATTGGACCTTCTCTTAATATTTGTTTTGTGATTTCTGTAATGAGTAATTTTTTTTTATCTCTGATAGAATTTACACTGTTATATAAAAATTATTTAAAAAATAATATAAAAGAAATAGAAATTGTAAATTAATTTTATAATTATATTAAAAAATGTATAAATTTTGCTGAATCGTAAAAATTATATAAGAAACTTAAATATTTTGGATATTTTTCACTGTAAATATATGTACTAAAAATAAAATATATATGCTAGTACTTAAAAATTTTTAAATTATTAAAATTCAATTTTTTTTAATATTAAATATTTTGATAGTTAAATGATTGTTGTAAAATATGTTTTATTCAAAGGAAATACAACTATAAATTGAAGTGTAAAACAAAAGAAAATTGAAACTTCTTTTATAATTATCAATGAATAATTATATTTTGATAATTTAATATTATATGTTCATATTATGTTTTTCTTATATATATTATTTTAATATATCTTAAATAAAATATTTAAAATTCATTTTTTATTTGTATAAAATATTTATTTGATTAAATATATTCAAAAAATAAATTACCAACTTGGGGAGAGAGTATATATAAATTTATTTCATTAATATGTACATTTTATACATAAATTACCAAATAAATATTTAGTAGAAGAAAATTTAATAATTAATTCTTTTGGCGTGTTTTTTTTAACTGTGATTTAATATAATTCATAATTTTTAAAACGTTCAAATTAATTTTTATTTGAACAGTACTTGCATTGTCAAAAGCAAAAAAGCTAGAAATGAAATATAAAATACAAAAACTTCTTAATATTAATTGCAACAGTACCTTAAATTAAATATATAAAATGAGAAATACTGTTATAATCATTAAGATTGTTATGTATTTTTCTTAAACGTTTTCCATATTCTGATTATTATAACCTTACTTTTATATACTTTTATTGAAAAATGATCAAGGCTATTTTAGTATTTAATAATCATGGAAAACCAAGGCTTTCTAAATTTTACCAATATTTTGTATGTGTATTTATGTATAAGGAAATTTAATTTACTATTAATATTTATATCTTATTTGAATTAAAATATAAATTTCAGAATGAAGATATGCAACAACAAATAATAAAAGAAACATTTCATTTGGTTTCAAAAAGAGATGATAATGTTTGTAACTTTTTAGAAGGTGGTAGTCTTATTGGAGGATCTGACTATAAATTAATTTATCGTCATTACGCTACGCTGTATTTCGTTTTTTGTGTAGATAGTTCTGAATCTGAGCTTGGCATTTTAGATTTAATTCAAGTATTTGTTGAAACATTGGATAAATGTTTTGGAAATGTATGTGAATTAGATCTTATTTTTCATGTTGACAAGGTTCATTATATTCTTAATGAACTTGTAATGGGTGGAATGGTATTAGAAACAAATATGACTGAAATTTTAACAAGAATTGAAGATCAGAACAAATTAGAAAAACAAGAGGTAAATTATTATTTCCTTTTTGTATTTTTTATACTTATAAACATATATATATATATACTTTAGAGTAATTTATCATTATAAATGTTTTTGGAATTATTAGTCATAATTTATAGATTTAATCAAAATCTTAAAAATTCTAATAGAATCTATATTTGAGAATTTTTTAATACTTTACCCATTGTAGACATCTTTTCATTCTTCATTTTGAAATATAATTTTTTTTTATTAATTAAAAATTTAAGTTTACAACATATAATTATTTTATATTTCTGAAATTGTATATAATTGAAATATATTAAATATCTTATCTTTTAATAATGAATTTAATTTTTCTAATTTGATTGTAGATACTTAATAAAATAAGTTCAACATCTAAATCTTATTCATTTATTTTTTAGGCTGGAATCACAGCAGCTCCAGCACGCGCAGTATCAGCTGTAAAGAATATGAATATACCACAACAAATTAAAGATATGAAACTGCCTGATTTACCACAAGCAATAAAGGATCTAAAATTCTAATTGCTATTCTCAGTATTCATTTATAAAATAGAAATTTAGAAAATATATTTTTCTTATAAAAATATTATATTGTTAAATTTATTAAAATCTATATTAAAATAATAATTTAAAAAAATATGTAAGTCAGTTATAATATTTTATTAAAATTATTTTTGTAATATGGATTCTTTTATCCTTTGTAAATGATAATTTAAAAAACTTAAAAAGAAGATGGTTTTATGAAAGTAATATTCTAATATATAATTGGAATTTTGTATTGTAAGCTTATTAAGTTAATTAAAGATATATAAAAGTACCAATTAAAAAATATTTTATTGTAAAATTACATATAAATAAATTTTTCAATTTTGTTTTTTGCACAATATACTTTTCACATCTATTATAAAATAAAATTATCCTAAAATTAATATTAATTAAATAGTATAATATATTTTTACTTTTTTCAAATCACAATTCCATATATAAATTTAACATATTTTTTTAATCACTTAGTATATGCTTATTTAATACAAACTTATTCTAATAATTCTACAATTAATTCATTAATTGTTAAAATATTTTTGTATATCAAACGATTTCTTTATATTTAATATTGAATAATTTAGATAACTCAAATATCCTATTTTTACTAATTATATTTAAATACGAATTTAAATTATAAACAAATTAATTTTTTTCCAAATTATATATAATAATTAAAAGAGTTTGTAAAAAAAATAGTATTATCCTTATTATATTATCACAGAATATTTATTATTTAAAAACAGCTAAAATCTACAATTACTATATTAAATATTTAATTTAATATCAATGAATGAATAAAATTATTTTTTCACATTAATTTCATTTTCTACTGATGTCCAAATGTAACCAGTACCTTCTTCAGTAAGCAAAGGAGGATAAGGACTATTTTTTAACTTGTAATAATCAGATGGTGCATGCATTACAAATTCCATATATTCTAACTTGCGTGGTAAATCTTCTTCTGGACCAATAATGTATGTTTCTGGATTGAAACCATCCTCTGGAGGTGGGCTAGAATACAAATGATATTATAAGCACTAAATACTATTTCAAAAATTGATATAAATTTGTTAAATATATAAACAAATATAATATAATTTCTCTAAATATAAAACAGAATTAATCAATATTTTAAATATTGAAATTTTTATTTTTGATTTTAAATATTCAGTAATAAAAATTTATTATAATTGCTTTTTTACTATTATAAATTGAGAAAAAACTATACCTAGATGTAGTAGGTAAAAGCCATGTAATTGCTGCACTTTTTTCACAATACTGATCTGTAAGTAAGCCTCGAATTTGAGCATAATAAATTCCTTCATCGACATCTTGCATTGATACTATATCACCGATTTGAAAATAAGAGCCTTTGTAAAAAACAAAACTGCTTGTCACTGGTGTTGCAGTAGTTGTTGAAGATTTCATTGGCTAAAATTAACAAAATAAAAAAATTTGTTATTTATTCAAAAAATAAATTTAAATTTTATTTTAATAGTATATTCATTACATGTTTCATTCAATACAACATTGTTGTAAATGTATCTGAAAAATTTAAGTTTTTATATTTTCTTTTACTTTTGAAATATAAATTAATTATTAAGAAATATGTTGATTAATATATTACTTAAAATTTATATTGGATTATTAACATAATATTTAATTAATTTTTAAGTAATTTTTTTTAAATCTAATGAATATTTTTTACTCGAACAACTGTATTAATATAGCATCATACTTTTTTAAGTATACATAAATTTAAATAAATAAGATAAACAAAAAAAAAAATTATTTAAATAAATTCATATTAATAATAATATATTTTATTAAATTAGCTCTTTGGAATTTTTTTACTGGGCTGTCAGGTAAGATAAAATAAAAATATATGATTTTAATATTACAATTATCAAGAGAAGGATTTATATGTCCTTGTAGTAGGTATAATACTCTTTGATATTTAAAATCTTTAACTTTTTTATATTTAAGCTCTGATGAGGATAAGAAATATACCACACTTTAATGTTGCCAACAAACATTAAGAGCTTGAATATTTATTTTATCTTATCTAACAGAACATTAAAAAAGATTTAAAACAGTTTATTTATTAAACAAATCAGCACAAATATGTCTATTTTAATACTATTAAATAATATTTTATTAAATTAGTATGAATTTTATAATTATAGTTCAAATATTCATTTGCATATAAAATATTTTTATCACTCAAAAGATTAAATATTTTATTATAAATAGGAATTTGATATGACTATTTTTATAATATCTGAATTAAGGAATGCAAACTATAAATTAATTTAAACTATACTAATAACTTGCTAATATTACAAATAATATAATAAAAGAGTACCGTCTTCTTAAAAATGTGTCTGCGACCTTTACCCTTTAATGAAATTTTAGAAATGTGTGATTGACCAGTTATTTTATTATTAATCTTGCCATTGTATCTAGTAACACGTGTACTCTTGCGTGCAGGCTTTGAACGATGTTCGTGCTGTTGTTGATCATAATTAATATCAATATTATTAGATTGCTCAGGTGTTTTTGGCCTTCTGTTTTCAACACAACAATTACACACACTGCCACTTTTGGTTGCATGCCACAAAGGTGTTTCTAGACTTCCACATCTTACACATTCAGGTTTCACGCCTAGTGGCATTCGGTTAAATATATAATTTTGGTACTTACAATTATCTAATTTTTTATTTTAATATTTAAATTCATTTACACATAATTTGAGTTAAATTTTTAGATTTTGTTCAAATATTGTTGAAATATTAACGTACATTTTGACATTCCTTTTCGCTTGTTTAAACAAGAATATACAGTACATCCGTAATGAATATATATTATTGATCCAATATTAAAATCAAAATTTTGGTTTTCTTGCAGATGTTATGATTATTATAAATTTAACAGTTTGTGTACGAATTAAATCTATTAGGAAATAAAAAATTTATTATATTTTAATGGCAGCAAATATAGTGAACTTTTATAAAAAATAATCTCATAGTTTTTGATACAATTAAAAATACAGAAATTTTAGAGAAGAAATTCAAATTGAAGTTATAATGTGAATTATAATTTTTATTGAAATATCTAAACAAAAATACATAGAAATATTATGAAGAAATAAAGGAATATTGAATATTTGAGAAAAAGATTATGTAAAAAATAAATTGAACTTGTTATAAAGATAAAAACTTTATGGAAGAATTAGAAATAATGACAATCAAATTCACCATTTATTGTCTAATATCAAATGTGAATATTAAAGTTAATTTACTGTTAATTTATTATTTCAATCACAGAACAGATATTTAAGGGAAAAAGTAGTCTCAAGTTAAGTGAAAGAAGTAATCACGGTAGATGAACATTTTTTTCTTTAATATTTAAAACACCCAACAAAAATTAGGAGAATACCACGTTCTATTAAACAGAAGAAACAAACATGGTGGGTGAAATATTTTCTTTCTCTTATAAGTAGCACTAGCGATCCTGCTGAGTGTAAGAAGTATTTAAACGTTTCTAGTGTCCGCAATTTTAGTACGTCAATCGCAATCTCCCTTTTCACCTCTCTATAAAACCTATTTAGAAAATAGTAAATATAGATATATGAACATTGGTAAAAGAAAAACTATATTAAAATACTTTGATTGTTGTACAAAATTTAGTAATATAAAGACATTAGTAATCTTAATATAATCATAATGGATATTTTTATAAAAGTAGATAAAAATTAAAATCATTAGAATATAAGATTTCGTATATTTATGATTAAATATTTTTGTTTAAATATAAAAAAATAAAAATAATAATAGTATGATTAAAAATGTTTTCTTATTATACTAAATTAACCATAATATATTTAAAATATTTTAATATAGTTTCTCTTTATTTTAGTAATATTGTATTACCAGTAACAGTTCATTAAATGGATATAAAAGGTAATTTTAATTTATTAAATTTCATTAAATTTTTACTAATTTTAAAAAGAAAAATGAGTTTTTAAATTGAATATAAAATATGGAATACAAGTATGGATAATTATTAAAATTTAAAAAAAATCAAATGATTAAGATATATGCATGGATTTGGATCATTTAAAATGTATAAATCAAAGATTATTAGAAAGATTTTTGATAACCAATGGAGAATTTATATTAGGGGGGAGGGTCAACTGTATATGAGAGAACTGGCAACAAACGCAGCAGACGGGCCCATTGAGGGGAAATTCTACAAACCAAATGATCAACTACACTACACATATGCACGTGTCAAGTATATATACACAGCTGCTATAAACATCCGATTTAATTTGGTTTTAGTGAATAGCTCAGAATCGGTATGATCAATATCACGTCTATTAGTAACTTTATATATATATATTATTAAAACTTATATTTATTATTTGTATTTATATTATATTGTGAAAATAAAATAAAAATGAAAATTTCAAATTTATGTAATACCTATAATAAATTTCTTTAAATGCGTACATTTCTGAGTGGAAATTTATTTTATAAATTCATTATTTATATAGTTGTGTATGTATAAGACATTACAATATATAATAAAAATTAAAAAAATTTAATTTTGAATAAATAAAGAGACTTTTCTTAATTTAGCTTTATAGCATAAAAATCAAATGATATTAAATTGGATACGTGTAAATAACAAATATTTGTAATAATATAATAAAGTTTCAAATGTTTTATATAATATACCTGTTAATTATATTCTTGATGAAATATAAAGATTCTTCGCTTATACTTTAATACGTACTGTTTAATTTTCTATTAATATAATGATAATTTCATAATTAGATTCAAATATTTATTATTACTTTAACAGTTTTATTATAATTGCTTCCATTTTCATATTTTAATTGTATGTTTATATATATTACATTATTATATATGTAACTAGATAAAAAAATTATACAATCAATTTGACATATATTTTTCTGATTTTACTCCTGAATTTCACTAATTATGTTAATAACAATAAAATTGTTTGTATTACAACTGAATTATTTGAATGAACAATAGCTTATCAAGTTATTTTAATCTTTGTAGATTTCAAAATTATAATTATAAAAATTATAAATGTATAAATTAAACACATTTTCTCATTAATTAATATTTTTTATTTTAAATAAATATTGTTTAAAAGAAAGAAAGAGAGACAAAGAAAGACAGAGTAAGAGAATTTAATGAACCAAGCTATAACTTAATAAGAGGTGTGAGAGAAACAGAAAGCGTGAGATGTTCATACAGAAAGATAGATAGAGAGAAAGAGAGAGAGAGAGAGAGAGAGTGAGAGGAATAGAGAGAGATAAAAGGTACACCAGTTTCTTGTTACATCAAAACATCATGCTGCGCGAGTAAGAAATCAAAGCTTTCCAATTTTACTATTTTTTTATATTTTTGTTTTTCGTCATATGTATTATTGTAACATCTACATTCAAAAGCAACATTGCCATACCTTTTTAGATGAATTTAAATGTTATTACAGGTCTGTTTTCGTTTACACGTAAAATTCTCCTAATGAATAATAATGATAACAACAATAATAATAAGAATAATAATAATAATAATAAAATAATGACGGATGACATTAAATTCCAATTTCTCATATACATATGAGACTGACGGGGTACAATTTTTTTTAATTGAATTTTTTGAATTGAAACTTTTTTCAATCAACTGATACATCCCCTTACTTATCTAAACAATAATATATGTCGAATTCATCTATGAATCTGGAATATCAAACAAAAAAACGATAAAGTTCAACATTTTAATTAGCGCGTAAACCGGTTTCGATTAAAAAGAAAGTAAAATTTTATGATCTAATGTAAATTATTATCAATTTCATATTTATAATCGTCTTTAAGTTTAAGCGAATTGTAGTTCGTAGGTATTATATGTATAAGGGTAATTGGGAATTAATGTTATTTATTGCTCTGACTATTCATTGGGATAATTTTACGTGTAAAAGAAAACAAACCCGTAATGACCTTCAATTCATCTAAAAAGGTAATTCAATCTTGCTTTTAAATGTAGATATTGTAGCAATGCATGTGACGAAAAATTATAATACATTGTTTTCTTGCTCGCACAGCCTATACCGATTTTTTGTTTTGATTTTAAATAATCAAACGAACTAATGTACCTTTTATATATCTTTCTCTTTCTATCTATCTCATTCATATTAAAGCTAATACAAATTATAATTAAATATATATCGTAATTCATAAATTGTAAATTTTGCAATATATTGTTTAAACAGTTGTTATAATTATACACTTTATTACTAATAAAATTATCTAAAATCATACGTGTGAATAATTGTTATTACATTACGTTTCATATTAATAAAATTGTACATGATTAAAATAAAAAAGTTTCTGATTTGAATATTGCATAAGTGTTACTTTATAGTTTATAATCTTAAATTTAATTTATAAATTTCACTTTTTAATTTTTCTTTTACATTATCTTTTTTCCTTTTTTTTTTTTTAATCGTAATATTTTTAATACAAATATTTATTTAACTCATTAAAAAAAAAAAAAATTTTAAACAAACAATAAAAGTTCAAAAAACGTGTATAAATATATTTATATTACAAATATATTTAATAAACTTAATTTAATGTAGAATAATTTAATTTATTAAAATTTATTTTTGAAACTTTTTGATATTGATTGTAAATTGATTATCGGATATAATTTCATTTTATCATTAAATATTGTTTAATCTTGTAAAATCTTAGAAAATATGAGATATCTATGTAATCTTTTGTAGAATAGGAATCTAAATTGAATAAAAAAATAAAATTTAACAATTTTCTAATGTTGTTTAATATTATAAAACTTTCTTTGAAATTATTACCTGTGCAGATTATCTGAAGTCAACCTTTGAGAGCTTAATTTTCTTTTCAAAATTTGCACAGGTGAAATTTACTCAGAGCTTAAGAATTTCTACAGATATTACTAACTTAATATATATAAATTTCAATTATATAAAAACTATATATATAAAAAATCACTTATATTTATATGTAAAATTTCTTTATAATTAACACTTATTAACTTTACAAGAAATCCAAAAATTTAACAGGGAACAGAAATTAATTATTCATACTCTTCTCTATAGAGTTTTTGAAACCGCTATAAGCTTAAAATCTGTACTTTGGCTGCAAGTGTTTGTGAAATAATAATATAAATACATATACCAGGTTATATTATATTTATAGTATTTATATGCAATGAATATTATTTGACAATGAAAGACTAGATTGAAAATAATCGATAAGAATAGTAATACAAGTATTAAAATAATTTTTAAATAATATAAAAAATACATTGTGTAAAAATATTGTCCGTTTGATTAACAATTGATTGTCAATTCATAGATATATATAAGAGAGAGTTAAAAGAGAATGTAACCCTTTTTCAGCATTTTATCAAAAAGATTTAGAAAAAATTATTTATAGAAAGTAAATATGTATTTCGTAAATAATTGGAAAGAATATAAAAATATTTAAAGAGGAATTCGAAGATATAGGAGATGAAACTTTGAAAAACTTATATTACTGTAAGTAATTTTTGTACATATTTTAAAATCGGGATTTGATATTTGTGTGTATTATTTTGAAAGATCTATCCAGTTTATTAATTACTAATTATAAAAAATACATAATAAATAAATTTCAATAAATGGAAAAAAATATAATATTAATAAAGTAATTTGTTTGTTGATAATTGTAGTAAAAAATGTCAATATTGAAATAACGCAAAATATGTTAAATTATATATATAATAATAATTTCAAAATTGATTGTGCAAAAAAAGGAAAAATAAAAAAATTGGTCTATTATATGAGTATTTTAGTGATATAACAATTTCGAAATGTAATAGCTAAATTACAGGATTCTAGAAAAAAAAATTCAAAATAATAACTCGACTGTAATAATAATAAATGTACGTAGATTAATAAAGGTGGATAAATAGAATATTTTTAGAATAGTTTAACTTATATAATAATTTTTATATTATGCGGTAGTAGTTTATTACATATATAAGAACTGTTTAACAATTTAAATATAAAAATGAAACAATAAGAAATTTAAGAATATAACAGATATAGGTATATATATTATTTATTACTTTAAAAGAAAAATCAAAAGAAAATGGAAGAAAAAATTTTTTGATTATAGAATTTAGAATGAAAAAAGAAATTAACATTATTAAATTTTTATTAGATTTATACCTGAGTGTTGTTAATTTAATAGTTCAAGAAAAAAAATTAAGCTCTTAGTAAAGAAATAAAATCGACATAATATAAAATTTAATATAATTATATAAATATTTATATAATTATAACAAAACATATAGAATTCAACAATATCAACACATTAATATCTACGATTAAAGCGAAATTTTAATAAAAAGTATTTGTGTTAGAAGAAAAATAAAAAGTAAATTATGAATAAAAATTAAAAGTTTTTTAGTTTTTTGAATAAAAAATTGTAAATACAAAATAATATAAGAAATTTTATAATATAGAGTTAAGTTATTATATAGGTGAATTTAGTTGAAAGAGTTTTCGTGTAGCGCAGTAGGGATAAGAGCATGCAAAGTCAAAAGTACAAGTGAAGACTTAAATTAGAGTGAATGTCAAATAAATACTTTTTATTGATTCTTTAAAACATTTGCTGTGTGTAAAAAATTCCTTGCATGTTCGAAAGAGGAAAAAGTCTATCGATGAGCATCCAATTGTTATTTATATAAATGTTTACACACATTCAACTAATTAGATTTTTTATTAGAATTAGAATTAGAATTTTCATTTATTTAATGAGTGATAGTTGTTGAATAAGCTTTATTCTCACATGACTCCCAATCTTAGAGGTGTAAGCGATAAAGTTACAAAGAGTTGCATTTATTTATTATTAGTTTTCTTCATTTATGTGAAGTTAAACTCAGCACATGCAAGCATATACGCACTATTCATAGATTCTTTACAGCAGAAAAGTGATTGTCAGTAATACACACGTGTAATTGAAATAAATTATAACAATTCGTTTTTATAATTTATAATTATTATGTTTATATTTTTTTTAAATAAATGCTTGAATAGAGTAGTAAACTGTTATGACGAAAAGTCATCAACACACCAATTTTTATTTTTTATTCTTACCTTATTCAAATTTTTTTTATAACTTTTGTGTATCTAAAATTATTTATCTAAAAACTTAAATTTATAAATTTGACGTATTTGAATAATTGATTAAGTTTCATAGTGCATTAGAGATTCAGCAAGCAATTTTTTGCAATAATTTCATGACTATAAGAAACGCACCTGACATACATAAGTGTGACTCTCACATTGTATGTTGAAATATTTATTTTTAGCTGTAACCGTATTATTAAAGAAGTATCACTAATAATATAATTATTTTTAATTTTTCGTTTATTTTTATGTTGATTTTAATTATTGCGCATAGTTTATTATTAAGAATTAATATTTATTTTGTACCCGAGAAAATAATTACCATTTTAACTTTCGTTTTCGGTATTTAAAACCATATGTCTAAATGAAAATGATTTTGAAATACACGAAATAATGATTTAAAAAAAATAGAAATAAGGAAATAAGTAGTATTAATAATGCAGATAATTACTCGTTTTGCGCAACAATTATTATCGATTCTTGCATTCGCTTCTTCGTAGTGTTATTTTTTTTTGACGCATGTGCGCGCGCGCGTATCTAATAGTGAGCTCGTAAAACAAAGAACTACTTATAAAAAAAATCTAAGCAACAATTTCAATTCTTTTAAGTATTACTTGTACACTGAATTTAATCAACTCTTGATTCTTTGATAAATGTCTAGGGTTGATAGTGTATTTTAAAAATTTTGTTGTTTTCTTATTTACATTATGTGTGAAGTTAATAAAAAATACTTTTAAAACTTAACTCAAAAAATTAACAGAAATTTTTGTAATCAAAATAATCAATGAAAAAAAATATATTTTTCGTAACATCTAAATAAAATTTACGTAAGTTTTTACATTATTTCAAATTTTAAAGAATTTCATAAATATTTAAGCATTTTCAAAAATTATCAAAAACATTTCATGTAAATGAATGTACTATATATAAATAATACAAAATACTTTACATAAATTTTGGAAATTTAGTAATATTACGTCGTTATTAATCTAAGAAATAAATTTTTTAAATAAAATAGTTTATTAAATGTATTTTTATACAATTTGTACTATAATATTTTTCTTCAAATACAATCATTCAAATTATTTTAACTTTTAACATTATATTAAAACTTGATTTACAATATAAAAATTGACATAGAATCAGAAAAATTTTTTTAAATAATTTTTATTCAAGTTCATAAATAGTTTCAAAAAATAAAAAATTCTTATTATGATATTAATATATATAAATTTTGCCTTAAATAATTATTAAATATTCTTTAACTTTTGATACTTCTTTTTTATTTAAAATGTTTTATGATAACTGGTCAAAATATCGGTATTATAAATTATTATTAATTTATTAAAACCTAAAAAAAACTTTTAAATATATATTTTATTTTACTACCAAAATAAAACATATTTTATCTTTAATTATAATTAACTTTAAATTAACGTTGATATTATCTCACAACAATTCGTATATTAATTTATAAAAATATAAAATATACTTATTTTTAAAAAATTTATAGATATTTTTTATTCAATAAATTTTTATTTTATACTTAAAATATTTATTATTTATTCTCCTATTTTATTATATTTTCTATTAATTAATGATCATATTTATTACAACACATATTTAATTTTAATTATTTTTTACTTAAATTACATTAATGAACTGAATATTATTTCGATATAGAATATTTAACTAAAGTAATGGTACAAAATTAAATTATATTCTAAATAGTTAAATAATTTATATTATCAAACACGTTGTTTTATCATAATTATTTATACGTATGATTTTATTGTATGTACCTACGACGAAATATTGTATTTATTTATTATATATACATTCCAGCCTAATGGCTTAGGAACGGGTTTCTCTATTTACATGGTTTATCTTACATATATCATATTTATTTATTATTTCAGTCTTTTAATCACGTTCATTTTCTTGTTGTATATCTGCTGTTATTTTTTTCCTGTCTTTCTCTCTGTAGTCTTGTTTGTTCGCATCTTATTGTTGTCTTTCTCTGCTTTTATAGTACATTTCAGTAGCTGTTTTTCTATATTATCACCATAAAATCTCTGTTTTATGTCTGCGTTTTTTAAGTGTTTCATACCATTTTCCCTAATTTATTTATAATTCTCTTCATATTTGTTGCATTCTATAACCCTGTGATTCTAATCATATTTTCCGTCACCGTATCGTTTTCATCTCCTCTCTTCCTCGTTAATCCAATACTTATTATCTTCGATTATATTACCACATCTAATTTTTGCGATTGTCCTTATATTCTCTATCCTGTTTTCTTTTTTCAGGTATGCAGGTAGTCTAGATTCCTTAATAGTTGCGTACGCACGGTTGTATCTTGCCTTTTCTATCTTATTAGTTCGCCTCTGTCCTTGTATCTCTCTATCTCTTTTCCGTATCTCTTCGTATTTATTAACTACCATGTTGTCCCATATATCCAGCTGTTCTCTGCTGAGTCCGAGGCTGTTGAGCCATTTCTCCGTGTTATTTTTTCTTCCGTATTCCTCTGTCCTATCCTTTTCTTCTTTGCATTTCCTGACCCATCTCTCCTCCGTCATGAGCTTGATTTTATCATTGTACTTCATTGTTCTTATGTTCCATTCACCTTTCATTTTCCATTCCTCTGTCTCCTCATAGATAATGTATCTCGGTGTAAAGTAATCCAGCGCCAGAATCCACCTGTAGTAGTCCAACATTACTTTGTCCAGTTCCTCGGCCCCTCGCTTCTCCATATCTCCGCACCATAGACCAGGACACCTTTTATCAAGTAGTTGAACATCATTTTTCTGAAGTGGAAGTCACCTGCATACCTTCTCTCACCGTTTCCTCATATTTTTTTAGCTACTATACTCCCTTTGTGTACCCTCTCTGATGTGTAATTTTAGGTTTCCAATCTTGTTCAGCATGAAACCACTAGAAACTGTCCACTACCTCGATTTCATTTCTCTTCCATCTCCATTCCTCTGCTTTCGATTTCTTGCCACCCTTAAATACCATCATTTTCGTTTCATCGGTGTAAAATATCAATCCGAAGCTGTGCTTTTCCCTGTGATTAAGATTATTATAAAAATAAAATAATTGTTAGGTTTAAATAAAATATAAGTAAATTAATTATACTTTCCAGACAGTTTATTTATTTATACAATCAAATAGATATATATGAGTATGCTTATGAATTTATAAATTTCAAATAAAGAGTAGCGGAAAACTTTCTTTAGCGTGTGCTCAAAGAGGAAAGCCTTCAAAAAATTTTAACTTCGATCTCGGCCGAAATTTTCCCCTACTCCTTGTACATTTTGTTTTATTATTATTGTCTAAAATCTTAAAATGCTCGCTTAAATATTGACATACGATAACTTAATGCTACATGGCATAAAAAACCTTCCGTCTGGGTTTCGGAAGGAAAAAACCTTTATATCTAATATTACAAAACAAGTTACAATTCAATTACAATTACAACATTCTTCTCGCTAAATATTATAAGATTATTCAAATGAGTTTCCTCATAACGTTCATGCCTTATCGCTGAAACGTTATCCTTTTCCCCGATTTTTCTTTAGACAAATATACGTCTATATTTGTCTATAGACGCGATACCGCCTTGCATCGCGCCGAGCTTTCGAACTCGCACGACGCTCCATTGAAACTTCACCGATGTATATCGCATGACGCCCCAATACGTCGGTTTTCTACGGGGAAAATCACCCGAAACTCATTTTTATCAATTATTATTTATTCGAAAGTCAACATTCCTAAGTATCATTCGACGCGCATAACTTTGTATTTATTTTCGCGCAGCTTGATCTTAACATCTAAAATTACTTAAAAATATCTTAAATGTTACATATTTAACCAGTCACATTAATACTTGAAAATTGTACAAGCAATATCTTTTGTATTATATTGAGAAATTTATCAATACATATTTATGATAATTATAATATAAAATATAATTACTAATTAAATCACATGCTTTATCGAGTTTTGCGAGCAAAAAACTACGTAAAATATTTTAAATTTAACAAATAGTAAGATCAATAACAAATTTTATATATTTATGATTTATTCAGTCACAATCGGTGTTTAGTATCAGTTTCCTCGTATCCAAAAATTTTCTCAATGTCCCCATCATATCCTGCATGGCTATCCTATTCTACCCTATCATTGCAATATCATCCGCGTACGCTAACGTCCAGATCCTTATGTCTGCTATCCTGGTTCCACCGATGTTTCTTATCTTCATTTCTTCCTCCAATTCAGCGAAGTATATGTTAAATGGTAAGGGGTTTAGACAGCATCTCTGCCTTAATCCTTTTATAACCCAGAACTCTTCTGTCAGCCCCTCATCTGTTCTTATATCTAGGCTTCATTAGCTAGTCCGTTTATACTCGCAGCTTTCTTCTTCAGTTTTTTCCATTCCTCCGTTATTTCTTGTTCTGTTAATTTCTTCTCCTCAGTCTCTCTGCAGTGCTGTGCCTTTATTTCGTTACTGTTGATAGTTTTGTCCTTGCTGCCCCCTAATAGGTTACAGAATTACTCTTGCTATCTCAGTTTGTCCTTTGCTTTGTCTTTACCCGCTTCTTTCCACCTCTATTGATAAATTCCCATATTTCTTTCTCATTTTTCAGCCTTTTAATTTCCTCGACCTCCTCTTCTTTCTGTTTCTTTTTCTTCTCATCATACACCATTTTCTATTTCTTCCTCTGAGCAGTTTATCCCTCCTTCGTTTCCTTTCCTACTCTCCACCTCTTCAACTCCCTTCTCACCTTGCGTTTTTCTCTTTTGTATTCGGTGTCCCACCATTTGTTTTCCCCCAGTCTTCTATCTTTTACTTTAATTTTCTTTATCATCATGTTCCTCTTTGCGATCTCTTTTAATTCTAGACACTGTGTCTCTATATCCTTCTCCTTCATCTCGCTATCATACTTCCCGTCTCATACTTATCTTCGTCCTGACTGTACTCTCTCCTTAGTTTACTCCTAGTTCTACTATTATATCCTCTATTTTCTTGTTGATTCCTATTATGAAACCATATTTTGCATATTTATATATATATATATATATATTTATACTTCAACAAGTGTGTTGAAGTATAAGAAAGAGGATAATCTTGATAATACACTAACATTAAACCGGAGAGTCAAGTATCTAGTGTTTAAGAAAGACAAGAAACGGTAGGAAAATACAAAAATGCAAGTCTATTTGAAGTAGGTTTGCACTCACAGTAGTAGTCGCTGTAAAGATCTTGGTGTATTTGTCTCTTTGTCAGAGTAGCTTGTGAAGATGAGTCAGAAAGCCGCAACTGATTTTTATATGGTCGTGAAGCCATACTTATGCCCTAGGATCAAATTGGGGATGCGAACGCGGATGGTGGAAAAGTGTTGCTGGGCTGTGCATGGGGTGATCTGTGAAGCCAGCAGCTGCGCGGCGGTGAAAGCGTGTAGGGAGTAGGGCCGGCCGGAGTGATTCTAGCGAAAGTCGGGCTTACTACAGGTTGTTTCTCGGGACACGTAATCCTAGTCACGATGGTTGCCACATATTTATTATTATATTTACATAGTTTACGATTATTTTTTGTTTATGGTTTTTAAACTTATCTTTTTACTCGATTCTTTCACATATAATGTATAGTAGTTTTTAAGTATAATTTTTTATTCAGTTCTTATGGAATTTAAATTTCAAGTATTTTTTTTCTTCCTTTTAGACCTTGCTCAAACAAAATAACAATGACTTGATTTTTATCAATGCAAAAATTAGCAAGTTTCACAGGTTTATCATATGCCAACTAAACATTATGAATTCCTTTTCACGGAATATCATGTTTTTGTTTGGTATATTTTGATAACTCCTAAATATTGAAGTATTAGAAAATGTTATTGTGATACGAGGAGTGGCAACTCCAATATTAACGCTACCGAAAACGAACGCTTAAAAAACGAACATCCCAAAAAGGAATAACGGAACAAGTTGATAAATAAAGAACCGGTAAAATTCGTCATTGCTTTTCTAATCTGATATATTCTATCAATATATTGTTTAGGTACTCTACTCTTTTAAGCTACTTAGTACATATCAGAAGTTTTACAATGATCTCGCGACAATCGCATGTTAGTTATTATTGTATTATGTCTCAATATGTTTCAAATTTATAAATGAATATTTTGTAAATTTACTATAAAATTATCATTTGCAAGTTTAAAAATTAACGTTTAATCGATCATTAAGAATAAATTAATAAAAATATAAATTATTGCAAAACGAATTACAATTATTTACTATAATCTAGTAGTTGCGTTACGAATTGTGAAGCAAGCATTATTTCTTGAACATTCTTATCCGAAAGGACTATGTCAGTATAACTTTCTTTTAGCAGTCAGCTATCAGGACTCCAAATTTATTCCAGACTTAGAGAGTCCACAAATGTAGTATAATTTGACTTTTAGATGTATAAGTAAAAGGAACCCTTCATACTTTGCTTCGACTTTTTATAGTAATGTTTTATCTTATCTCCTCTATATTGTTACATCATTATTACTGAACTCGTGTGAACGTGTTGTAATTATTCAATTATTTCATTTATAATATGTTATTTAATATTTATCTGTGCCAATTAATAAAATATTGAGTTTATATTTTGGTAACGTGAATTCTGCTTATAATTCACAATCGTGCTGATTTAAATTTTCAATTTTGCAATATTGTCGAAAATCGATGAAGGAATATTAGTAAATTTAACGAGGACATGACAGTCGGTTCTTAAAACTTTTAAGTATATTATACTATCAGTACATTCTCATAATTGCTTCAATAAATAAATATATAATATCTATGTTTAATTGAACAAAATATTTTTAAAAAATTATATAAAAATACTATAATTCTTGAATTATTCAGTGAAAATAAAATATTCTCTTGTTTCGAAAGCAGAACTCATTATTTATTAATTTAATTTGTATTAAGTTATATTTATATAGTTTTAAATTATAATTCAACCCGAATAAAATCTTTTAAATAAAATATTTTTATATTTTTAATATAATAGGATAAATTTAATTTACAAATACTTACATTATTTAAAATAATGAGCTAATTATATTAATAAATAAAATTTATATTACTTGATTAATTATAAATATCTTTCGTGGATGGTTCCTAAAAAAAAATCGTTATTTAACTCCATTATATTAATAAAATAATGGTAAGATATACTATTAAAAAAAGTTAATTAAACTAAACACTATTATAAAACGAAAAAACTATTATAAAAATTAGGTGAATTTTTATATTAAATATGTTACAAAATGTATTTATACGTTTAATAGTTACTATAACATTTTAGCAACAAAAGATAATTCTTTGTTTTTTATTTTATTATTTTTGTGTAAATATTTAATTTTTACATTCATTTTTACGTTTTCAATTCCTTCATATTCGCTTTTCACACGTGATTTATTGTTAATGAGTTTAAATTTAAATAATTTTGTTTGTTATTAATAATTAGTATTTGTGTACTTTGAATAAGACGTGCTTATTAATATCCATTAAATTAATTATTCAATTTTTTCAATATCTCCATCCTAGGTTACTTACTCATATTCGCGCCTTGTAATCCATTTCAAAAAATATCTGAATGAGTGATTCTCGAAAAAAATCAAAATCATATTCAATATTAAATAAATACTTTAATATAAATAAAAAAATAAAAACCAAAAACTCCTATTAAAATATATTAATTTGTGTTATTATACGTTAATATAATATATTGTTAAATATGCAAAAGTTAATAAGTAATGTTTTAAAACAGCAATCAACTGAATGGTTTCAATTTCGATGTTAAACATTTAGAAAAATATTAAAACAATAACTAAAAAGAAATTTATAAAATGAAAAAAAAACAATGCAATTAACTTAAAATAAAAATTCATTGTATCTTTGTTTAAAAATTGTATCGAGTATAACTATGATTACATTCAATAGAAAAATAAAAGTATTTATAAATTTTATACCTGAATAAGCAATTGATTATAATATTTGTGTACATGTTTTATGATATTTGTGATGAAAACATTGTTTATTATATAAAATCAATCATTTTGAAAATTCATTTTAAAAGTATAAAATGATTTTAAAAAATTATAATTTTTTTTAAGCATATGTGAAATTATTAAAATAATTTTCTATCATTGTGATTCAAACTGATTGTTACAGCAATATAAATATATACCTTTAAGATGAGTATATATTCCGGAGACGTGCAAGTTTTACAGAAATTAACTACTCATACGAGCGATGTCAATTCTGTAGATTTTGTTGGAGATAGTATTTTGGTTACTGGATGTGGGTTAGTATTCTTTATTCTATATTTTCAGTATATAAAACACTATACATTTAATATTTTTATTATTTATAAATTCGAATTATTCTATGCTTGTTGTTATACATTTTTACTTAAACATCTCTCTAATAGTTAATTAGTAACAGTTTTGGTGCTCAATTGTGTGCACAGAATCAAATGAGAAGATGATATATTTAAAATTAATATATAATTCCTCTTGATATTTCAGTTAAATGGTTTTTTTAAGAGTATAGTTAATTTATTTTAATATGCTGTTTTCTTTCAACTAAAAATTGTATAATTGTACAATGAGATATCTTTGTTGCTAGAAACTTCAGTACGACCGAGTCTGCCACCCGCAACTTCCTACGCGTGTAGGCCGCCATATTGGCACTCGCGGATCTGAGGTAAGGGGAATCTTTTCATCGGGTAGTCCACCGTAATAGTTAGGCCTGGCCGAGGCAGTCCGAGCATCAAGGGGGCGAGGTTCACGTTGAAATATCTAGCAACCAGCGCGTCTCGTTGCAGGTGTATAATATGAATATATTTATATAGTATCTCGTACATTCTCTTTTTAAGCAATGCCTTACTATTAGAATTATTAGATGATACACTGAAATAATTTACTTAAGTATTTGTGCAACTCAAGATCATCGTTATATTGATAGATTCTTTATTGGAACGAAATGAAAAATGTCTTAACAGTTTTATAAAATCTGTTGGAATTATAATTAATTAATAAACTAAATATACATCTAAATAACTCAATCGTGGATATTTAAAATAAAATATATAAAGCTAAAGTGCATATTTTTTAGTACTGTAGTCGAAAATTTTTATGATATATATAGTTGGATCTACTCCATTATTGTTTGTGCAAAAAACTCCTTTAGAATCAGTGATTAATAATTTATAATTAAAACTTATCTATTATATCAGAACAATCTAAATTATGGCTTTTAATCAATGAAAAATTACTTGAATCAAAATATATTCATATTTATACATGGTTATATGTACTAATTGATGATATTTATATAAAATTTATAAATTTTGCGAAGTCTCTGAATAAACATGTGCGATTGTTATTTATTCTGTTAGTATGCATCAGAAAGATATCCATTCTAAGCTATTTTTACTAAAACCACCGTAGCTTTGATTACATGATAATTTACATTGATGAAAATTCTACAAAGCCTTTTTGTTGATTTGTTACTCGATATTCTTTAACATACTACAATTTAATAATCTTAACCTATCATAATCAAGTGATGGTCCAATTATCAGATTATCCTAGTTTGATTAAAAAACCATATATTTTGCTGAAAACCCTTTGTAGTCAACTCAAAGACAGAAATAATAACTACAATAGACCAAACAAATTAGACTTTTTTTAATTCAGCTCATAATCCAGTTGACTTAGTCATTCAAGAATGTTATAATTTAGCGAATATCAATTAAAGTGAATAGTATTGATTGTTAATTTAAGAATAAGAAGAAATTGAATTCGAATAGTGATTGGAATTTCTACACAAATATAGAAATTACAGATATTTACAGTCATTTAGCTACAATAACCCAATCAAAACTATATGTATTATCAACCATTTTTCTTCTGTTTTACACATATTGTTCAGTGAAAGTATTTTTTTTAAGAATATAAATTATAGAAAGAGGAGGTTCTTCAAATATAGAGGTTCAGTCTATTCTATCAAATTAAACCTTTTGTGAATTCCTTAAAGTTCTAAATCATTTCCAATAAGTATTCTTCACTGATAGTAAAAGACATCTTTTAAATTTGTCAAGTTCTCTCTGTTGGTTTGATTATCCTACAATTCTAGTCATATGTGTATGCCTGGAAAGTATTTTTATTTACCAAAATATACTTTGACTTTAGATCTGAACACTTGCATATTAGAATTGGGAAACCTTTTCGATCTTTTTTTAAGCATAAATATCTAGTATATTATCTCGATTTCCAAGAATCACAATATTACTTTTTTGGTACCGAGAAGAACCGTGAGAGGTTGGCCAAATTATACTATTCACATGAAATGTGGGCACAAGCTAACGTGTACACCAAAAATTGCCCAGAACTTTCTAGAAGTATAAGGTCAAACAACGACCTGCAGCAGATTTTATAGGCAGGAGACTCATATAACCAGTCCTTCGATCACGGTAGCTAAAAAAGCTGTGGGGTCACTACTTCGTACAGCCATGAAAACGAATATCTGCTGGTATTAATGGACTTATTTACACGTTGGATAGATTGCATCCCCATCATAAAGACCAACTCACAGACTATCTATCCTGAAACGTCTAAGGGGGGTTGCGCTTCAGCACATAATTATATATTTAATTCTGTTCATACGAGTAGAATTTTAGTTGTAAGATTTTTCTTCATCTCAAAAATTAAATTACTCCATTTTTGTACTATGAAGTACTTTGTGTAATTATTTTTTCCCCATTCCCATTTTAGCTATTTTATTTATTAGAGTTCTATATTCCATTACAATTTGAAGACATAAAATTTCATTATTTAACATTATTTGCATATTAATATTTGTAATTTTTATTGTTTTGAATAGGTATTATTGTCAGGTTTTAATTATTTTTGTATCTAATAGTTTTTTACATGTTTTGTGAAATAATATTTTCGTTCCTATTATTTATATATTTTCATATTTATCTTAATATATAAAATTATACATTAATCTTCATTAATTGTAAATTCTCCAAAATAAGTAATATTGTATTACACATAATGTTATATTTTTAAATTAGATTTTATATATTATTTTTTCATGAAATCATTTTAATTTGGTTTTATGGAAATGAAAAAATTTGTATAAAATATAAGTTGTTATATAATTTTTTTATTGTTATATAAATATATCTCTCTTAAACGTTATTCATTGAAACTATTTGTAACATGAATCCAATACAGTAGTATTTTTTAATTTTTCTTAATAACTTGAAAATCTTGAATAAATGTGTATAATTTAGTATTTATTTAAAGGTGTTCCTAGATTAGTCCAAGCAATATAGCACTTTTTATGTCATGAAAAAAGCATCTAGCGATGCATATTAAAATTCATAAAAAAATCAATAAATTTTTATTTTCTAAAATGACACTCATGATATTCAGGGTTTTTTTTAACTTTCTTTTTATAAATTGAAAAATCTTAATTTTAACACTATAGTATCAATGGGTGATTTTTAGCTAATAGAATTAGTTTTTATATTACTTGCTTTCGAGTAATACTAATGTTAATTAAATTATGTAAAAATGTACAAAGTTATTTCCAGCTTAATGCACCTGACAATTTTCGTTTTCAACGGTTTAAAAAAATGTAATTGTTGTACAATAAATCCTGTATCTTAAATTTTGTAAAAATCGTTTAAATTATTTAAAAAAAGTGGATAAAGACGACCAAAAACGACCAAGCACCGGAGGAGTGAGTATAGTAAGAATCGGAAAATTGTAATATATAGTAACAGAAGTAAAATCCGCACTATCTAACCCCTCAATTATTCTTCTCCCCTACTCCTCATCAAATTGCACACGCTAATCCATTTTTTATTATATTTATCGTAATATTATATATATAATTTGAATGATTTTAATAAAATAAAAGATTTAGGATTTGTTGTGCAATAATTATGAGTTATATTTTTTAAAACCGTTGAAAAAATTAAAATCGTCAGGTGCATTGAGTTAGAAGTTCGTAAATTTTTGCATAATTTAATTAGCATTGGTATTACTCAAAAAATAATAATCCGATCAAACTAAAATCTTGTACAAATTAAGTGCATATTAATTACTTTAATTTCCGAAAACTATAGTTCTAAATATTAAAAAATAAGAAGTTACAAATGTTTTAATTAATTTAAAAATTTTCTATTTTTTTGGAAAATTTCTCAGTTTCTAATTTTCTGAGCGGTTTATGAAAAAATGAATTTTATTTATAATTTTATTAGCTACAAATCACCTATTGATAGTATAGTATTAAAATTCAGACTTTTCATTAGATAACAAAAAAAGTAAAAAAATGTTTTTTTTTCCTTAAAATTGTTAATAAAATAAAAATTTCTAAATATCACGAGTGGCATTTTAGAAAATAAGAATCTACTGATTTTTTTATGAATTTTGATATGCTTTACTAACTGCTTTTTTCATGGTCTAAAAAGTGCTCTATTGCTTGAACTAGATCTTCAAAAGGTTATTTTAAGTTGCTTTTTATTAAGCACATAAATAATTAACATGTAAGTATGAAAAATAATTTTTTTTAAATTTATAAATAAATTACATGTTAACAGGGATAAAAAAGTAAGAGTTTGGGAGTGGCAACAAGGCAAGGGATTTATAGAAGTTTCATTTTCACCTCTTTTAGGACATAAGTATGGCGTTACGTCTGTAAAAGTCAGTCCTCAATCAACAATGCTTGCGTCAGCAAGTATTGATGGAACTACACAGTTATGGAATCTTAGGGTTAGTGTTATAAAGAATGAAGAAAAAACATTAATTATTTTAAAATAAGTACAATACTTTAGTATATAAATATAAATATAGATAATCAAACCACATTAATATATAAATATTAATATATAAATATTTTCTAATATGAATATTTAATTTAATAACTTTTAAAAAAATTAATAATATTCTAATAATTAATTATTAATTATTCTTATATTTAGTCTAAAATTTATTAAAACATACGTGATTGATTTAATATTTCCAGCTTTAAATTTATAATAGTTATTCTATCTTTAACAAGAAACATAACAATATTCAAATTAAATATATATAAATTGATATAAGCCTATTATTGCTAAAATTCATGGATTGTATTATTTGTATAATAATATTCTCTCAAGTTTAAATTTATTAAATTTTAAGTGACCAAATATTTCAAACACATTTTCAATCTTATAGTTATAATTGTATGTTATCATTTCCATTCTTAGTAAAATTTAGAGACTATCTGTTATCCGATATCACAGGAGTCAACAATTCTCGCATATATAAATTTATTATAATTATTATGTGTATTATATAAATAATCTTTTTATTAAGTATTATATTGTTTTATCCTTATAATAATTTTTTTGATAGCAATAAAATTAATTAGATACTGAATATAAAAATTCTTGATTGATGTAAATTATAACAATATAGAAATTTTATATGCTATTGTTTCAACGAAATTATTAAAAATTACTAAATAAATCTTTCTTATAAGGAAATTAATATTTTGTAAACAAATAAAAAAAAAATTTGTAAAAAATGGTAATATAAATAATTTGTATATAAATAAAATAACAAAGTTGTGCAGTCACAATTTATTAAATAATATAAATAGATAATAAATTCTATTTATTTTTATTCTTAAATAATATATTTATTTTAAATGATATGCAGTACATTTATATATTGTGAATTTATAGATTAAATGCTATATTATTTGTTAACAATAATATTATTTATTTTAGTATATAATTTACGGTATAAATATTTTATATTCGAATTATTTTTGAATTATTAATAGAACATTATCGAAATGTACCTTGTCTTTATCTTATTTGAGACTTATAGCTTAAAAGATATTGTAAATATAACAAAATTAATATTCTGCAATACATTTTTACAACTATATTCGAAAGAATAATAGTGGCTATTAAAAAATTATGGGCTTTTATGCACATATACTGTATGTGTTTGGATATCAAGATATACAGCAAAAAAGGGTATGGTTCATATATGATAATATATTCATTCAACGTGTTACTTTTTCTAGCGGTCGATGACTGCAATGGTTGATTGTGTCTTTTCAACTCTTCATATTTAATACTTAATTATATATACTTAATAATAACTGATGTACAGATAATATTCTTAAATTAGCAGAATGAATCATAGAATAACAAAGAACCAACTTATTAACATACAAACAAAATAAAAGTATTAAAAAAAAATATAGATACTGCCGGATAATAAATGTGGAATATTTATTAGTTTAACTAACTCAAAGTCTTGTATTTTTTTTTGTTTGTCCGTTTTACTTTTTCTAATTCACCGTATGATCTCTTAATAATTCTGATTAACGCCTTCTCTCTATTTTCCATTTATTATCAAAACGTATTTGTAACAGACATTGCAACATACATGATCTATCTCCAAAATATTTTATTTGGCGAATATTGGTTGCAACGATTTGGGAGGGGTTTTAAAATATAGAAAAAATCTTTTCCAATTGTCCCTTTTTTTTTGGTTTTTCAATAATTAGATGAGGCACGATTTTACTTCGCGTAAAGGGTGTTTTTCGATTTTTGGATGCGGTGCGCTGAACCAATTAATGGAAAAACGCTACAAGAGAATGTTTCGTTAAAAGATTCTAAAAAAATGAAAACACTTACCCTTTTTAATGAAATATAATTTATTGTGTGGACGTATAAATAATTTGAAATAAAAATTTAAAACTCTTAAAAATAATTTCCTCCTACGTCAATACACTTATGAAAGCAAGTTTTCCAAGGTTCAAAAGCAGTCTGAAACTCCTGAGCTTTGATATTTTCGCATAACCTTTTCCCATTCCTAAATTTTTTTGCACTATATTGTATACTGTAGATCGCGTTAAATTTAGTATTTCCACAATTTTTTTAACTGTTAATCGGTTGTCTGAATTTAAAATTTTTAGTACATGGCAAGAATTCGAAACGATTCAAGAGCTTTTTGGGCGCCCAGATTGAGACTCGTCGATTGTCTTTTCATGGTCCTCTTTGAAAGCTCTGTGTCATTTTTTACATTGCGATTTCGACATAAAATTATCTTTATAAGCCTTGTGTAATATTTTAAATATTTCCACACTATTTTTTTGAGTTATAAAAAAAATTTTATCGCATAACGCTATTCCACTTATCACTTCAGCGAGCTGTGTCAAAAAATCGAAAGCACCTTTCACGCGAAGTAAAATTGTGCTGCATCTAATTATCGAAAAAATAAAAAAAAGGGACGAATGGAAAAAGATTTTTTCTACATTTTAAGATCTCTCCCAAACCGCTGCAACCTATATTAGCCAAATGAAAAAAAAACCGATACTTGGGGGACAGACCATGTATATACTTATTTATAGTATGCTAAAAAAATATATATTTGAATTCAAAAGTTTAAATATACACAAATAATATATAAAAAAATTTTCATATAAATCTTTTTCATATCTTTTTTATTTAATAATTCATAATAAGTAGTATAAATTTATAGTCAGGTACAAAAATTCATACAATGGTACAAGCAGGTGGTGAGGCTGTTAGAATCTGTAGATTTTCACCAGATTCATCTCTCTTGGTTACTGCAGGTGATAATGGACAAGTATGTTTATGGGACTTAGTTAGACGAAACCTAATAAGGTATATCAAATTCTTAATTTAATCAATTTATTTCTATTTATTTAATTTAAAATAATGTAAATTGCATTTAAAAAATTTCATTTAAATTTTTGGGTAATTTGAATTTAAATGAATTGTTATTTTAACGTGAATAAATCCTGTATCAGTTGTTTATAAAATGGTATTAGAATTTTACTCTATTTATTCGCCCAAATCATTTTTCAAAATATTTTTTGAAATCAAGATAATTATAATATTTTTAAAATTATAGATATCTTATTATATAATAAAACTCTTAATAAAACTCTACCTAATATAATTACAAAATATTTAGCAATCTGTATTCATGTAATTATAGATTATTTGTTCTTATATTTGCGACGATATTGCACCTCGTCGCGTAATCACTTTGAGGTTAAAAGTTGATTAACCTCATCCTTGATGGTTCAATTACCTCACCGGCCGAGAGGGAACTTTTGTTCACAGTGGCACGCGCCGAACAAAATTAACTCGCAATTTGCTGATTTAAAGGAAGAACAGTTTTATTAACGTTTTATTAAAAATCGCGCAAATCACATGCGGACGGCATGGCTTCTCCTTAGAAACTAACATCGATTATCCCCTCGCCGTAGGAAGGAGAAAATGGAAAACGTATATATAAACCGATAAATCAATGCGAAGAGAACTCTTTTGCTTAGAATATTGAACGAGGCTATCATGTTTACACGGGTGCCTAATTCAAATCTAAGAAATATATGCAATAGGAATTGCTGTGATTTAGTTTTATTCTCCGTGATTACACTGAGATAATTCTAAAATACAATTGAAATAAATAACGATTCACTGTTCTCTGCGTCGTAACAGCAAGAACAGCTGTATTGGGAAATTAATATACGACGTCACTCTGAGTCATAATAACAGAGACGCCGTACATTAATTAAAAATCTACTGTCAACAAACGACGTGTCTTGTGTCATAACTGCAAGCACGATCGTCTATTTAATATTTACATATTATTAAAGGTGAATAAACCTTTGTTACAGATGCTTGTCGAGAACCGACGTAAACAAAACCGCCATAATTTAAATACATAATATTGTATAAGAAATACAATAAAGAGAACTCTGTAAATATTAATATAAAATTTTATTTTTTGTGGTTCCCATCCTCTTGCTGAGTGAATCCCGGCCCCGATCTATAAGGAGATCGTGGCATTACATATTAAAAGTATAAAGACAGAATTTAATTAATTTAACAGGCTTATCTAGTTTGCTATTTTCAAAACGTAGTCTTTTTTAAGGGTTTAGGAAAAATATTAATTAAATTAATTTTTTGAAATTTTATAAATTTAATTATGTACTGTATATTTACTTGTTTATAAAATTTAAAATAAAAATATTATTTTACAGAAAAAATAAATGATAAAACATAAAGGTGAAAGAAAAAAATTATAAAACGGCTATTGTAGAATTACATACGTTATCTGTAAAAGAAATTTTTCTTTTTTTATTAATGTAAGTGAAATTATATATACCGCGTTGTTTTAGTTTATTAATATTTCAAAAATTGATCAAATAGCAGCTCTTTGAAAAAAAATCGCTTGTTTTTGGCATGTTACATTTGCAATTTTTGACATATCAAAAAAGTGACTCTTGTTACACAAAAGAGTGTTATATTTTTCCATTTTATTAAAATTTTAGATTAATAGGATAATTTATGTTTGAGCCAGTTAAATTAGTGACATATGAAAAAAAACCAATTGTTTAAAAATGCCAAACTAGGTAAGTCTTTAAAAGTTTTCAGAATTATAAATTTAAAAAAAAAAATAAAATAATATAAGTACATATTTCATTAGTTCAAAAATACATCTTTGAATTTAATAGATAAATTGTGTACGATGTGTACAATCTGCACTTAAGAATTCATAAACACAAAAGGAAAACATAATTACTAAAAAATTATATTTTTATTCAAATTATTTATAAAAAATTTTAATCAAACTTTTTATTATATAAACACATTATAAAAAATAATTAAATTAAAAATAAAATGGATTTTTTAATTAAAAATGTGAACAACATGTATTATGCTTAAGTTTATATGTTTTATTTTTATAAAATATATACCTTGATGTTTATTTAAATAAATTTAAATTTAATAAATTATCATTAAAATTAACTATTCATTAAAGTAAATATTACTAAATACTTATTTTAATAAAAAAATGATTTTATACTTTTTCTATTAGTTGTATTATTAAATCTATAAAATTTTACAGAAATTTTCAGAAACATGAAGGAGCTATACAAAGTTTAAGTTTTACTCCAGATTCAAATTGGCTTCTTACTACTTGTACTTTTGGTGTACTTCAATTATTCTATAGCAATGAAATTATCGAGACCTGTTCTTCGCATTCACAAGATGTCAATATATTTGCACAAGTAGACGATGCCCACGATTTAGGTGTCGTTTGTTGTGATTTCTCTTCTGCTCAACAAATTACTAGTACGTTCAATTATATTTTTCTATTAATAAATATGAGGTGTAGCTACTCAATAACGAGTTTCATATTGTTAAAGAATTTTCACATATCAAGTATCATCAAATGTTATGTGTTTTAAAAACGTTCTCTTTAAAATATATTGTAATCTGTTGCTTACACAGACAAAATATAATTTTTAAAATTTTCTGCAACAGTAAGAAAAGAATAGAGGAATTTGATGGATTACACCATACGAAACATTAGAAAAATATATACATTTCCAGACAAAACTTCTTTATTTGTACCATACAAAGTTGACGTTTGCCGCTGACTCTGAAAAAAGAAAGGTCGTCTGAACTGTTAGAAAGCTCAAAGAATGAATGAGCTAACAATTTTCCCTGACCTTGCGGCGCTACGCTTTTTCTTCCAAGTCTCACAAAACAGTTCTTTATTATTACTTTCTAGCATTAATCATCCAAACATTTGCTGCATCGTTTATCATTTTCTGCGCCTAATATCTAAATACAAGGAACCTAATCTTATACTTAATAAATTTAAACATATTATTTATTTATTTCTAACTGACATAAAAATCTTCCTCTAGAAGTAGAAAGGAAAAAGCCTCTCGTTTTAAATAATCAATATCGAGTATCGCCCAGCTTGCAGATGTATTCTTAAAAATATAATGGTTACGAATGAAAAATAAAATTCAACAAAGAAAATTTGACCTGCATTCCCCGTCAAACTACCTTATTTCCTTCGCTCGCTTTTCGGATAATTATACCTTTGTAATTATCTTAAATTGATTAATTATCTTGTTTGTATCGTGCTGAAGTTTTGACTCGTTCAACACCCCATCGAAATCCGATTAGACACGTATCACACAATGACCGTAGGTGGTTTTCCACGAAGAAAATAAATAAGTGGTCCAAATAAAATTTTCATGAATGTACAAAATATACAGAACACACAAAAAATACTAATATATACAAAATATACGAAAAATACAAGAAACACAAAATACGAAAAAATTGTAATAAGTTATAAAATTATTTAACTCTAATTCTATTTATTAATAACACAATCTTCTATAGCATTATATTTATTATTTTGTTTCGCTGTTAAATATTAATTATAACAATATAGTAATCGTTTACTTTAAAATTTCACATAAAAATTATAATTATAATTATAAAAATTACTGATAAAACTTATAATCTAATGACAAAAGTGAATGACAACATTTGTTTATAGTTTCTTTATATGCTATTGAAAATAACCCAAACTTATTTAATAGAGCAGTAGTGTAAGACAAATTATGATTTTTGTTTTTGATGTCATAATTAAAATGTGAACTAGAAATAAATAAAGTGTTTAGATGTAGTAATGATTTAAAAAAATTATATGTTTATATATATATATAGATAGTATTAAAAAAGATATTTTAAATAAAGAATATAAAGTAAAAAATAATATTTTTTACTATTTGTATCAGGGTTTATTAAAATTAATAAAATGATATTATTATTTCTCAAAATAAATTGAACTAATTAATTATGAATTTTAATGTAGCATTATTATTGATAATAATTAGTTAGAAGTGAAATGCTTTTCGAAATTTATATATCTAGTTATTTTATAAATAAATTTAAAATTAAAAATATCCCATATATATAAAAATTGAAAACAATAATGTCTATAATTTTTGCATTTTTTGAATTGTATATCTTCAGTAGAATTTTGAACGTTAATATTTTAATTAATATTACTAATTTCACAGTTTTGATGATTAATGTAAAAAAACAAATGACTAGAGCTGTGGAAGGCTAAATCCATGATTTTCCGTTAGGATAAAAATTTAATTAATTCCTTGTTTAAGTCGCAAGACAGTTTTAATACTCTATTCCAATATTAAATTATTTATTTATTTACTCACTATTTCCGTCTATTTAATCCATTTTTTAAACCAAAATGTGTATTAATAAACAGAAAATTTTAATTTATTGAAGATATGATTAAATCAATACGCATTGTGAAAAAGTTGATAAAATAACACTTCTACTACTGTTAAAAATAATAAAAGAAGCACAAACTTCCGATATAATAGATGTATGTGTTTAAAAAGCGATAATAAATGATTTTTTTAAAATGAAAATAAAATTTTATGCAGTAATATCGTTATTTAATAATCACACATCATTTATTAAATATCAATTCTATTTTATAAAAGTTTCCATCCAGTTTTATTTCAAAATTAAAAATATTATACAAATTTATTGATCATATATAAATCATATAAAATATGCATTAAAATAATAAATTAATAAAGAGGTTGTTATAGGGATTCCAGTAAGTCCAATAAGAATTAATACGTTGTATTATTTTTTACTTTCACCTATTGGAGCTCTATAACAATCTATTTATTAATAAAATATGAAAGCTACTTGCATTTAATAACTGCAAAAATAAGAAATTATTTAAATAAACCGATTAACATACAATATATTTAATTTTTTTTTTTAATAACAAATTATAATGTATTCAAATTATTTACAAATGATCTTTCGAATTATGAATATATTTCATTTATATTTAAAATTACAAAATATTTATTTATGTATTCTAAATATACAGTATTTTTATGGATGTAACGAAATACAATAAATTCGATACTAAACAAATTTTCCACATACCCAAAAAGGCATTGCGCAAAATAATTACGGAAGACGAGGCACAATACCCGCATTAAAATAGTGCTGATAATTAATAATAACCACTTACGAATAGTATTAGCCAAGAGATTGAGAAAAGAATAGCCAGGTTAATAAACTAAAGTCGATAAAATGCGAATTAAGGCCGAAAATGGGAAAACCTCCAAAGTGGGAGGATAGGAAGAGTTTGTAGATTTTCTCTATAAATCAGGGGACATGAGCGATATGGGGGTTGGTTCGTTCGCTCGGTCTCTCATTAGTGTATCTTCGAGATTTGGACACGAGAAGTAGATCCGGGTGATTGCGAGTAGGAACGAAGTAGAGTCGACTTGGCTTAATATTACGGAGTAATTCAATTCCGGTCGAGAACTCTCGTCGGTAAAATAACACGACACTCACACGATCGAGTAAATTCACGGTAATGTGAGTATTGTAATAATTACGGACACAGACACACGTAGACGCTAGATTTGTATCACGAGCCGCTTTATTATATCAAATACTCTTTTCCGATTTATTATCAATAAATCAGTATTTTAACGCGAGTTAATCAATTGTATTTATATTTAAATCCTAAAACCTCATAAAGGCTGAAACGCTTCGACCTATTCAGCTATGACCGAAAAAAAAGAATCGGATAACGATAAATAAAGTAACAATATAATAAATATGTGAATAAAGTGAACAAATGAGGAAATAAGGAAATAAGTAAATAAGTCATACGATAAATAAATGTGACGGTATAAATAAATAAATATATAAATAATTAATTAGTTACGATAATTAAATAAATAAATAATATAATAGAATTATAAATCGTAACATTGGTGCCATGACCATGATTTTTTGTCGAGGTTAGGAAAAATTAATTAAGTCAATTTCTCATTGATAAAAGAAAAGTGGAAAAAATATAAAAAAGAAACTACAAATCAAGATTACTTGTGGACAAATAATGATTATTGCAGTCATATTCATGTAAATAAATATTATTATATGAAAAATAATATTGTATAATTTATATATGTATATATATACATATAATTGCTGATCGAATCGTGAGCAGAGACTCGAACCGAGATTAAAAAAAAGAGGGTAAAAAATTTTATTGGAAATTTTTGAATTCATTAATTGTTTTTTTTGTTAATTATAAAGTTATTAAATTTGCATTATTATTTGTTAGAGACTTAAGTTAAGAATATATATATGAACAAGGTAAATTGAAGGAGTGAGGGAGCGATGAACCATTTGGCAAATTAATTAAAAAGAGTTTTGAGCGTCACACAAATTGTTTATTCCCTCCAACGACATAAAAACCCCCTCTCGGGTGAGGGGGAAAAGCCAAAGAATAACCGTTTATGCTTACAAGAAGTTACGGAAGGAGCGCAGGGTACAAAGCCTGCTCGTACGATTTCCTCCGCGCTGATCGACGCCGCTTAGGGTGACGGCGTGGGGTCGCTCAGGGCGAAGCCGTTCACTCAGGTGGCTGCGGGTGTTGGAATTCCTCCCAAAGGATGTGAACCCTGGTGGACCACATATCCAAGCACTGAAGCTGCAGCTCCCTCAGGAAATCCACTCACGCAAGGACACTATATGTGCGGATCGCGATATTAATCTGTGGAAAAGAATTCCACAGCACAGATAAGAAGACACGTTGAAGTATCGTGATCGAAAACTCGGTTCGGAGTGATGCGCATTCCAAGCAGGGAAGGAAGCGTCCTTCCGGCCGGCGGAAAATTCCGGGTCCTAATAAATTAGGGACCGCCTTCGATATTGTTTTCGCCGACGCGAAGCTAACGGCGGTACCGAACATTATTGTTAGTAACTAATTGGATGATGTTTAAGATAATTAACTTATTTAACAAACGTAGATCACAAGACCGAATATTAAGGCCGCGCTTAATGACATCATAGGTAAACGGGTTAGGCGAGTGGAATCTTGGAAAAGAAACCGATATAACATTTGAAACCACTCGCAATTCTACTGGCGAGCGCTGCAAAACTTAATGACGAAATACGAGGTTGTGGAAATAACGTCGATAAATTAATTGCGGAAAATTTGTTTAGTTATCGGATTTATTGTATTTCATTATACCCGTAACATATTTAATTAATTGTTTTTTTAGTAGATATATATGGATAGAATATAAATATAAAATACAAATAATTTTTAATTTTGTAAATAAAATATA
The DNA here is from genome assembly GCA_018907245.1 of Eupristina koningsbergeri. Classification (NCBI taxonomy): domain Eukaryota; kingdom Metazoa; phylum Arthropoda; class Insecta; order Hymenoptera; family Agaonidae; genus Eupristina; species Eupristina koningsbergeri. The sequence goes on from JACCHV010000092.1 coordinate 204,119, forward strand.
CCCAATATTTGTTTTAAAAAGCATCTAATAAAATTATCGATAAAATATGGATTTACATTAATTTGCAATCCATAATTAACAAATTGATAATTTTTAAAACTGATAAAAGTTTGCTAATTCAAATTAAACTTGCAAACTGATTTAAAAATAAAAGAAATTTATAAAATTACATAAATCTTATTTGTTACATTGATCATGAAACAGTTTTAATCACAATAATATAATGATTTTTACTTTTTTATAAATATAATTAGAAATCATAGTAATATTAAATAAATAGTGTATTGCTTATTTTTATACGATAAATTGTACTGGATTTATAGCGGCTTATTAATCTAGATTTTTTAAAATATTTTATATGTCTATAGCTAACATTTTTTTGTTTTTTATAAAAAAAACTAAAGAACTTAAGTAAGTCAGACTTTTTAAATCATATTTATATATCTATACCTAACAATTGTTAAAAATAGATCTTAAAACATTGTTAAAAAAATTTATTTATAAACCCACCAGCAGCGTTGGTAAAGAACTTTGAGTATCAGAGAAAAAGAAGATATTTCATCCACAATATTTTTTTTTTGCTTAATAGAAGGATGGGAATTTTTTTAATATTTTTATATAAATATATTTTACGGCTAACATTTCAAATTTATTTAAGAATTATGAAAAAAAAAGATTTATAACATGTTTATTTTGTGACTTTCTATATTTAAATAAAAATAATAATATAAAAGGAATTATATAAAATATACAAATTATTTGAAAAAGAAAAACATAAGTATATATGCTGAATCATCAGAATCGGTTTATAAAGAAGATTTACTCCTTGCTTCACCAATTTTAAATACTTGTAATATCAAGTGGAAACTTCAAAATTAAAAATATAAACATGCTCAAATAATTTCTATTACAATTATTTTAAATACATATAGTCTTATATGAACTTATACATGGTCTGTCCCCCAAGTATCGGTTTTTTTTTCATTTGGCTAATATAGGTTGCAGCGGTTTGGGAGAGATCTTAAAATGTAGAAAAAATCTTTTTCCATTCGTCCCTTTTTTTTATTTTTTCGATAATTAGATGCAGCACAATTTTACTTCGCGTGAAAAGTGCTTTCGATTTTTTGACACAGCTCGCTGAAGTGATAAGTGGAATAGCGTTATGCGATAAAATTTTTTTTATAACTCAAAAAAATAGTGTGGAAATATTTAAAATATTACACAAGGCTTATAAAGATAATTTTATGTCGAAATCGCAATGTAAAAAATGACACAGAGCTTTCAAAGAGGACCATGAAAAGACAATCGACGAGTCTCAATCTGGGCGCCCAAAAAGCTCTTGAATCGTTTCGAATTCTTGCCATGTACTAAAAATTTTAAATTCAGACAACCGATTAACAGTTAAAAAAATTGTGGAAATACTAAATTTAACGCGATCTACAGTATACAATATAGTGCAAAAAAATTTAGGAATGGGAAAAGGTTATGCGAAAATATCAAAGCTCAGGAGTTTCAGACTGCTTTTGAACCTTGGAAAACTTGCTTTCATAAGTGTATTGACGTAGGAGGAAATTATTTTTAAGAGTTTTAAATTTTTATTTCAAATTATTTATACGTCCACACAATAAATTATATTTCATTAAAAAGGGTAAGTGTTTTCATTTTTTTAGAATCTTTTAACGAAACATTCTCTTGTAGCGTTTTTCCATTAATTGGTTCAGCGCACCGCATCCAAAAATCGAAAAACACCCTTTACGCGAAGTAAAATCGTGCCTCATCTAATTATTGAAAAACCAAAAAAAAAGGGACAATTGGAAAAGATTTTTTCTATATTTTAAAACCCCTCCCAAATCGTTGCAACTAATATTTATTAAATGAAAAAAAATTTTTTCGAAGACAGACCATGTATGTATAAAAAATTTATTTTTTTTTAATTTTTACTTTATAACGTTTATACCTTCATTTTTCTTTAATACATATAATTAATCTACTTCAATATAATGAGCAGCTTTCTTCTATATCATGAAAAAATTTAATAACCTTGTATGTAACCACATATCGCTTTATATTATGAAATATAAAGATCTATATTTATATTTTTTAATCAAAATAAATCGAATCAAAATTTTCATTTTATTTTATAAAATTTATCAAATATTTCATTTTTGAATTTTGTACCATATAATTAATTTGTTTATAATATATAAATAATTGACTTGCAAGGTAATGAACCATACGCCACATTGTATCAATTAATTACTTGTGGAAATGATAATTACGTGAAATTGTGGAAGGTTAAAGTATCACAGACAAAAAAAAATAATTTTCATTCAATGTCTGCTACTATTGAACTAAGCAGAATCATGGAAAAACATAGCAGTGCCTTAACGTGCGTTCGATTCAGTTCTAATGGAATGTACTCTGTCAGTAGTGGACTTGATAAAACTGTTGTTATATGGGAAATGGTAAAGATATTATAAATAATAATTTTTAATTTTATATATTTACAAACAAAAACCAATAAAAAATATTTATTATATGAAAATATATTATTAAATTTTATCTATTTCAATTTTTAAATAAAATAAATATTTTTCTTTTCTTAAAAATTAATATATATATCAATCATTTTATAAATTTCCAATTATAAGATATGAATGAACTAAAATTATTTTAAAAATAACAATGTAAAATTAGAGTCACTCGTTATAAATAAATGTTATAAAAAATAATGAATCTGTACATCTCTTACTTTAGAAAAAATTGTTTACCTATTTAAAAAATAACATTAGTAATTATACTTTAATTTTTATGAATCACTTAACATTCCTAAATTTTTATAACTCCTCAATATTTTTTAAGCTATTGATCTGAAATAAATTCCGATGGTATTGTAAAAAGAAAAAAACTTGAATAATATGTCAATAAAGTAAAACTGTAAAAGAAGTGAAGCAGAATGGTAAAATAAGGCATCGTGAATTATGTATATAAATTGACCAGTTCAGGTGATTAATCGAAATTTTATTTCAACATAAATTAAAAATTATAACATACGGGATAGAACAAAAGGTTATAAGAGCTAGCTAATAGATGAAAAAGTCATCTTTATCACTTTGATAAAATCCAATGTATATGAAAACAAAAATAAGGGTAGTCCACAAATACAGGTTGACGATTACAAATTAAGATCATTAAAAAAAGTAAAGAAAAATACTTTTAAAAAATATTCATCTATACATATTAGTTTGCATGATGCGCACAGAAAAAAATAAATTCAGTTTATCCAAATCATGAAGGCGTATATGAATTAGTTACAGCAATATAAATTAATTATTTATTACCATCAAAGAATAATAAGCGAAATTTTGCAAGTTTGCAACACTATTGCGTTAGAAATTTTTATAAAAATAAAAGCTATAGATAAAAAAATAGTTTTTTCCGATAATATACTACATGTAATGTTAATATTTAAAGAATATATAATTAATATATGTTATTTTATAAAAATTGAAAAATTTTTAGCATTTCATAATTTTTAATAAAACTTTTTTGTAATCATTAATCAATTTCAATATTAAAAATTTTCATCATATATCTAATTATTTTAATATTCTTTCTTTTTAGAATACATTATAATATTTTATAGTATTAATAAAATCATTTCATAACACTTTCTTAATATATATGTTTATTCATATTATAGAATACAGGAAAAATAGTTACTGTTTTAACTGGACATAATCGATATGTTGCTTGCTGTGCTTTTTCAAAAAATGGAAATTTATTAGCTACAGGTAATATTATGTAATAGATTAAATAATATTATTTTGTTAATACATAAAATTTTTTAGGATCGAATGATAAACTAGTAATTATTTGGGATTTAAATGGAAAGCTAAGTTTAGAATCGGAACTTGTTCGACATAATGCTGTTATATTACAGAGAAAAGATGAACGTGGCGAAGTGAGTAATGAATTTACTTTAATTTTCTTACTATTAATTTATACACTAATCATATTTTGAAAAATTAAAAAGATTATTAAAAAGTATTTATAAAATTTACACAAAACTAATAAATGAATATTAAGCATATGATATTGGAGTATATAGTGCGGAACAAAGATTAAGAAAAGTTATAGTCCGTGGTAAATGGGTACAACAAATATGACAGATAAAATATATTCTTTATTTTTTGCACTTGTAATATAGTAAATTCATTAAAAATTAACTTTTTAAAAGTAATTATAATAAATTTTCCCGAACTGTATTATTGATTATAATACTTATTTTTACACAATACATCACTCAATTTTTTTTCAAAATTAATAAATAAATTAATTAATTATTAATTAACTACATAACACTACAATTAACTATAAATTCTATACAGGGGAAATTCAGCATCAAAATTGAGATTTTGAGTGAATCTCAAAACCTTTTTCTCCATAACAACAATATATATAATATATATTACCTTTGTATTGAAGAAATTTATTAATAATTTTAAATATAATATTAAACAAATATTAATATTATTTAAACTTTATTTGGTTTATTAATTCAAAAATAAATAATCCTGATTATATATATATCTTCTCTTATCTATATTTCTTCAGCAAGAATAATATTTTTAAATAAAAATATATTTTCAATATATTCACTTCACTTTACAACAAAATTAATAATATTCCAAATAATAATAATATAATACTATAAATATTATTAAACATTAATATAACAAATTATTAACCAAAAACAATACTTTAAAATATGTTACTACAATTGTTCTAAATTTCAATAAAAAATTTATAGATATATGAATAAATTAAATTCTATTTCTGGGGATTGAGGATAGGGATGAACACAACTGAATTTTATACAAGAAAGAATAGATTTAATTGTAACTTGTTTACTTACACACACCAGGCATGAAAAAAGCCGAACAACAATATTTCGGTGTGTACCCAGGATCGTATATGTAGAGACGGGGGCGGACTGGAGGCCGACGGTGGCTGCTCTGATAGCCAGCAGACTCGTCGATCGAGCGGTCGCTTACTCCGCAATGCAGGCCCTAGTGGATTCGCGTCAGATCATCACACAAATATAACACTGCTTCTTTCGAACTGTTCTGCCTGCTCACACAATTTCACTCTTATTATAATTGTAACAGCAAACAATATGCGAGACAATAAATACGCAGGAGTTAACGCCTTCAAGGTCAATGAAAAAGTAAGTTCGGCGCAACGCTGATGCCCTAACCGCGCCATAGAGGTTCAGGTACCTGGATACTCGTCGGTATAACCCAATCATAAACTTGGACGTGCGCACGAGCGGTCGGGCTTGCCTTCAAGCAAACATCTGCTCGGGCCCTTCCGAGAAAACAATACGCTTGGGAAAACCGAACAGATAAAGAAATATTAATGGTAGACTGCAAATCCGAATAGCAATGAAGACTAATATTAAACTGTCAATTTGTAAAACTTTCTCTCTTCTCCAAAAAGAAAGTTCAACCCCTACATATGACTATTTTAAATTTTAATTAAAATTAAACCAATAATCAAATTTAGCGTATTTATTTAAACTCAGCAAATTTAATATTGGTCACAACACAGTCAACGAGTTTCTTTTCCTTTGTATCTATCATAATTTAAGTTCCAATTAGCTATTATTAAAATAAGCAATCAAAACTCTCAATTTATATACAAAAGAAAATTATTGTTCAATCCATAAGTATAGAAACTATACTTATTAGTTATTTCGTAGCGGTACAACTCTAATAATTTTTATATGACTTACATTACTTCAATTATGCATTTTAATATATATATACACGGTTCATCCACGAAGTATCGAGTTTTTTTTTCATTTTGCTCCTATTCGTCGTAGAAATTTGGGAAGGGTCTTAAAATGTCGACAAACTTTTTCCGCATTTGTCACTTTTTTTCTTTTGTTTTTTCGATAATTAGGAGCGGCAGGATTTTACTTCGCGCGAAGGGTGTTTTTCAGTTTTTTGACACGGTGCAATGGAGCGACTATTCGAACAGCGTTACGCGATAAAGTTTTGTTTGCAATTAAAAAAAACAGTATGGAAACGTATAAAATATTGCATGAAGTGTATGGACATAATTGTATGTCAAAATCGTAAAGTGGAAAATGGAACAGAGCTTTAAACAGGGCCGAAAAAGAATCATCGACGAGCCTCGAACTGGGCGTCCAAAAAGCTTTCGAATGGCTAAAAACACCCGGCGTGTGTTAGAAATTAAAAATTTGGATTGTGGATTAACAGATTAAGCAATCGCAGAAAAACATAATTTAATGCGATCTATGATGCACAATATAGTGCAAAAAAATTTATAAATATCGAAATTTTTGAAAAACATCAAAGCTGAAGAGTTCGAAATGCATTTGAAATTTGAAAAACACGCCTTCAAAAATGTGTTGATACAGGAGGAAATTATTTGAAGAATTTAAAACTTTTATTTCACACTATTTATAACTCTACCAATAAATCATTTTTCAAAAAAGAAAAGTAAGAATTTTTTTTTTATAATCTTTGAACAAAACATTCTCGCGTAGTGGTTTTTCGCTTATCGCTGCAGCGCATCGTGTCAAAAATTTGAAAAACACCTTTCGCGCGAAGTTAAATCCTGCCGAGCCTAATTATTGAAAAACGAAAAAAAAGGGAAAAATGCGGAAAGAGTTTGTCGATATTTTAAGACCTCTCCCGAATTATTACGATGAATAGGTGCAAAATGAAAAAAAAACTCGATACTTCGTGGATGCACCATATATATATAATACATATTCACTATCGTATCTCACTTCAATTTAATGACCTAAGGGCCTTCTATACTAACAAGACATCCGTCAGTATATCAAACCAAAATGAAACCAGGCCGCATGTTGTCAACACATAATAAAATTAATAATTTAAAGATAGTGACAACACCAATTCATCGAATTCGGGAGTCATATAAAAAATATCAAAGAATAATTCATCCACACAATATACAACAAAATTATATATATTAATTCTCCTCAAGGATTGCGGGAATGGGTGAAGGTAAAATATAAGTTTAATACTTTCAGAACTCTTTTATTCAGTAACGTACGAACAACAACGGGCAAATAACGAGTGTTTACAAATTTCCGCTACCCTGGACACTTTTCTTGCCCCCGCTCGTTCTTCTCGTATGTACCAGGGTTTACAACTTTCCAAATTCCCTACCTGGGCATAAAAAACCCTCTTGCCATTGAGGAAAAAAGCCAATACATTCTGTCTGCTTATTTCTACCTTAATTGGGGTAATTTCATCCGTTGGGTAGTTGTGTGTCATAGGCTCGCTTATCACAACGTCTCCGTCTGTCGTCTTGCCCGGATCGCAGGTCAACCCCCGGGCTTTCTTTTATCCGTCGGTAGCCAGTACGCGCACGTCTGCGCGGCCAGCAAACCCGAGCCGTCCAGGTCTGGATCGCTCGTCGCCCCACCAGGCCTGTCCTGACAGCTTTGCTTGTCGTCCCAGCTGTTTTAAATCACCCACGTGGTGATAATCTGATCACCTCAACCACAGCGTACCAAATCCACTTCGGAGATGGACAAGGCGAAATAGAAAAGGACAGAGAGAGAGAGAGAGAGAGAGAGAGAGAGAGAGAAAGAGCGCGAAGAAAGAGAGATTATCTGTATATTTATGAGGGGATAAGGGGTCCGCCGATGGTTGAGGACACTGCTACAGAGTTATTTCTACTCTAGTCCCTATATTTGCCGCGACGGACGTCATTACCTTATTTACATCTGTAATATCTTATAATTTAACTAATTTTAGGTTTACATTTAATATCAGTTCAATTCCGCTTAACTATAATTTTTACAACTATTTATTTTTAACAATATATATATATATATATATATATATTATTAAGATTTTTATTTTTATCAATAATAATTCATATTATTACTTTTCAGTTTAGTTATGATAGAAAATAATAATTTCTTATCATCACAAACCCCTCCCTAAATCATCACTTCCTTGAAGTCACGATTTATTGAATACCTTAATACATCAATTCATTGTTTTCACCTGATTACCATTTTTCCAATCATCTACACTTTATCTACTATACTACATTACAATAGGAATAGGAAGGGAATGGGAAAGGGATAATTATAATAAAAAGGTTAGAAGGTGAGTTATATCCAAAAACACTCTTTATTATAAGAGGTTGAAGGTCTGGTGATATTTGCTTAATTTCATTTGATACTTTTAAAACTGTATATAAATCCCTAAAAGACCTTTGTTCTGAAGTAATTCTTGGTTTCCCATAATTTACTTCAGACCATATAGTTTCTAGTTTGTTACTTCCAGTTTCTCTACCATACCGTTGACCAACCTCTTTCATCAAGAATTCCCACGAATGTGCCTGTCTTCATCGGACCCTCTCCAGATATACTTGCGACCATCTGGGACAATTTGACAAATTAACCTCTTTTCTACCACAATTAAAACAATAAACGTTGTTAATGGATTGAGGGTAATTAATACTTCTATGGCCACGTTTCCAACATACGAATCAAACCCCTCTGGGACAGTCAATCACTGGTATGTTAGGTATCTTAATTAACCCACCAAACATTATCCCATAAGTGATAATGAGAAAGGTTTTAGAATGTTTAAATACTATATCACTTATGTGTTTCTCTGTTTTTTCAATCCTTCCTCCCTTAATTTCCTTAATTTTTTAATTCGTCGGAATGGAGACATTCATCACCTTCTTTCGGTTATCAGCAGTCAACGCCGAAACGGGAATTGCCCTAACCTTTACGGTTTTGGACGATTCAACCGTCAAAAAGACATCTCCCATTTCGAGATGTCGATTCGAGTTGTGCCGTCTGACCCTTCTCTATTTCCTCCTAGCAGCTGACGCCGAAAGTTTAGGAGATGCCGCTTGTATTTACTCCGATTCTTCCCTCGCCTCTACTATTTCAGACAATATGAAGTTAGGTCGTATTGGTTCAACCACCAACTCCATATTCTCCGAAGTATTGATCCGCAATTCTTGTAAATTTAATTCTTCAAGAATTGGGCTGTTCACTACCACTTCATTTAATAGAATATCCTCATTAATTTTATATATTCCTGCTACAACAGGTAGCTCAGACTCTTCCTTTATTCTTTCCAATTCCGGAAGAAAAAGGACTGTTCCAAACTGAATTATTATCAAATCTTCCATCTGAAACAAATAAATGTATTAATTTTCTCCCCTTTAATTGACGATTAATTTTACAGAGAAAGATAGAATTAGTTTATTCCTTCGTACGAGGAACAAATTTTTTAACTCTGAAATATGGGGCTTTGATATTCGCCTACCCTGATCCGCGATTTTGATCACTATCGGGGACAATATTTTTAATATCTCAAAAGGACCTTCATATTTAGGGGCTAATTTGGCATAGAACTTCTTTATCGCATTAGATAATTTATGAGTTGGAGTTCTTCTCATCACTACATTACCTACTTTATAATTAATATCATTTTTATTCTGATTATAAATTTTACTTTGCTTTAGCCTTTGTTTCTCTATAAACGTCACTACAAGATCACGTAGGATATTAAGCCTTTTCATTCGATCGCCCCTCATTTTAGGATCAATTTTCTTCACTAACACACATTCCTTCACTTTACTTATTAAACTTTTCACAGGATGGGGATGTCTACCATAATTTAAAAACCCTGGTGATACATGAGTTGTCGATTGTACTGCTTTATTCATTGCATGTTTAAATTCATGTATATGGACATCCCAATCTCGATGATCTTCCTTAATAAACATAGCAATCATGGTTTTCAGGATTCTATTACTACGTTCAACCGGATTAGCCTGAGGATGATAAGGAGGAGTTGTCACGTGTTTAACTCCATATTCGTCTAACATACCTTTCAACCATTTATTGATGAATTCCTTTTCGTTATCCGTTAACAAATATTTCGGAGTTTCCCAATGAAACAATATCAATTCCTCAAAGGCTCTTGACACTGCTTTACCTTCACCCGATCTTAAAGGTTTTACTTCAATCCACCTAGTAAATAAATCTTGAAATACTAATAAGTATTTGAATCTGTTTTTGCTTGGTGGAAACTCCATTAAGTCAGCTGACACTATTACCCACGGTTTCTCCACTATTCTTGATCCCATCAACCCTTTGGGGTTCAATTGTGAAACTTTATATTTCTGACTGTCGAGACATTCATGAACGAATTTATTTACATCATACCATACGCCTGGCCAGTAGTATTCTCCATTATGTCTGTCGTATGTTTTCTCCACTCCTAAATGTCCTAAATCCGAGCTCGCTTCACAATGTGCCTCCTTCATCACTCTACTTCTAAATTCTTTAGGAACTACTAATCTCCATTGCTCTTCACGATATAAGATGGGATCCAACAATGCATCATTTCTGAGCAGTAAATCCTACCATCTTCAATTTTCTATTTAGGATTCTTATTCGGAGCTTCACTAATCTCTCTCATCCTACGTAAATACCACTCATCCTGAATAACTTCAAAAGATGAGACTTCTTAATCTTCAAATATTCTGGATAGGGCATCCGGGACGTGATAGTTCGCTCCTCTGCGATATTTGATCACAAAATCTCATTGCTGCATTTCAAATGCCCAACGAGCCAGTCTTTCCATCGGATTTTTTAGACTCCGTAACCATTTAAGAGCACTGTGATCAGTTACCGCAACTTATATCCTTCAATATACGGCCGAAAATGTTTAATTGACTACAACAAGGACAAGCACTCTCGTTTATTTGTTCTATGATTTCACTCCGCCGTAGTCAACACTATACTGATATACAAAATTGGGTGTTCTCCATCCTCTAATTCTTGAGTGGGAACTACTACAATTGCATATCCACTAGCATCACATTGCACAGTAAAGGGCTTTAATAAATCAGGTTTAATAAAGACTGGAACTTTCGTTAAAGCCTCTTTTAATTTCTCGAATACTTCCTTTTGTTCTTCCGACCAATTCCACGGTTGTCCCTTTCATAATAGCTTATTACATTACCAGCATGCTACTCCACTCTCTGGCTGATTTTTCAATTACCCTATTCAACATTTACTTCACTTCAACATGAGCGACCTGTAACATTATAGAAGACATTCTCCTAAATTTATGGTTTATAGGTATAATATATATATTTATAATATAATGTTCAGTTAGTTTTGTTCCGCCGGGCTTGTCTTTAGCCTCAGACAGAATTGACTCTACTATCTTACTAACTTTCTTCTTTTCAACACTACTCAATTCTGAAATACCTGCTCATTCTATCTGAATGATAGTATTTCCTTCACTATTATTTTTAGATAATTCTCTCCACTCCCCCTCCCTAACATGCCACAGGCCTCTCCCAAAACGCGTGTGTAGGTCGAAGAACTTGCAATCCATCCCCAAGATAATGTCTTGGTCCAGTTGCTTTACTGCTTTAAATTTCAGAATAGATTCTATCCCGTCTACATACATATTAAGGGACAGTACTCCTAAAGCCTTGTTTATTTTTCCTCTTGCACACTTAACTCCTGAAGACGTTGGAATCAAATTATCATTAAGTTGCGCAGTTACTCTGCTTCCGGCCAACAAGATTATTGCTGCTGGATCAAATAATGCTTAACCCCTGCTACATTTACATCAAAGAAACTTCGATTTTCCAATGATAAACTAGCTATCTTACGGGCTACCTTCACTATACTCTCACTACTATTTAATTGATTATCATTATCTTTCTGTAATGATTTATCAATTTCTACACTACTATTTCCATCACTAAACGTCATGTCGTTTCTTTTACTTACAGAAGAAGTTATTTGTTGCATAACCATCTCCTTAGATTGTACAACATTTATTAATCTATCTGCTGTTGATTTGGTATTCAATAACTTCTCCTTTCAACTAATTATAAGATTCGTATCGTCCATTATCCTCAACGTTGGAAACCATCATCCTTCACTACCAAATTATTCTTCTCGGGCTTTATTTGACAAGTTCAACGATACCTTCTCATTAACATCTACTACCTTTTTCGATATCTGAGAAGGTACGCCACTACTTATGCCCTTCACATCACTACTCTTATCCTTCACAACACTACTTATATCATTTTTGTGACCATTAATATCATGACCTGTCCTTTGACTTATGACTGGGAGGATCCGGAAGAATTCAGCCCTCCCGTTAGGTCGTTTCCCCGCTGCTGGAAAAACTTAGCACAATTCGGGCAGGTTTTTATCTCACAATTGAGCTTTCCACATAATTGACACATGAGACTGGTGTCCAAGGCATTATTTTGACATTCCCATGCCATACGTCCGGGCTTACGACACCTATAGTAAATTCTATTGGGACAATCCCTTCCTTTGTGTCCAACCACTTGAAAATTGGTACAGGTACCATAAAATATCTCTTTCACGCCTGGTACCTGCCCAATGGATCCTGAACTACTCTGCTTCACTATTTGTCCTTGGTTATTACAATTACCTCTATAATAATTGGGGTTCGGTCCTCCTGGATTATTATTTTGCCATTTCTTCTTCATATTGCTATTCAGAAGTGGCTGGTGATTCCCATATACGGTAGGCTTTACCTAAGGTTTGGGTAACTTTGGAATTCCAACTGTTACAGGTATATTTTTCATTTGGCTCTCTCACTCACTCCCACTTTTTTCCATAGTAACTTAAATCTTCAAAGGTCTCTAGTTTCCGATCAGCTACATATATCCTATATTCTGGTAAGAGATATAAATTATATTCATAATAAATATTAAAATTATAAATTATAAACTTACTATAAATAAATAACTAACTATAAACTATATTCACCTGATCTTCCAGTAGAAGTGGTCGCCTAAAGCGAACGATAATACACTTAAGACTTGCAATGAAACTTGCCATTTTCTCACCTTTCTGCTGAGTTCTCTTTTTCAAGTCATCCATTGGTTCCTGCCGATCATACTTCTGTTCAAATTCCTCTTGAAAGGCTAATTTGAATTGTGACCAGGTTCTAATTCCTCCATTACAATTTCTAAACCATCTACTTGCCTTCGATCTCAAAATACAAGGAAGGGTCAACATTTTGTATCCTGCATCCCTATACTTTTGCGGCATTTATTTAATCTTTCGAGGAATTCTTCAAGATCTTGATTACCTTCTCCTGAAAATTCTAATTTCCACTATTGCAGATTACGTAGGGCACGTGTTTCTTCATCACTGTATCTCGTATATCTGCTTCGTCTCCCTGAATATTTATCATCACTACCATCACTATACTCTTCATTACTATATCGTCTAGTAGATCGTCTACTCATATGTCTACCCAATTTATAATGGCGATCTTTGCGAGTTTCCCTTCGTTCGTCCGAAACTCTAAAGGATTCTGCCAATCGTCGATAAGTCTTTTCCATATCTTCAACAGAGTTCTCTGAAGATGATTTCCTGGAATGTCTTTACTTTATCATTCTCTTGGCAGAATAATCTGATTTGTTATCCTGTTATTCTTTCGCTACACCACTGTTTTGAAGATATTTAGCTACAATACTGTCTAACAATGCCGTCAGCATTGTGACAATATTGCCTGTAGCTGAGTTTTGAAATTTCAAGACATTATCATCTGTCACTAACTCTGTATCTTCTGATACTCTACCATTCCCGGGAATGGGAATATCCAATAATAAATATTCTCTAGACTTCACCACTTCACTACCTTTACATTCCCGAAATCATCTTCTACTTCATTACAAGAATCTTTCTTTTTACCTCCCGAGACCGCATAATCACTTAAAGATGATCTTCTGCCTCTGCCGTCTTCATGATAACCCCACGGGGTGCCACTTCTCGGCAGGGATAATTTCAATTTATATCTCAACCACCTTTTCCTCAAGATGTTTGAGTCTCCACTACTATTTAAATTTTCTGCTTTTAATAGTTGTTTAATAAACTCTGAATCCAATTCCCTCACTTCACTCGCGATACGTTGGGATCTTACTCATCTCAGTAATAGCCCTCGTAGCACATCTTCAAAATCCTCCATTTTGGATATAGTAATACTTCAATATTAATCAATAAAAACAACAACAACAAATCTATATTTTACCTACTGACAACGGGAGCACTGGGTTTTCGCTCTATATATATTTATATATAAAATAATTCCGCACAACAATAAATACAACAATTATAATAAATAATATAATAATAAATAATATTAAAATAATATATCTATATACAATAAATATAAATAATCAACAAAATTATAATAAAACAATATATTATTAATTATTACTAATTTGGCAAATACCTTTTCTTTTTAAGCTAAATACGAGAGAAAAATTAAAACACCACAAATAACAAAAACAAAAATTCAACAGTATTAATATACAAACAGTAAGGATTTATAAATATATACACCTATTTAATTAAAGGAGAAAGTAAAAAGAAATAATAATAATTACTAATAATCAATAAACCACTATGCAATTATTTAGAATAATAGTAATAAAATATTACTATGAAAACGTATTTACTTTACTAATAATTATCATAATATTTATTTTAATAACAATAATAAGAAAAAAATGTATATATGTATATAGATATGAATAATAATGTAAATATATCACAAAGTATATTCCATATAAAAAAAATTAAAATATATAATAATATATAATGAAGAAATGGTGATATTATTGAAAAAGAAAATTTTTTTTTCTCTTTTCTTTAATTAATACTATTTTTAAAATATTTAATCAATTTTGAAATAGCGCTAGTGTTTGAAATTTTTTTAAGCTGGTATTATTTTTGAAAGTGTTTTATTTAGTGAAGTTCAAAATTTTGTTATGACGTTGTTATTTAAAGAATTTTTTTTTTAATAGATGATACTATTATCGAGATTAATTTAATTATATGTAGTGCTGAACGTTGAGCACGGGCGGGAAAACTTTATTTTTTTTTTATTATAAATATGATCGGTTGATGGATCTATAATATAATCATTATATTCTATTAAATATTATTAGCATATATTAAGGTATTGTTTTTGGTTAATAATTTTGTATATGAATGTTTAATAGTATTGATAGTATTATTTTATTATTATTTGGAATATTATTAATTTTGTTTTATTATCCGCATCTGAATTTTTTATAATATCCGCGATTTGTTAATTTGCTGTTAATTAAATAAATGCTTTTATTTTCTGATTATGTATATTCATTTGTTTTATTATTTTACATTGAAATATGTTCGTTTGTTTTTTTATTTGTAATAATGCTTTCCTTTTCTATTTATATATTCATTTATGTCTCTTAGTAGATATATATATATATATATATATATATTGGAACTCTTCTCGCATTTAGAGTGTAGATAAATCCGCGCAGAATTACTAACAGGATTAGCCTCGACCTGACCGACCGAGGATTATAAATCATCGCGAAAATATCGAATGATCTCTCGAAAAAGGTCACCTTTACCGTCTAATGTTGAAGATTTATTTTATTTACCAGGGAAAGTTAGGTGGGGGAGAATTTTCGGTGTCGAAATTTGGTGGACGCGATACTAAAGTCTTTGCGACAATAAACGAATGCATTTGGATTCGTTCTTAAAATTTTAGCTTTAATTTTTCGTTGCATCTGCGTGTAAAAATAAAAACGAACTGGTATCGGCGGCGCCTACAGTGATCTTGTGCGACGAATCATGGATTGTATGAATCGCAATAAATAGCAGTAATTTGCGGAATATGGAATTCAAAAAATGTGGCAAAGGTGCTGCAATTATATTATTTTAAATTGGTTCTTCATTGTGACGGAGAGGTTTTTTGCATCGATGGCTAGCGGAGTTGTCACGGAAGCACGTCGAGCTTCACGGCGCCAACGACATCGGCAGATTCATCTTCAGTGATAGTGATCTATAGCACCTCGAGATCCTTCAGTAGCGGTAAGGAACGATTTTCAATTAAATTGGCATGGTCTACGCGGAGGGTGCGATACAGAACGAGGAACTCGCGGAAGACTTTTCCTTCCACAAGGGAGTTTTTACGCCAAGGTTTGATTAAAATAAATTTTTTAAAATAAAGTTAAAATAACTTTCCGTTTATTCTTATTTTCCATTTTCATCCTTTCTTTCCTGAGTAAAATTTAGTAGGATTAATTTGTTTTTGTATATATTTTATAAACCGCGCTTGCAAAACTTTTTCCTTATTTATTATAAGGTTATATATAATAGCATGTATTCCGTATTAACCACGACGTTTTTTTAATTCTTTCTTTATATATACACTTCTGTTGAACACCTCTGTTTCGTAGTACTATATTTTATGTTTAATTAAATTTAACCTTCTAGAATTTAAACGACGATTAATGATTTTTCCTTATCCTAAACGAATATTTAGTGAACCTTCACCCTGTAAAGTGAATTCAACCGAGGAATAATTCGTTACATATTGAATCATTCATTTTTATTTAAAATCGTTTAATACAAAAATTTACTTAAAATAAATAAAATTAAAATTTATTTTTACTTTTAGACATTAATTCAGGAGACTGATGTAGTAGAACATGCAGAAATGAAAAAAAATGAAATAAAACTAATTCAAAGATTGGATGATCACAATGGAGCAGTCAATTCCGTTGCAATGTTTGGCAATCATTTAATTGCTTCTGGAGCAGGGTATGAATAATAACTACATTTAAAATCATAATAAAAAATGTATAAAAAATTAAATTTGTAATAATATAATAAGAAATTAGTATAATATTTTCTTTATAATAAAATAAATGAATGTATTATAATATAATAATAATTTTTTCTTTCCTATTATAATTACTTGTCAATAATTTGAATATTCGTATAATATTTTTATAATGTTTTTTTTTAGCATAAAAATTAATATTTTTTTAATGTTTTATTTTATAAAAATATGTAATTCACAATCATCAATTAGTATTACCTGAAAACTAATAATTCGATCAAACTAATTTATTTTTTTACAAATAAAGTACATATTAATTAATTTAATTTCCTTAAACTAGAGTTACAAATATTAAAAAATGAAAAAGTTACAAATTTTTTAATTAATTTAAAATTTTTCCGATTTTTGGAAAATTTCTCAGCTTCTAATTTTTCGATCGGTTTATGAATTTTATTCACAATTTTATTAGCTGAAAATCATCCATTGATACTATAGTGATAAAATTGAAATTTTTCAGTTTCTAAGAAAAAAAGTTAAAAAAATACATTTTTTAGTTAAAATTATTAATAAAAAACCTTTGAATATCATGTTTATCATCTTAGAAAATAAAAATATACTGGTTTTATTACGAATGTTGATATGTATCACTAGCTGCTTTTTCCATGGCGTTAAAAGTATTCTATTATTTGGTTTATAAAATATATTTGATAATAGGGATAAACTTGTGAGGGTTTGGAACATTAAATACGACGAGGATAATGAGTTTACGAACGTTTTTCAAGAAATGAATTACAATCCACTTGATGGACATAAATACAGTGTCAATTATGTTGAATTCAGTCCTTGTGGTACCAAACTTGCTTCATGTTCAATGGATGGAACAACAGTTATTTGGAATGTAATGGTAAATAATTAAATATCGAATGTATTATTATTTATTAAATTTCTATTATATGTTGCTCATAACCATAAATATTGGCGGAATAAATAATAATAATAATGTAAGCAGAGAAACCGTCCGTAAATTTATGTCCTTATAGATAAGATACTAATAAAACATTATCACTCACTCCTAGTGATTATACTATATGGTAATGGAGACTGGTAGTTTGTCGATTTTCAAAAACGTAGTAAATTAATGAAATACCGTTATTGTTACGTGCGGGTGTTCAATGACCGGCTTCTGAATTATCGGAACGAAAACTTTACTTATTACCGCATTTGATGCTTAACTATTGTAATATCTATTTCACTTCTACCAATCAGTGCAACTCTCTTTATTTATAGCAATTTCAAATAATTATTAATAATTTAATTGCTATATTGTTTTCGAAAATACAATAAAATAGGGTTAAAATAATGTTAAAATTCTTGATAAGTAAAATAAAAAAGAAATATTTTAAAAAATGTATACTTTAAACCTAATAATATAAAAGAAACAATTAGATAAAAGATTGCACAATTTATAAATTTTAAATTATCTTTTTTAAGTGAACATAAAAAATATCATTGCATAAGTAAGTATAAAGAATACTTAGTACATAACATTTTATATAGTATACTTATAAATTTGTTGTCGCCGCAAGAATAATATTAAATTTTTTTTATTTTGTACATTTATACAATTTAATATATATTTTTATTTATATTTATTTTAATTTGATTTATTTTAATAATTATATTCAACAATAAAAAGTTCGATAAGGACCGAAATAAATCATTGCTTTACAATAATTTTTTAATAAGTGTCCAAAATATGTAATATCTCTATGCATAAACAAACACAATAATTTTATGTAGAATAAAACGTGAATTATATTTAATTAAAGAATTTATTTTACAATGAAGAAAACTTCATATTAATATAATTTTATTGATTAAATAACAAAAAACAATATTAATTTTATTTATTAAAATAAAATGATTAATAGAAATTTAATACCAAATATATATTTATTATATTACATTGTTTAATTTAAAATAATATAATAATAAAGCAGTATATAATAAAGAGATTTAAGAATAGTATTTAATAATTTGATTTATTGTTATGGATACCATTTTTTATATTATATAATCAAAATATTATTATTAATTATTTTAAAGAATGGAAACCAGGTAAAAAGTTCTTTTGTTAATTCTGGATCAGCTATTAGAATTTGTAGATGGACACCAGATGGAATGAAAATAGCAACTGCTGGTGATGATCAAAAAGTAATACTTTGGAATTTAGACACAATGGAAGAATTGAGGTATTATTTATTTTTAATAAATATTTTCTTAACCAAAATAATACTCTTTTTTATTATTTTATACTAAAAACGTTATATTGTATGTTTTAAAAAAGCTTCAAATATTAAATTTATAATTTTTAATAAAGTTACTTTGTCTAAAAATTAAAATATTTTTTTTTTTTAAGAACAAAAGTCAGAGTTCGTGATTATATATTAAATTTAATTACAACTAATGAAAGAGGAATAAATTCAATTAAATTATTAAATGTATAGAAAATTTAAGAAAAAAAATATATAGAATATTACATACTAAAAATAAATTAATTATATACACCTAAAAAAAAAAACAAATCACTATTAAAATATTAAATTTTAAGCTATAGAAATTAATTTAATTCATGCGATCAAGTTAATTCTACAGAATTTTTCAAAAGAATAACAATAAATTTATTCATCATCTAAGTTTGTCGTTGAGGTATTAAATAATTAACTATCTATATTTTTTGGTGTATGCAGTGAGTATTCGCAATTCACCTATTGAAAAATTATTT
Organism: Eupristina koningsbergeri; assembly: GCA_018907245.1. Taxonomy (NCBI): domain Eukaryota; kingdom Metazoa; phylum Arthropoda; class Insecta; order Hymenoptera; family Agaonidae; genus Eupristina; species Eupristina koningsbergeri. The sequence goes on from JACCHV010000092.1 coordinate 223,649, forward strand.
GTTAATTAAGTTTTTTATGTTACACTTAATTATTAAACGTAATAAATAATATACAAATATAATAATTTAAGAACAAATATTAAAAAATAAACAATATATAACTCTCAAAAAAAAAATCTAATATTGAAATATTTGTATAATATTATATTTAAATAACATAAGAATAGTAGCCTTCATATAAATGGACAGTTATTCAAGAATTTTCAAAAATTATTGTAAATCCTCAAATATAGATTCATTGAAGATTTACAAAAATTCACGAAAACAATCAAACAACCAAAAGGTTCTTGATTATGTGATTCCTATATTTGTAGTTCTTTACATATAAAATGATTATATAAAATATACTTAAAAATATATTTTAATATATCGTTCCAACTATTAAAACAAACCCTTCAGTAAGGCTTCGAAAGCTTTCCTTATCTTAAATATGTATATGTAAAATGGTATATGCTTCAACCCTAAAATCTTATCCTAACTAGAAGAATAAATAAAAAATAAAAAAGAGAAATAAAAAAACTATCTTAACTCATTATATTAATATTATTTCGTAGCATACGAGTTATTAAAAGATCTAAATAACTAAAAAAAAAATTAATAGGAAGATAGATCTCTAGTATATTTTTTAATGTAACGTCAAATTGATGAATTTAATTCAATCTTTAACTATGCAACAAGTATCATAAATCATGAAAATGGACATTGGTTAAGCTTCTAGTAATCGTTATCATTTCACAATACCATCATAAAATCTTTCCGGAATAATTATAAAATTGTAGGGATTAACTATATACAATATCATCAAATATAAAGGTACAAGGTTTAATTGTTGATAATAATTATTGTATAAGTATAATTAGTATCAATGATAAAAATACGATTAATAGATGAGATATCTTTTTACAATTATAACACCGAAGGTTTGTCTATTCTTTAAATTCAATCACTTCTGCTATACTATCTATTTAAACTTCTCCCACAGGGTTATCACATCTTTTTTAATTTTAATTTTTTTTATATGTGACTTGTTCATTATAATATGTATGATAGAATCTTGTTTTAAGATTCGATTTTATGGTCACGGTGTCTTTCTTTTTTTTTTTTAAATGATTTTTGTTTCTTAATAAATGAATATAGAATTAAAGAAAAGGAACAAGGAGACATAAACAATGGGCTTCAATCAATAAATACAAATTTAAGCCGCAATAATTAACAATTTATTGGCTCGGTGCATACAAGTAAGGCATAAAAAATCCGCTTGTGGATGAGGAGGAAAAAGCCGTCGTATGCTTAAATTTACTTATCATTACGCTGCAAGGTGCAGCAAGGATCCGCTGGCTGGCACTCTGGCACTCGGTCGGCGTTCTTCGTGACGCATGATGCCGCTCGGGGTATGATAAATAGATCAGTTGATGGCCGTGGCTGCTGGAACCGGCATTGTTTCCAAAGTATAGCGGGAGCACGAGTTGAGCGTTCGTCTAAAAGCACCTAGTTTAGTCTAGTACACGCCTGTACACATACACACTCACACACATGCGTACGCAATTACAAAAATCGCAAGATAAAATCGAGATAAATGTACGAGATAGATCGACGAGAGCAACGATGCTACGAGAAGATCTATTGTACGCAAAATTCCGAAGTAGCGTCCGAAAAGAAACGATTTCTCTCGCGTCCTTTTGGGTACAATAAAATCAAGAAACACTTTCCCGATTGTTCCCTCCGCGCGCGGTCACTCTCTCTTATCTTCGAAGCATCGAGGAAAAAAGGAAACGTTGAACACTTTTTAAGGAAAATTAAATAAACAATTAAAATTGTATATAAATTGTAATGTTTAAAATAGCGAATCAAAGTTCATTCTTAATCTTTATTATAAAATAAAGTAGACAAAAAACCTTTTTAAATAAACAAACATTTTAAAACAAACTTAGAGTTAGCTTAATAAATATTATATAGATTATATATTATAAATACAATGATTATTATAGCATTTTCGAAGGTCATGCAGATGCTATAACTGCAATAGCATTTACTCCGGATTCTCATTATCTTGTAACAGCATGCATGGAAGGAGCCTGGCGTTTATTCGATGCACACAATCTCAAAAATGAAAATGCACTTCTTATTTGTGACATAGGCCATGATCTTGGTGTTCAAGGTTGTGACTTTAGCCCCACAACCGAATGCTGTTCTATGACAGGTATATTTTTTAGTTTTATTTACTTCAATTACTCATTCCCATAAATCAAATATTTGTTTCTATCAAATTAGGTTATTCAAATAATTACATATACTATTGTTCCTACTTATTTTTGATAATATTTATTTTATCATAAATTAATAGTGAGATAAATCTAAGAACTATTGAATTAAAGGTCTGGTAAAATTTATGAAAATTGATTTTTTTGTTAAACAAATTATGAGAAGATATAAAAAAACAGTATGCACTTATAGTATTTTCTCTCATTGTTTCCTTAAAAAATTAGTTATATAAAATCTAAGAGAATATAATTATTTATATAGTGTCTGTTATCTTCTTAATCATCTTTTTTATTACTTTTAAAATTATATTTCTAAATAAAACAAAACTTGTTTTTGAAAACATTAATATTCTATTTGTAAATATATTTTTTGCCAAAAATAATTTAAAAATATTGCTATAAGAATAATTCTTATATTATTTATATCGAATGATTAATTTTTTTTAATCATTATATTATTAATCATACAATTAATTAAAAATAATCATCTAAATTTTAAATTATTAGATATCGAGGATATTTAGAAATATCAATAACCTAATAATAAATAACTGAATCATAATTAATTATGTACCAATTAACTTCATTTTGTATTTAAATCTTATTATTTAATACTAAAACAAAAAAATAAATTCTTAAATGTTGAAGGTTCAAATAATGCTGAATCAGGTGCTACAAAAAATACGTATATGTTAGTAACTTGTGGAAATGATTCACTCGTTAAGCTTTGGAAAATCACAATCGTTAATAACAGTATACAGTTTCCGAAAAGGAACAGCAGTGATAAATTGGAGAAATCTTACTCGGAAAAACGGCAGTTTGTTGGACATGGTGGTAATGTTATGTGTGTTAGATTTTCACCAGTGCATGGAGAAATACTAGGAAGTGTTGCCACCGACAGAACCGCTCGGCTTTGGAGTGTCGTAAGTAGTATATAAGTATTGATAGATTTATTAGTTTTCCCATTCATAATGTATCTGATTTTTCAAATTTATTAAAATAGACATCGTCTATGTTGTTTAATTATAGTAATTATACAGGATATCTTTATGATGTAATAAATTATAAATTTTTAAAGTTTTATTATCGGCGACATTTTGGTAAGATGATTTCTTTATCAGACCTGAGTATAGTGTTAAATTTAATGAATAATGATGGTTATGTGAATCAAACATTAAAAATTTGTAATTTATTACATCGATGAGGAATTTATATTATTAAGATATATTATTAATTAATAAAAATATTGCGTGATTTCAGCTATCTTGATCATTTTTTAAACCCGTAGTTGATTATGCTGGCCCTTTTTTTTAAACAAAAAATTAGGATAATAATATCAGTAAACATTTGTTTGCATGTTTGTATGTTTCTTTACAAACTCGGAATACATTATATTAGAACAATATTCGTTTACTTACGCATTTTTAATTATTTCATGTGTCATATCTCAAAGAAGATCATGGATATTTGACTTTCAGCAAAGTCAATCGTATATTTCTGTTATTATTTTAATTTTGAATATATATATTTTTATATAGACTAATTAAATACCACTGAATATATTAAAAAGACTATTTTTGTTCTCAACATATTTATCTTATTTATGTAAAATCTTTTACTTCTTTGAATTTTTTATACTATAATGAGACGGCTTCATTGCACCTTTGTGGGCGAAAGTGAGACTTGAGTGCTTGTTGAAGAAAGAAAAAAGGCCTGGAATAGTGGGACTGGTCTGCCAAAATGTAGAATGCTATTCGCAGGTTTTGTCACTAAATAGAAATTTGTTAAGGTTTAAATAATCACCAAGCGGTGTACTTTAATGTCTCAGTTTTTTGGAGCTTGACTTACGAAGTTTACATTGATTGATACAAGATCTAGAAAAAGATGGCAATTGATAAGGGAGCCTCTTGTCCACACGGAGCGATCGGGCTCCTGATTTAACCGCTAAGCAGGTACGATGAATCGATTGGTCGAGCTAGTAGAGCCCAGCATGTGTCATGGTAAAAGGCACGGGCAAGAATAAGTTATTCCCCACAGTGCTGAAAGTACGAGTAAAGCAATTCGTGGCCGCACCGAAACTTCTTTTTTTCATTGCAATATAAACGAATTTTTAGTTACCAATAAATAATAAGGTTTACTTAAATTTTAATTTTGCAAAAAAAAAATTTATTATTAAAGCCTATTCAAATACATATCAACTAGAGTAATGTACAAAAAATATTATATTTAAAAGAAATATTTATCCAAGTATTTTTATATATTAAATTTTAATTTTCAAGTAAATTTACAGAATTAAATATAGCCTTACATATTTAGCATACAGGTATCTGTTTACACGTTCTTGAAAATCACGAAAGTCTCGTGACTACCTGCGCCTTTTCGAAAGATACAACACTCTTTTTAACGGGTATGTATTTAATTTATTAATTTATTTAAATATATAATTTGCCCTCGAAGTAACGAGTTTTTTTTTATCTGGCGACTATTGGATGTAGCGATTTGGGAGTGATCTTAAAATGACGAGAAAACTTTTTTCCATTTGACTCTTTTTTTTTGTTTCTTCGATAATTTCAAGGGGCAGAATTTTACTTCGCGCGAAGAGTGTTTTTCGATTTTTTGATACAGCATATTGAAACGATTAGTGAAAAAACGCTACGGGAGAATTTTTCGTTTAAAGTTTCTAAAAACAAAAACACTTACGTTTTTTAATGAAATATTATCTATTATTGAACTTATAAACAATTTGAAATATAAAAATTTTAAATTGTCCAAAATAATCGGTAATCGACAGTCTGATTTGAAAATTTTTAGCACGAGGTGGGTGTTCGTAGCGATTTGAGAGCTTTTTGGGCATCCAGATCGAAACTCATCGATGATCTTTTCCTGGCCCTCTTTAAAAGCTCTGTGCCATTTTCCACATTGTGATTTTGATATACAATTATCTTGATAAGCTTTTTTCAACATTTTAAAAATTTCTGCACTGTTTTTTTTAAGTTGCAAACAAAATTTTATCGCGTAACGCTGTTCCACTACTCACCTCATCGCGCGAAATAAAATTCTGTCCCTTCAAATTATAAAAAAAAAACAAAAAAAAAGGGACAAATGAAAAAAGATTTTTTCGTCATTTTAAGCCCAGTCCCAGGTTTGATACAATCAATAGTCGAAAAATAAAAAAAAATTCGTTACTTCGAGGACAAACCATGTATATATGTAGAAGTCTATACTAAATTGTCTTTTTTACATTTTAATACATAATAAAAAATATTTAATCAATATCTTTCTTCAATTTTATACATATTATTTTTAATATTTTTTCATTTTTGTTTTTTTTAGTTTTTAAATATTTTTTATTTATATTTATTATTGTTTTGTTTTTATATTCAAAAGTACTTTTTAACTTTAATATATTTGTTTAGTATTAATATGTATTTAAACATACCTAATTATAATTATATTGTTATCATAGGTGCCTTGGATAAAACTATTTTAGTTTGGAAATTACCAGAAGAAATTGTTTCTCTAAGTATTTTAATAAATCGTTTAAGAAATAATAAAAAAAAGGTTGGCTATTAATCAATAATTTTTTTATAAATAAATATAGCAATAAGATTTATGTTATAATGTTTATAATTTATTAATTATTATAATAACAATAAATAAAAATTCTTTTTTTTCCGATAGTAGTATGTTAAAAGACAATCAAATTATGATGAAATAGTAAAACTGTCCATTTGCGTAATAATATTTTACCAGATAAAAGTTTAAAATATTATGTTTTACGTTAACATAATATATTTAAAATAGTTATATTCAAATAAATCAATATGATTTGAAGTAGCATACATGATATATTCTATAGAAGAATTTCTTTTTTATTTATTTATTTACATGCTTTAAGTGATATACAATAAAATGTTGGTTTTAGTATAATTACCAGCTTTCGATTATTTTTAAATTTTCGTTTATAAGAACAAAACAGAATGTATAAAGACAATATTTACATACTAAGAGTACGAGTAATCAAATATAAACAAATCAACTAAAAATGTTCAAAATTGATTAGGTATCACTAATATATAGTTGAAAATCCATTTTAAGTAATTAAGCAATAAAATTAATGGATAAAAACAATAAATTTAATAAAATTTAGAACTATTTTTAATGCATTGCTGAATATTGGGTTAAAAATCACTGTTTAACAGTATACAGTTACGATATAGAGATGATTATAATTTCATAAACTCAGTTGTACAATAAACAACCAAAAAATCAGGAGCTCATAATTTGTGTTTTGTTATAAAATTTTAGAGTGATTGGAGCTTATTAAAGATACTCATTCTCTATGAAATACGTTGTGAACTATGAGATAGTAATAGAGTATCGAGGTTTTGAAAAATACTTCAAATGTGAAGAAATATTAGGACTATTAGAAAATATGTCGATATTTGAAATAGAATGCATTATGCAATTAATGACAATTGTGGTTTATTTATTTTATAAGTACACAAATATTCGTGAGGCCTACATTAATTAAATTTCGCTTTTATTTCTTGTACAAATACACCTATATTTTACACTTTTCAAGGTATTTGTATTATAATAATCATATACTTTTATCAATAGTCCACTATTTGAATTTTGCATATTATTATTTATTTTATTTTTTATTCTGTTCTTTCTTAAATTAAATTGTAATATATATGGCATTATTAACTGTGGCTGTCAATCTGTGTTTACTTCTCGCTGGAGATTAATTTGGATATCAATCACTTAACGAATCGTGGTCAAAAAAGTTTATATTAGAAGTACAGACTAATGCAAATAGACCAAACACTAGAGCACTTTTTAGGTCATAATAAAACTTGCTAATGATACATATCAAAATTCGTAAATAAATCAATAAATTCTTATTTTCTAAAATGCCACTCATGATGTTCAGAATTTTTTATTAACAATTTTAACGAAAAAAAATGCATTTTTATTTTTTGTTGTTGTATAATGAAACTTTGTAATTTTAACAAATAAATTTAAATTAAATTCAATTTAAAATAAAGACGAATTATAGCTAATAAAATTGTAAAGAAAATTCTTTTTTAAATAAACCAATCGGAAAATATTTAAATTAATTAAAAAATTTGTAATTTTTTTATTTTTTAATATTTAGAACTCTTGTTATGGGATATTAAATTACTTAATATACAATTTATTTGCACACAATTTTAGCTTGGTCGGATTATTAATTTTTAAGCAATACTTAATATTAATTTAATTATGCGAAAACTTACGAAGCTATTTCCAGCTCAATTTATTATACAATTTTAGTTTTTTCAATAGTTTTAAAAAATGTAATTGTTACACAATATATCCTGTATCTTATATTTTATTTCAATATTTTAGATTCCCGAAAATATGAGGATAAATATGACTAAAAAAGGCTGAGCGTTAAAATTGTTAATAAAAAAACCCTGAATATCATGAGTGGCATTTTAGTAAATAAGAATCTACTGATTTTTTTATAAATTTTGATATTTATCACTAGCTACTTTTTATGACCTATAAAGTGCTCTATTGTTTGATCTAAAATTAGTGATATTAATCATGAATTGCTTATGAAGGTGAAATTTTTCTTTTTGATGAATCAACACTAATGTGATAAATTATTTTTTCTAAATGGTCATTAATATGGATTGTAAAAATGTATTCATAGTATGATGACTAATATCGCGTAATTACTATTGAAACATCAACTAGTTAATTTCAATTAGTCGAATAGATTTATCGTGATATAAGATTATTATAGATCAAAATTTCTAATTGTTATTTTTATCGTAAAAATTTTAAAGATGTATAGAAAATAAATACTTTTTTCACTTTATTATTTTTTTTATATATTGAACTATAAAAGCTTCATTCAAGTTAAGTAGTTTCAATATTCAAATTCATTTGAATTAAAATAAAAATTGAAACCCTGAAGAATAGTAAATCTTAATGCTTACTATATAGACTTTACAAGGTCTATCGTTAAAATTCGTATATATTATATACTAGTTTAGTATTATTCCATCACTATCAAATATATTAAATTCATTCATTTTAACTGATTATTCTCTTAAGATGGCTATCTTATTCATATTATTTCATTTAAATTTACAGTAATAATAAAAGGTATTTGTTATTTTAATGTATCAATTCTCTATTTTTAAATAGATACATAAATTAAACTTTAAATCTTTAAAGTTGAAATACCCTTTTATGTTATTATAATTATTTTAAATATTGAATTTGATTAATTGTTTCAAGGATATATTTTTCATAGTATTTAAGTACAAATGAAAAATATAAATTATTAGTTTTATAATATTCATTTAATTTAAATGAAATGAAAGAATAAATAAAAAATTTATATAAAACAATTATTAACGAAGTTAAAAAAAGTTAACATTTTTATTTTTAACATAAATTGACATAATTATTTTCATAGCACGTGTTACAGCGTATTGTAGAACGGTACCTCGATATAGTTGGTAATAATAATAAAAAATAAACAAACTGAAAATAACATTGGAGGATTGGAAAATCCTTATATTCAAGCATTGCTACTCGATAGCGATTAGCGTTAAATAGTTGAAAGATGAAGGCAGACAAAGAAAAAATGGAAGGTCAAAGTAAAATTATTATAAAACTATTGCTACTCGATACATTAATTTGTGGGAAATGATAAAATGGAAAAATCGTATAAGTCATTTGTACCGAATAATAAGTACCACAAATGATTTTGTACCAATAATTTTTAAAAAACATTTTACGTAGTAAATTTTTAAAAATTTAACCAACTACGTTAACAATTTCTATTTAATATTAAAGTTATAAATATAACAAAATTTCAATATTATTTAATTAGTACTAATCACAAATAAACATTCTTTTCTACACTTCTTAAACTACAAGAGCAAATTCCATTGATTTTCTACGTGGCTTGATTACAGCAAATCTCAAATACCTTTTTATCTTCAAAAATATATATTAATAATAAAGTTGGTTAATAATAGTCTTTACTACTGTCACGTATGTAACGGAATTCATATTCTTAATTAATAAAATAATAAATGTTGCACAAATTAAGTAGGAAGTAGAACAAATATCAGCATAAATAAAAATGTGCAAGCATGAAATTGAGAAACGATGTCGAAATATGTGATTATTAACCAATTATTAAGAAATCAAAGTGTTGCGAATGAAGCCTAAAAAAAGGAGAACACCTCCACGGTGGAAGGATCCGAAGGAGTTAGCAGTTTTTCTCTATAAATCAAGGGACGAAAACAATAATGGGGGATTCGGTTGTTCGGTGAATTAAGACAGTAGTGTCAAGAATCGGACGAAAAATGTAATACGAAGTAATTCAATTCCGGTCGGTGATTCTCGTCGGTAAGACAACGCGACAATCACACATATTCACGATTACTCGAAAAACGCAGATAATACAATCACACGGACACACGCGTAGGACGCTAGACGGTAATACGAGCCATTCAAACACTTATATTCTCTCTTCCGATTTATGATTAATAAATCGGTATTTTAAACGTTAATTGATGTTATTATAATTATTGTAATCCTAAAAATCTCACAAAGGCCGAATCGCTTTGACCGATTCAGCTACGACAGAAAAGAACTGGGAATTGATAAATATTAAAATAATATAATAAAGTAAAAGAGTACGCGACAAATAAACGCGACGAGTAAATAAATAAATATATAAATAAGTAGTTACGGAGTATAAATAAATTAATAAATATAGCGAATTATACCACGTAACACTACAAATTTAAATAAATATTAGTCTAACATTAATTTCTCAAATAAAATAAATAATAAAATAATATAAAATTAATAAGTAAAATGACAGCCTTTTTCGGCTATTAATGGATATTAGTTTATAAATTAATATAAATATATCTTTTTTGATAAAAATTTATATATATCCCTCTCTTGTTAACTTTATAAATATAAATGTTGATCATTTCTTCCTTGATATTATTATATACCTGATAAATTAATAGATTCGATATTTAATAGAATTTTCTTCTGTTCATTGACTTTATAAATCACTTTAATTAACAACAGTTCACAGAATATAAAATAATTTGGAAGAATTTTTAATTACTATATTCAATCACAGACAATATCAGAATGATGAAATTCCTTTTCACCAAGTAGAAGATTCCCCCAATACAATAATGGGAATACGGCTACTGTATTCCTGGTTGCTATATTACACCAATATTGCACCGACCAACTTTGTATATACATGGTATCTCGAATGCAATGAGGTTATTTTTATATTAAATAATTAATTCATTTCACTAATGTAAAGAATTTGTATTCGTTACAACTTAAACAAGGAAAGAATACACTTTGGGTAGAATAACATGAAAAGATGAAAGTGTAAAAATCTCAATAAGGATTTTCACAACTGCACTTTTTTAATGCTTAATAGAAGCTGTTGCGGGGAGCTAAGAGAATCTTTATCGAAAACGATCTAGAAAAGAACAAATGCATGAGTCTATGATTCAAAAGCTTCAAAATATTGGAACTCTTACTAATATTTTTCGTTGGTAGAAGAGGGATTCTCTATTCAAGGTCATGCAAGTGTCAAAAGAAACAGAAATACAGTTTTTAAGTACTTTTATTACTGTTAAAATAATTACGATTACACAGAGGAAATCTCTGTAGGGTCATGAAATCTCTACTGCTGGATGGTTCAGCACTTGATTGGATATAAGACAGAGCCTAAAGATGCAGATTCGCAAAATTGGTACTTTTGGGAATCTGCACATCAATCCGCCGAGCTCTTCTAAACTCTTTGAAAAGCAGCAGATTTTAAAGTTTCTAGAATAAAAGCTAAATTCTTGATTATTTTAAATCTTATTGGCGTTTAAAGAATCATGAATATACACATTATGAATAGTAAAAAATATATGCCGAACTATATAAATTAAAATAAAGATTTCTTTAATAGCCGCGATGCAGTGAACCTCGTGAGAGTTACTGCAGCTAAGTGGTAACACGGAGATAAGGAAAGTACAATAAGAGAAAAGCTGAAAAAGTGAAATAAGCAAAGAAATATATTAAGCTTAGAGAGGTTAAAGAAAAAGTGAGAAAATAGTGAGATGAGTATGAAAAGTGAAAAAAGAGAATATAAGCTAAGAGATTAGGTGAACACAGGAAGAGAGAATGCCGGTGCGCGTGAAAACAGTAAAAGAGAGAAACGTGAAAAACGAGGGACAGACCAAGTGGAAAAGTACCTAGAAGTGCGGACCGCAGAGACATAAGAAAAAAGGAACTAGGAATCAGGAATACTGGGACGGAGACAGTGAAAATGAGCCAGAGGCAAATGAAAATTAAAGTAGGGAGGGGGAAGACCCCCGAGTAGTAAGAATGATAGCTCACAAATGACCTGAAAAGTGAAAAAGAAGGAGAAAAAGTATCTTTCATAAAGGGGGACATGTAGCAAGAAAAAGAAAGGGCAAAGAAGGAGGAGAAGGAAAACAGAGCAGAGGAAAGAAAGAAATGGGAAAAAGAAGCCAAGGAAACAATAGAAAAAATAATAGAGAATTACGATAAAGAAATCGAGAAGCCGAAATATAGTTTAGAAAACACCAGAACGTGGGCGAGAAGGATGGAAGGTAGGGTCAAGAGTCTAGAGAAGAAATGCCAAGAGCTAGAGGAAGGAGAAAAACAGCAAAGAGAATGGAGAACTGACATGAAAAAGTGGGTACTGGAACAGAAAGCAAAGACGGGAAGCAAGGGAAGAGCAGCATAGGAAAAAGTACAAAGGGGGGAGAGAGAGACAGACGACTCTAGACCAGATAGTAGGATGAGTGAGTGGACAAATTGGACGAGAGGTAGTAACGGGAGTCAATGGAGCATAGCGAACCGTGGCATTTCACAGAAAGAGATGAAAGAAATCAAAAGAATTATGAGAGGCAGGACAAGAAGAAATAGAGAAGAAAACTTCGTGATAAGGAGAATGCGCAGATTAGAAGTGGAAAAAATAGTTGTACAGAAGTGGGCAGAATTATTTTTAGAGAACAAGATGAGTTATGAGAATAAAATAAAAAGTGCATGGTGAAGTGGAGCCCGGGTAGTAGTAAAGATGGGGATCAAAGAAGCAAGGGGAAGCATGTGGGAAAACAGAAAGAGACTAATAGGTACAGAATATTACCTGAACTTCAACTTAACATACAAAGAGAAAGCCCTACAAAACGAGATTAAAGAGTGGGCAAGAAAGGCAAGAAGGTAGGGAGTATTCTTAAAGGTGGGGATAAAGAAAATATTCGTAAATGGAGAATGGAAAAGATGAACAGGTAAAATAGAAATGAACAAGGTGGTGTAGTAGATTATACAAAGATACGGAACAGAGGGAAAGAAAGAGAAAAAGAAGACAAAAATAGAAGATGACAGCGAAAATAAAGAAGAGACAGAACAGAAAGGAGAGAAAAACAGAGTGGATGAAGAAAAACAAGAAAAAGAGATAAACAAAAGACAGAACGCAACATAGGAGAAAAACTAGAAAAAGAACGGGTAGAAAAAGGAAACAAAAAGAAAAACAAGCAAAAAAGAAGAAAAAACAGTGGAGAGAAGAAAAATGGGACATATACAGGAAACAAAGAGATGAAGGGAAAGGACAAAAACAAGACAAAGAGAAAAAATGGAGACAGAAAGCAAGAAGGAGAACTAGGAGTATACGAGCAAAGAGAATAATATCAGAGTGACAGGAAAGGAAGGGAGAGAAGAAAAAAAGAGGCAAAAAGAAAAGAACAGGGAAGAAAGGACACAGAATAAAGCAGAGGCAGGAAGAAGAGAAGGAATGAAGAGAATATTATTCTAGAACACTGCAGAAATCTGAGGCAAAGACGAAGACTTCTGGATGTATAAAGCATTCATGGACTACATCTGCCAGGCAGAGGCATAGCTGGAAGAGAAGAATATAACAAGATGTATACAGAAACTACCGAAGCAGATGAGGTGGAAAGCAATAGGGGCGCAAAGAATCAGCAAAAAGGTAGGAACGAAAGAAGGAATAATAGTTGTGGTGAACGGAGGGATGGAGAATACAAAGATAAAGCTGGGGGAGAAAAAAGGAGAACGTATGGTCATGACGAAAATAAAGATAAAGAAAGAAAGAAAAGCAATTGATATATGGAGAATCTATAATAACAACGGCAATTTAGAGAAGAAGTGAGATACGATAATGGAAAACAGTGATAGTGGAGAAATTGAAATATTGGTGATGAGAGACCTCAATGTGAGAACGGGAAAAATACATGATCAAAATAACAAATGTAGAAATGCAATACAAATTTAAAGGAAAGAGAAAGGATGAGGGACTAATAAGACTAATAAGCAGTGATAGAAGTAGAAAGAAAACAAGAACAGAGAAAAAAAGAAAGAGAAGATAATAGTGTAAAAGACTATTAAAGTGATAAAAGATAGGAATGTAAATACAAATATAAATAAGAATGTTAAATAATTGTAAATAAGAGGAATATGTTCCTAGGCCAATAGGCTGGAATATATATTAAATAAATAAATATATAAATTAAAATAAAGTCAGTAACTTTCTATTATTAATAATTTTAAAATCCAAACATGCTATTATGTATTTATATTATTTTGTAGGTAGCTGATTGGTCTGTTGATGACATTCTTCAATGGTTACACGAAGTTGAATTATCTAATTTAGAGAAAGATATAAAAGCACTTTCATTAAGCGGAAGAATGTTATTACGTATTCCAGAAATAATCATTATAAACAAATTCCAATTTGATTATCCTGATGAGGTATAAAGATATTATAATTATTAATATTTATAGAAAATTTAAATTAATAATGATGACAGAACATATTCAATAGTTTAAATTAAATTTTAAAACAAATGATTATATATTTAAAAATTTCTTTCTCATGATTTATTTAAAAGTAGAATACAAATTTATGTTGTGAAGAAACAAACCCTCACGATAAGATTTTTCCGCGCCCTGAGAGTGCACCGCACTAGGGCCCTGGCGCAACAACCGCCTCCACCGCAATGTTCTCACATGGGCGAGCGCCCCACTCCTGCACCGACGCTCTGCCCACGCGCTTAAAACGACTAGCACAGCCTCACGAAGGGCAGTCGATCGATCATCCCAGTCGGCCTCCGAACCAGCTCCAGGATAACTTAGAGCTCGTAGTCGCGACACATTCGAACAAGCCAGGGTCGACGAGGTCCGACTCGGGCAACAGCCGATGTTGGTCCTCGTGACGCGCACCAGCGCCAGCACGGCAGACCGCACCCTCAAACCGAGGAACCGTGCAGGATAGCTGGGCTGCTCCGCAGTAAGAGTGGAAAATTAGTCCGTCGGTGCCCAACTGACGCCTAGCCCACGGAAGGCCCCTGGCGGCCGCCGACAAAACCACCGCACACCGCGATCGCCGCGCAATCGGGCCGACGGCGGCCAAATGGCGAACTAGTTTTCTCGTAAGAAAACTACGCTAACAACCTTTCTTTTTTATATAGTGTCACCGAGAGTTCAAAATATTTATTGTAATTACCTCAAATTCAAAATATTTAGGAGAATTATATAGAATTACCGCGAACTAAAAATATTCATTGAGTTTATACAGAATCACCGCGAATTAAAATGCCCACGTAAATCCTCCGCGGATTTCTAATTTATTGTATTTTTTTTTATGATCTGTGTAACGCACAGGTTGATGCATGAGGAAATAAATAAAGGGGGTACAGCAGGAATATTGGGGTACGCAATTCATTACTTGAATTTACAAATTTCGAGAGCACTCGGAGGATAACTACTCGTCTTCAACTCCTCGAAGGTATGGTGGTCATTCGTCACCGGTTCGTCGCCTGGACTATCCCCCCTCCAAGCGCTTTACAAGAATTTACAAATATGTTTTTACTAAACTACGCATTTATCTTTATTTAATTACGCGCTTACCTGGCATAAAAACTGCCCTGTCCTCGGACGGAAAAAGCCGTATAATCTAACCTGTGGTCGTTAAGTTTCAAGTTAATTGAGGAAAGTCCTCAAGTTATAATAGAATTTATCTAACCACATCATCCTTTCGCAAATCACAAGAAATCTTATGAAACGACAGGCGATATAACAATTGTAATTAACGTAATATACATTTATATTCATTGATATATATCGGTAAATTTATTTTGCGATAATTATATTTTTAAAACTTGTTCTTATTGATTTTACCTAATCAAACATTTAATTTGTAACTTCTTTACTACATTATAAATTTTAAATAAACAATTAAATATTAAATGAATAAATGATAATTATATATATAAAATTTACTTAATATTCATTTACATTCTCATAATATATTGTGACAAAACATAATAATAAATATAACATAAAATGTGCATGTACTTATAATTATTGATTAATAATACATTAAAGTACATATAGAAATTATTAATTAAAATATCCTTTTTATATTTGTTTCAGACACTTGAAATGTTTCGAAAACTTTTGTATTGGTTAAAATGTGAAGAATATAATAAAGTAACTATTATCGAAGATAATGAAATTCCTGAAAATTTTTTGTGTCCAATTACACATGAAATAATGAGAGACCCTGTTAAATGTTCAGGTTCTGATGATTTTATTTTATTCTTTATTTATTTCAATTATTATTTGTAGTTAAATTAAAGTTAAATTATAAGATGTGCAATAAAAATAATGTATTGATTAAATAACTTTATACAAAAACAAAAATTAATTATAAATATTAATAATGACAGCATACAAGTAAAAAATTTTCTTTATGTAGTGTGAAATCTAAAATCTAGAAATTTTTTTGCATAATCAATAAAAAAAGCATGCATTGTAAAATTAAAAAAAAATTAAAATTAAATTTATAATTTACAGATGGTTTTACATATGAAAGAGCAGCAATAAATGAATGGTTCCTATGTGGCAAGTTTACAAGTCCAATGACGAATGATATCGTGAAAACAACTAGTTTGATTTCGAACAATATTCTTCGAAATGAAATTTTTACATTCCTATATGGAGATGGTTTGAACATATAAAATATAAATTATACATTATTGTAGATAATTTGTAAAAGATTATCATATTGCGAGTATATATTATGTATATATATATATATATATATATATTATATTCATTATTCACAATAATGAACATTTTAATAAAAATTATTCTATATTGTATCATCTCGTTGTTTTTATATGATAAAACAATATAAACTAAAAAATACTATATATGTTAAAAAATAAGTTTTAACTAACATAACATAATAAATATATACAATCATATAACTGATATCAAAATCAACAAGAGAATTAAGCAAACACCGGGAACTTCCATAAAAATATACGAAACGGAAATTATAGATAAGGAAGTCGATCATATAATAAGTCAAGGGGACAAAAATTAATGTAACTCATCCTCTTACATAATCCAATAAGACACGAAAACCATGAACGACACGGACTAATTAGTCTAAGGTCAACAAGCAGAACTACGGAAATTATCAAATGATTGTAACCAGCGAAGATTATTATGATATATTTAGGTAATTAGAGGTGAGATCATTTTCAATGAGTGAAAAGCATTCTAGATATTTATCAAAAAAATAAGTAATGCGAGAAAGGAAATGAAAATAGTTCTCGCCGAAATTCTAAATGTAATAAAACCTTTATAACTACATGTGCGCTTGTTATTAATATAAAAAAATTGCGATGGCAATATTATTCACAATCCCATAAACCATTCAAAAAATTAATATTATCAAAATTATGTATACATATAATATATTATATATATCGTAACCCACTTTTCCATTACAGAAGATGGATGAAGAATTTTTTTATTTAGATGCATTCGTCTGAATTGATACTCTAAATTTCAGTAACAGTAATGTTATAATAACATTCTTTAAAGTAACTTCTTTGTAATTCTTTGTAATTTATTGTAGTTTTATACCTAAACCAGATTATCTTAACCTCTAACTGAAACTACCAAATATTCATTTCTTTCCAATAAATTCTTATCAATAATAACCAATAATTAATTTAACAAAAACTTATTCGATAAATAAATACAAGATTTTAAATTGAGAATGTGCAGGACAGATAAAACTGGAAATTTTAGAACTTAATAAATAATCTAATATTTGAATTTTGGACAGAATATATGCTTTAATTATACTTTCTGTGATTCATCATTTTTGTTATAATTTCTATTGAAATATTCATTATTATTTTTCAATTTTTTTACAAAATTTTGCACGTTTGTTTGTAGTTTTTTAATAGGTTCAATAGTTATTCACAATTTTTTTAGATTATTTTATCTTTAAGAAATATATGCATGTTTTGTTTGTAGTCTATCGAGCTCATTTTAATATTACCTTTGTATACAAATAGATGTTCATTAATAAATGCTAAATTTGAAAAGATATAGAAAATTATTATTAACTGAAATGGAGTGACAGAAGGATAAATTTTTTGTTAATAAATAAGTTAATTAATAATTTTTAAATAATAAAATCAATTGAGCTGTACAAATAAATAATGTATTGGTTCCGAGATATACATATGTCATAAAAAATTCTCCCTCGAGCGAGGAGAAAAAAGTCATCCGAACAGATAATCTGTACAAACTTACATTCATACGGCTCCACTCGTAAGTTCAGCGAATGGGACCCAGGTGTAAACGATGTGTTTCGTGGACTAGCCAATGTTGATTCTTCGTCCTTAGGATTACATGAAGGAAGTCGACCCATTATCGAAGATGTTCCCAAACAATAGCTGCTGTAGTGAAGTTCGAGCTGATATCTTACTAGTGTTCTTTTGAATGTTGAGTCTGTTTCAGTTACACGGTACATGCAGACAAATACAATAAATATAAATGGTAACACAGTCGAAAATACAAAAAGTAACGGAATGAACGAGAATCACGAAGACGAGTTGACCAAAATGCAACTTCGCTTTTCCCTGCAGGACTTTTCAATTTTCAATTTTAAGATTAACATTTTTAATCCTATCATAATAAAACAGATTCATCCTTCAATATAAAATGTAAAATTCTTGATTTTATATTTTATAAAAAATTAAGAATTCAAATTTATTTAAAAATATTAAAAATGGATGAATTATATATTTTTTTACTAATCAATATGTATTGCAGTTCAAATTTTTTGAATATATATTTTAATATAATTTTCAAATAAATTATAAATAAGGTGCAACGTTCCTTAATCTCATTTCCATCTCCTTTAACCATTGTATATTATTTGATTGTACTTGGTACTAATTAAATGATACTTTATGATATATATATATATTATAATTATGTATAAAATGATACAAAATTTATCTTATTTCTACAAATATATAAAATGCAATTTCTCAGAAATAAACTATGTTCGTTTTTTTTCTTTGTTGGCATAGAAATACCCTTATTAATTAGATGCATAACTGACTTACTTTCGAACAGTCTTTAGCACAGAACAGAGGTTAAGAGAAAGCCAAATTTATGTTATACATCTGGCAACAAAATCTTATCTTTTCTCTCTGTCGCACTTATGGATTACTACCAGCACCTCTGGTGTGGTCGTGGCATTTTTAAAAAAAATTTTTTATTACTTCAAAATTTATTTAAAAAAAATGTTAGCTCGGGTATGGATAGGTGTCATGGCATTTGAAAATACTTCAGGCGTTAAATTAAAAATGGTACAGTTAAAACAATCATGTTTAATCACGATATTATTAAAAAAGTTATACGAAAATACACGATATTATTACTATTATGTATATTTGTATAAAATTTATAATATTAGGTGTATTTTCGAACCACTTTTTTAATAATATCGTGATTAAACATGATTGTTTTAACTGTACCATTTTTAATTTCACGCCTGAAGTATTTTCAAATGCCACGATACCTATCCATAACCGAGCTAACATGTTTTTTAAATAGATTTTGAAGCAATAAGAAATATTATAGGAATAAATTACATTTATGTTAACTAATTTAAAATTATTTTAAATGCAATATTTAAAACATTAATAAAATAAATTGTGGATATATTATGGATTAAAATAAATGTTTGTCGGTGTTGGAAATAATCATATAATATTTAAATTATTTTAATACTATAATGCAAAATAATTAGATTAACTGTATAATGAATACATTAATAGTTTTAATTGTTTCATTAGTATTTATTTATAAATTTGAAATGTTTAAATGATTGATAAGTTTAAAATTCCTATCATTTCTATACTTTTAAATTATAAATAAATAAAAATGAAAATTAATAAAACTATTAAATTATTTATTTATATCAATTGATTTTTTATAGTTTTTAATACAATTTTCATTTATACATTTACTTTTTACATAGTAATTTTTTAGAAATTAAATCACACACATAACTTTAATGTTTAAGATAATCATTTAATTCATAGTTGAAAAAAATAATAAATAAATGATAATGATTGATTTTATTGTTTTATGTGTATATGTATATATACATTTATAATACAATTAGAACATAATTAACGTAAGTATAACAACAAAAAAGTTGCAAATAAAAACCGAACATTGCATTATGTTTGTAAGTGAATAGTCTGAAAAATATGTTAACTAATCAAAGCATTGTAGTCGATATCGCAACATTGCATTTGCTTCGAAACTGAAAAATAAATTGAAATAGCCAAAATTCGATGTGACGATGCAGTCCTCAAGTATAAGCCCATGTTTGGAAGAAATACTACATCAAAAATAACTACACTTTCTATCTCTGTCTCGCATAAAAGATTATTTCAACAAAATATAATTTGTTATATGAATATACATATTTATTAGATATATTATTACTTATTAATGTGATTGTTAAAATATTATTGAAATTAAATTTATCAAAATTCATACCTCAAATTTTTGTTTATCTTCTTTTATTATACTATTCCTTTGATTAATTTATTTCGTCCTCTATTTCTTTTTATTAATTTTAATTTTTATGTGGATTTGAAAAACATAAAATTAAAATTATATTTGTTATTAATATAAACACTAAATGCCCATTGATAACTATATCTAAATTATTAACTATAATGAATAAAATTAAAACGCGAATAATTTCAAATCATTTACGAAAGCAAGAAGTTTTGAATATGTCTCACATTGTATTTGGAAAAAATATCATCACGTGTTTCGTTTAATTAGGATCGGCTCACGAAAAAAGACATCAGGGCGACAGTAAGGTACAGGGCGCTTTAAATTTTTGGTCGTAGTCGTGGCACGTTTGTTGCCAGTTTTCTCATTTAAAGTTGAGCTCCCTGATTTTTAGTATAATTTTAATATAACGTCTTTCGTTACAAAACGGTAATATTATTTGTTACTGATAATAATTAAATATTATATTTTAAACATAAACCCATACAAAAAAGTTATTGAATACTTTATTGTATATTGTAAAATTACGTTACAAGCTTTTACTAATTTTTTCATAAATATTTTTAAATTATAAATAAATAAAGTCTTAAAATTTTTTAATATAAAAAAGTTGATTATTATTTTATATCTTCTTGTGAAAAGTAAAAACTTCTTTGTATAATAATTGATATTATTATATAAAATTTTTATTAATCAAATAAATATTAAGTTCTATAATATTCTAAAATAAATATGGTCCACAAAATTGCATGTATGTTACTGGCATACGATTTATCATGAATCAAATATTATATATATGCATATAAGGATAAAATCTCATTTTATTTGTTTGACTAACGATGAATATATACAAACAAATATATATGTGTATATGAAGTTGGTCTAAATATTTTAATTTAGTATTAAGTAAATTCATAATTGTATTAATTATTAATTTTAATATCTACATAGTATTTTAAAATTTTTAAATGATCGAGTAATTAATAAAAAAATTATAGCAACTTTGAATTAGCATTTATTTTTATGGAGTTAAATGCTGTAAAGCGGTTTTAGAATATTGTAAATAAAAAAATATATAAAAACGCTTATAAAAACGCAATTTTTTTTTTGTTGTAATTATAAAAAAATATCTTATCAATACATGTTTAAAATTCTATAATTTTTATCCGTTTATTAAAAAAATTATTAATAAAAAACTGAATTAATTTTTAATATTTTAGAGTATACGTAGTTAAATATGAAAACATCGCATATCAATATAGATATATGTACACATTGTAACGAGACGGCTCCGTTTGCCCTTCACGGGTGAAGGGTAAGTCGAGCTCTCGTCGAAGGAAGAATTAGCTGGGATAAGCGACAGCCGGTCTGCCAGGGATTTGGAACGGTGTCAGGTGGGAATAGTCAATAACAACAAATAGTTTAAGAAAAAAATAAACCTCCACAGCAGTGGGCCTTTAATGTCGATTAACCTTTAACAAAAATAAATAAGACATATGTAAACAATTGTATTATCGAATATCATTGTTTAGAATAAGGCGCAATGTCAGCGCAAGGGGAGCAAATAATAATAAACAGGACGGCGGCTTAGGTCAATGTTATTTACCATTTGACCATTAAATAAGAGTGTTTAAATATACTAAACACTGTACAAATTTAATATTAAATTCTACGGACGAGCAATCGTAATAATTGCTTAACAATGCGTTTTCGCGGAGTTAATTATTATTTCGGACGGGAGCAAATGAAATTAATTACGCGCAATCGAACCATTATCGATTCGCGCCGTACATTTCATAATTGATAACCCGTAACCTCATATATATATAAATATATATATATATATATATATAAATAGTGCCGGGTATCGAGGACGCGCAAATAAGCTGGCATGATTCTGTAAGCTTTATTACAAACAAACGGCAAAGAGGGAATTCTCGAACGAGTAATCGTAATGATTGCTTAACAATAATATATTTCGATTAAATTATTGTTCTCCATGAAGGAGCAATCGAAACAGGAAAGGGAGCAATAAAGAAAAGGGAAGAAAACAAAGGGGCGCAATCAATTTGAGAGCATGATAACGAATATCATGCTTCTTGATCCCTTAATGAGGGAAAAGGGAACAAATATATTTAAAATGAGCAATCAAATTTGATTGCGTAAATATATTTGCCAGTGTGACGTTGGGTTGCGATACCAATGGAATTCGCATGGTAATTGCGAATTCCCGAAAATAAATAAACAAATCACGGTTGCGGACCCGTGAAGTTATTCGGCGGGACGAGCAAACGTCAATAAGTTTTGCTCGTCAAGGTAAATTTTGGTTCGGTACAATATTGCGTAATTGCAATATTGCACCAACGGAGGCAATACATATAAATTTTAAGTATTGCTTTTAATGGTGACAACATTTCGTAATTGAAGTGTTGTCTTTAACGGTGACAACACTTCGCAATTGAAGTGTTGCCTTTATTTGGGCAATATTGCGCAATTGCAATACTGCCCTTATCAGGTGCAATACTTCACAAGCGAAGTATTGCGGCGAACGGTGCAATATTGCGTAACCGCAATATTGCTCTAGAGGGTTTCGCAGAAAACCTTACAGGCTTAGAAAGGAGGTTAAGGATTGGGCCGACACGATAGCGTGAACGACCCGGATGTTTTGTCGTCAAGATAGCGTGACGAAGGAAAGTTTTGGAATCGGTTTGCTGACACGATAGCGTGTACAGCAGGAGTTGCGAGGAGAGGAGTTAGGTTACGAGAGCCGGAAAGGTTCTGCTCCCGAGTCGAGCGCTCCAAGGTACCACATCACCTCGGTCCGCTCGGCGCTGGAGCTGCGCAACCGCTGTTGCGCCGTGAAACGCGAGTGCGGATTCGTCGTGGCGCGATAGTGGAAGGGACCTAAAAACCGTTGAATCCTCTAGAAGGGGTAAGAACTTTCTAGAAGATTCTAGCAACGGCTTTCTCGTTTCTGGAAATTTCCAAGAAACGAGAAACTCGTTGCAACATGTAACCAAGGGGGTCAAACAATAAAAATGAAAGTAAATTTAAATTATTAAAATCATTTTTAAGTATATAATTTATAAAAAAAATTTATAGAAATATTGATATAACTTACCTGGAGTTTTCAACTCTGGAAGTTTAATAGACACATAAATTTTTGCTATTGGTTTTAAATAAATTCCTCGAGCAGTATATAAGGATATAACATCACTTAGATCCTTACAATTTCGAAACTAAATAACAATCTCTCCATTTGAAGTTTCATCTACTTTTGTACTATCAGTCATTTTATATAAATTTTACTATTAATTTAATCAGTATAATGACTTTAAATTTTATATCATGTAATTCATTGAAAATAAACTTTATCTAACTAAAGAAATTGAATAAATATTAATAATAATAAGAGAAATATGAGACGTGGTAATGAAGTTATGACAATTTGTGACAGACAATACTTCTAAATGTTTAAGCATATATTTCAATTTATAATATTTTCTTGTATTAGTTTTTTTTTTTTTAAAGAAAAACTTGAAATTTTTCCACGAATTGAATTATGTTTATATTTATAAAAGTCTTTTATTTAACCAAAAATAACTCTGAAAAATATTCAAATATCCAAACAATGTTTAAATGATCATTTTATAAAAAGTGATTCATATATAGTTTACTAAGAGAAGATAAAACATCACCAATCAGGTAGAGAAACCGCTATTAATTTGATATACTAATATGATACTTCTATTACTTGTATACAACTAATTTTACGGGTATAAAATGAAGTGATAAAAAGTGCGAAAAATAGAAATAAAACATCATGTACAATTACTTTTAACAAAAGCATACATACAGAGATAAAAAAAGAGATGGAAATTCAACGTATGATCAGAGATTATTAGAGAAATTACTACCACCCTCACGATAGCCTAGGAACCAGGGGGGGTCAACTCTAAATAGGAGAGCTGCAACAAACGCGGCAGACCGGCCACAAACAGGTGAACAAGAAAGTGCCTGCTCGAATGTAATTTGAAATTTTTTTGATTTTTTAATAATAGCATATACTTTTAGTTGAAATTATTATATCCAATTTAAAAACTAATTTTTCTTTTCTATTTTTAGTATTAGTAAACATTTCAACAAATTAAGCAAAATAAAATCGCCCCATATGTCTCTTTTCATGTGTCGGTACTGGTAATCCGGTACATGTATTTCAAATGCTTGTAGTCGAGAACAGATATCAAGTTTTTAGTTGTTACAAAATTTCTTCATAGAAGAAGCATAAAAATATAAATAAATATATAATTAATTAGTGTTTATTATAAAGTTAGTGTGAGTGAATTTAGAAGTTATTTTTATTTTTTTGAATATTGGTATTTTGATGGTGGGAGAAATATGCTCTTTCTCTCTCGCACTTATAACTTTTCTGCCGACCTTCCAAGAGTCTGTGGCCCGAGTTAAATTTTTTTATAAGTGCTTTAAAATCTATGGATAAAAAACGCTTCTGTACATATGCGAAGCACGTGGGAATATACTTGTGCTTCGTACATGTAATGGTAACGTTTTTTTTCAATGATTTTAAAGCACTTATACAAAATTTTAATTCGGGCTACAGACTTCTCAGAGGTCGCTAGTGCTTCTATATGTGCGAGAAAGAAAGAAAATATTTCTGCCGCCATGTTTGTCGCCGACGTTTAACATTGAACTTAGCATTCTCTTAGTGTCTGTTCTGTGCATGAAACATGGATTTATAATTTGTGTATATACATAAAAAGATGAATAAAAATCAATTTGAATTTACAAATATTATTCATAAAAAATATTATAAAAAAGTACAAATATTCTTATATATTATTAAAAAAATTCCTAAGTGAAATTTAAAAAAATAATAAAAAAAATCTATTTCATAAAAAAAAATTGGTTAATAATTTAAATTAAATATTTAAGTTAGGTTAATATTTTAAACATATAAATATTATACAAAAAATTAAATAATTTCTAGAATGGAAGTATTTTTAGTGCGATAACAGATTTTAAATACTACCAATATAAATAATAAAATATAAAAAATAAAATATTTTAATTAAAATAATATTAAAATACCTAAAATATAATGATTACAATAATAATCAATACAGCATTACAATATTAATATAAAAATTAATTTAATAATATTACGAATATATCAATAGAAGATATATACATAATAAATCAATAGTAGAATAATGTATATGTAAAATAATAATATTATTAATATTATAATTTTAATGTGATAATACTATTAATATAACCATTATAATAAGAAAATACAAATTTTATAATATATTATTTTATATAAAATCTATCATAATGAAAATTAAAACACCAAATATAATAACATTAATAAACAGAGATTATTAGAGAGATTGCTGATGACAAATGGGGCGTTTTTCCAAATTTGAAAAGCTGTACGCTACTGCCTCTAGCGGTTGAACTATCTTCTTGTTCGAGGAGGAGACTAGGGGTACCAAAAATGAGAAGTGGGGTAAGCTACGAGTTATGCTGGAAAAATAGTGCTGCCTCTAGCAGACCAGATTCAACTAACTTCATATTCGAGACGGAACATAAGGGGATATAAAGGAATGAGTGTAGATGATGACGTATACTTGTAAGGGAAAATTCTATAAATCATATGATCAACTAAACCACACATATCCATGTCCCATGTGTTAAAGTACATGTACACGGCTGCTATAAACATCAAATTGAATTCGATTTTGATGAAAAACCAAGAATCGTTATAATCAATTACAGGACCATTAGTATGATTATATATATATATATGTATAATATTAAAATTTATATTTATTATTTGTACTTATATTATATTGTTCAATAAAAACGCAATTAAAATATCAAATGTATATATTACTAAAATAAATTAACTTTAAATAAATACATTTTTTAGTGCATATTTATTTCATAAATTCATTATTTATATATTTGTGAGTATATAAATATTACAATATAAAAAAAATCAAAAAAATTAACTTTAAATAAATAAAAAGACTTTATTTAATCTTTACCATGAAATCGTGAAAATAAAATGATGTTAAATTAGATATATGTTATTAACAACGATTTATAATGATATAACAAAGTTTTAATCATTTTAGATGATATATTTCTTAATTATATTCCTGATGAAATATAAAGATTCTTCGTTTTAACTTTAATACGCATTATTTAATTTTCTATTGATAAAATCATAATTTCATAATTACATTCAAATATTTATTATTATTTTAGTAATTTTATTATAATGATATATATGTAGCTTGATAAAATATTATGCAGTCAATTTGATATATATTTTCTGATATCACTCCTGACTTACATTAATAATGTTAATAACAATAAATTTGTTTGTATTACAATATTAGTAATTTTACTGAATACAACTTATGAAGTTGTTTTAATCTTTGTAGATTTTAGATTTATTATTCTTAAAGTTATAAATGTATAAATTAAACACATTTTCATATTAATTAATATTTTTTAATGTAAATAAATATTGTGTTAAATAAAGAGAGGGAGAGAGAGCGGCTATCGTAGAAAACTCACACAGAGTAAGTAAGAGCAAGAGAGAGAAACCATAAAGCAAGAAAGACTTCGTCTACTATAGCACAGATGCACCGACTACATCATATGGTATGACATAGAAAGAGAGAGAGAAAGAGAGAAAGAGAGAGAGAGAGAGAGAGAGACAGACAGAGTAAAATCAATTAATGAAAGTTCAAGTCATAACTTAATAAGAAGCGTGAGAGAAACAAAATATGAGATGTGAGATAGAGAGAGATAGAGATGAAAGGTACACTTGTTTCATGTTACATCAAAACATCGACATATTCTGCGCGAGCCAAAATCAAAGCTTTGCAATTTGACTATTTTCTTATATTTTTGTTTTTCGCCGGACACAATGTTACATGATTTCGGTATATATTATTGTTCAAATTAATAAGGTGATGTATCTCTTCCTTGAAATAAAAAAATGTCAATTGAAAAAATCAATTATAACAAATTGTAAATCGTTGGCATGATATGTTTAAGAAAAGTCGGAAGCTAATGTTATCCGTCGGTCGGACCATTCATAGGGAAAATTGTACAAACAAACGAAATAAAACCCGTAAAGGCATTCAAATTCATTTAAAAAGATATGGCTATATTGCTTTTGAATGTAGATGTTGCAACATTGCGTGCGGCGAAAAACAAAAATATAAGAAATGACAAAACTAAAACGCTTTGTTTTCTCACTCGCGCAACCGCCTATCGCATATGCCGATGTTTTGTTTTGATCACAATAATTAAGCAGACTAATGTAACTTTCACCTTTTCTCCTCTTTCTATTTATATCATCCATATTATTGGTAATACAAATTATAATAAAATTTATGTTATAATTCAATAATTGTAAATTTTTCAATAAATTGTTTAAACAGTTATAATAATTACATAATTTTATAATTAATAAAATTAGCTGCAATAAAATGTGTGAATAATTAATACTACATAATTAAATAAAGAATAATTAATTATTCAATTCTATATGAATAAATAGAAAAAATGAGTTTCAAACTTTTCGAAATACTTTTGATCATAAAATTTAACTTTTTTTTAATCGAAAATGGCTAATACGCTAATGCGAAAGCTGTACTTTGTCGTATGTTTTTTTCATATTTCAGATTCATAGATGAATTTTTTTATATGTCATTGTTTAAATAAAATTGGGAGATAATGTAATCTGTTGGTATCGATCCATTATCAAGTGATTTTTATATGAATATCGAAATACAGCATGTATTCTTGTGATTTTATTCCTTCTATTCCTTTAAGTATATATGTTTTTGTCCCTTTAAACGACGACATGTGATTTGCTTTAATCAATATTATTGGATCTTTAAACGTTAGAATATGATATTGGTCGTTTTCTTCGTATTTACAAACACAATATATTTAGCTATTTAAATTTATGTTTAAATTCAATATGTGTGTTTTTGTTAGTTGTACTTTATATAATTTACAATTTTATTCAACAGAACTAATAATTATTCAAAAAAGTGGAAATTTTAAATTTTTATCATTCATATGTATGATTTGAATATCAATTTTAATGATACATTGAATAAAATGTGTAGTTTTTCAAAATTTGTCTTTTTCTGTAATTATTTTCTCTGTCTAAAATTATAACATTGTCCCAATTTATGGTATGTTCGTTGTTTTGCGAGTGCAATTGTATCATTGAGTTGGTGTTTTGAATTTTTTTGTGCTCGCAAATCCGTTTTTTTAAATTACGTTTAGTTTCGCCTATGTAAGAAGCTTTACAGTCTTTGCACTTTATTTTATAAACGACCCCGGCTGTTTCCCATTTTGTTTGTTTATCTTTACCTAATTTTATAATGTTATTTAATTTGTTATTAATAATGGGCACCGTATTAATGTTATAAGTTTTTAATGCATTGCAAATTTTTTCATAAAATGTATTTATGTATGGAATTGAAATTATATTGTCAAAAGTTTTTTTAGAATTGTTATTTAGAGAATTATTATATTTAATTTTTCTCAGTCTATTTTTAATATGTTTGTCATAAAAATAAACAGGGTAGTCGTTGTTATAAAGGATGTTACGCACTTTCTTTAAATTGTCCCTGTGGTAACTTATGTCAGATAATAACACTCCCTGTCTACAAGGTTATATACAATATTTCTCTTTTGGCTAGTAGCGTAATGTGAAAGGAAATTAATTATTCTATTAGAGCACATCAGTTTTTGATACCAATTTGTTAGAATTTTGTTGATGGTTTTTTGTATGGTAATGTCAAGAAAGTTTAGAAGGTTTGATCTTTCTTTTATAATTAATATAAATAATAACAAAATTATCATTATTAACACCTGTAAGTATTTGAATAAAATTCATTTTATTATTACCAATAATACTCATTAGATATATATATATATATTTTAATAATAAAATCAATAAAATACATTTATTTATTTTTTTCTAGGTTAATACAATATATAAAGAAAATATCTTTATTAATAATGAATATACATTCATTACAAATATCAAGATTTATATTGTTATTATTCATTTTATAAAATGAAAGAAATGTTATTGTATTCATTTTATTTTATAAATTATTTATTTTAATATTTTAAATGTACATATGATTTATTTTAATAATTTTCTTATATGTATATAATATAATAAATTATGTAAATAATAATGGAGGTTATGTGATACAACTTTGATAGGACACAGATAAAAAGAAAAATAATTTTAAGTCCATGTTATGTAAACAGATGCATTTACACATATATATACTTTCAAAAACTTAAATTAAAAAATGCCTAATTATATGAAGGTAGTATATATATTTTTTAAATTATAAAAGTTAAAATTTTAATATATAAAAAAAAGAAAGATTTTTGAAATATCCAAAAAGAAAAGTTGTATTATATTTTTTAATTCAAATATAGAAGCTAAATTCTTTGCATTTAACATTTAACGCAATAAGGAGAGTGCTTAACTTCACTCTGTACTCCCCTTAACTACTGCTCGAACAAGAAATGTACTTTGTTAAACAGCCGCTAGGTTTTTGGGAACAAATGATTAACACGGTCATTAGCAATCTCTCTAAAAATCTTTGTTAATAAATAAATAATAAGTACAATCAGATAACTCTTTAGTACAGCCAAAATAAAAAAAGTTTATTCATAAAT
The DNA here is from genome assembly GCA_018907245.1 of Eupristina koningsbergeri. Lineage (NCBI taxonomy): Eukaryota > Metazoa > Arthropoda > Insecta > Hymenoptera > Agaonidae > Eupristina > Eupristina koningsbergeri. The sequence continues at coordinate 253,681 of JACCHV010000092.1, forward strand.
ATTTCACATAATTATTTAAAAATATATGTAATAAAACATTCAAATAAATGAATTTATTATATTATAATAATTTAATTAATAATTAATAATAATGTAATTATATTATAATAATTATACTTATTATAACATGATTTATTTTGTTAATATTCTGTATTTAAACCAATTAAAAAAAATCATGATTTTCATTATCTTAAATTTGAACTCTTCTTTTTATTAAACTATTTCAATCATTCAGTATTATGCACAGAACAAAGATTAAGAAGTATTATGACTAGAGCAGTCACTCTGATAAAGTCCTCAACACGGAAATTGTCCTTTTACTAGCATTTGTTTTATGAAAAATAGTTTAGGTGAATAATAATTTTAAACACAGTATCATTATAATTATATACTCGTATGTTATATATTTGATAAAAATAAATTCTAAATTTGACTATAAAATTTTATCTATAAAAAAAAATAAAATATTAAAACCAATTAAAAGGAACCAAATTGTTAAATATATTTTTAGTTGTTACGTTCCATGTTCTTATATTTACATAAAATGTTCTCTTTGTAACGTATATGTATAAATAAATGTAATAGTTTTATAACAGTAGTTTTGTAATAATGTAGTATAAAGTTATGCATACTTTTCGGTATATTGTATTACAGCTGACAAAAATCACAAACATTTTGTGTTGGTATAAATATATTAGTATATATATTAAATTTTTTTTTTTAATTATATTATTAACTAAATTTAACATTTATTTTGATTATATATACAAATTATATGTATAAAATTATAATTTGTTATAAATTGATGATACAAAAGTATACTATTATTTAAAATTTCTAAATAAATTTAGAAATTAAAATTACCATTTTTAAATTAAAATAAATTCTTTAAAAATATGAAGCATATATTGTATTTTTGTATTTTAATATAAATAAATTATAAATAAAATTAAATCTAAAGAAAAATCAAAATAATTTAAAATTAGCGCTGTGGATCACACCTCAAAATATGTATAAATCGATTCTCGAAGTACCAAAAAAATCGAAAATAAAATAAGCTTAATTATGTACGCTATAGATATGTTTGAGCTTGAAATAGAAAAAGACAGACATATAAACCAATATTATGAATCAGTGCATAACACAAGCACGCAAATGTTAATCGCATTAATAAAACAAGTGGCAGTATTCAGTTCATGATTTTTAAAATTACTCGAAAAAATAAATTCTACATACGCAGTCTATGAGATCTAAGTATAATGAGTTCCAAGCTTAAACGTGCATGAACATCATTCCATATATTAATTATTTAAAGACAACTCTGTATTAGATTAAGAACAAGAGTAAGCAAATAATTTACTCGATATCATTCTTAAAAGAAAAAATTGAATTGTAAAAGAACAATGGTGAGTTATTTCTTTTTATTAAAATTTTTTGCAAAAGTTTCGTTAACCCAACCACAAATAACGATCGTTTTTAAATTTTCATTTTTTTTTTTATTCTAGGCTTCTTATACAGAGGATCAATTAGCTGGTAAGTAAATCAACTGTAATATTAAAAATGGTTAATACAAAATTCAAAGTATCCAAGAAAGGATGACATCCGTAAAGAGAAAAAAAATGTATGCGACCGCTCCCCTCCCTTTTTGAATTCAGGTCAAGAGTAACGACGTCGATCGAAACCATTACACGATACATACATTTCTCATCGGGAATACCTTTTATAGTCTGATATTTAAAAGTGAATGTCATCATGGAGATTTGTTCAAGATTGCATACTTTTCCTCTCTCTTTTACACTGTTTTTACGTAAACTACTTACTTCATCAGAACAAATTTTAATATGAGTTAGACTTTCAACTGGGAGAAACGTTTTGCTATTATCAAATTCAAATTTTCCATTTGATCAAAAAAAAATTAATATTTTCATTATTAAAATAATAAATAATGATATAATGTAAAATAACTCAAATTAATTGTAAAACTCTAATTTCATTTATTTGATTTTTGTGTGAACTGTGGAATTTAAAAAATTTCGTTTGAAATTTAAAATTAAAAAGCAAAATGTACGTGTTTACTTATCAAGAATTAGCAAATAGAATGATGTCGTCTATGGATGGTATTATATATTAAATTATATAAAAATTATATCTCAAAACATTATCAATACTAATAATTTTATTTTCTAAAAAAATAGTTTTATGAATAATTTATCAACATTTAAGAAAATAAATATTGAAAATAATGTATTTTTTATATAATTTAAGCAAGTATTTCATTATGTATGTCAATGGACATCTAATTCTTTTGTACAAATATTAATTTATCAACTAATATTTTAGTCTATTTTAATTTTATATCCATTAATAAATTAATTGATTAATTTATTTTCATCATATTTCTTTCATGAGAATGATTTTTTTTTATTTAGAGTTTCAAGAGGCATTTCAACTATTTGATAGTCGCGGGGATGGTAAAATTCATGTAGCTCAAATTGGAGATGCTCTTCGAGCTTTAGGTCAAAATCCTACTGAGTCAGATGTAAAAAAATTTACAAATCAGCATAAACCTGATGAAAGAATTAGTTTTGAAGTATTTTTACCTATTTATCAAGCAATAAGCAAAGCACGAACTACGGATACTGCTGATGACTTTATTGAAGGATTGAGACACTTTGATAAGGATGGAAATGGTTTTATTTCTTCTGCAGAACTGAGACATTTATTGACAACACTTGGTAAAAAATAATTTTTTTGTTAATTGTAATTAAATTGTATTAAAAAATATAATCAACAAAAGTAATTCTCATATTTTAAATGTTTTACTAAACAAAGATTAATTTTTAATTGTTACTTAAATGAAAAATATTTTTTATCATTATAATTGTATTTATACTACGATATAATATGTAACTAAATATATATTATTATATAATTCTTATAATTCATTAATCAATAATCTCTTAATAATTAACAATTACTTCTTTATATTTAGGTGAAAAACTTAGTGATGAAGAAGTTGAAACACTTTTAACTGGCCATGAAGATTCACAGGGTAACATAAATTATGAAGATTTTGTACGTCAAGTTATGTGCGGTTAAACAATTACCTATAATATCAAAATTAATTCTTATTTAAATATTATTTTAATAAATCTATTTATGCATAATAAGATCAATAAATTCAGATTTATAAAATATGTATAATCGACACTTACAAAATAATTAGAATATAATATTAATTTTAATATTCATAAATTATAACTTAATAAGTAAAATTAAAAAGTAGGTTGTTGTAAAATTATAAAAAGATGTTGATCTACTGTGCCTTATTAATTAATTTCTAATATTTACTTAGTATATTATAAGGCAGGTTTTCCTAATATACTGAATGAATATCTTATCAATTTTATATTTGAATATATCAATTAAATTTGAATTATAATATATTTTTGTCAAATACTAATTTATTAATTTATACTGAATGTTAAATTGCAAAAATGTGTATGTTATTAAATTTTAACTCAAAAAGTCACCCAATGAATCTGTTAAATAATTCAAACATAATAGTTTTAACATACTGTAGTTTTAGAAAAATTTAATAAATGGAATTCTCGTAAATATAGTTAGAATACTATATAATAATCATACTTATGAGAATTTTTTATTCAATTTTTTTATTACAATTATTAGAAATATATCAATGCTACTAATTGATATACTTTGAATATAGTACTAACCCTAATTTTTTTTACAATTGTATACATTTATACCTTAATATAAATCAAAGTTGTTATATGCATCTAATGTATTAAAATTACTTAAATATAAGGAATTTTGAATCATATATATATATATATATATATATATATTTGTTCTTTAAAAACTAGAAACATTTTTGCATAATATTAACTGCAGTTTTCAGGTGAATATATCTAATTGTCAATGAAATTAACATCAAGTTTAAATACTCACTTTTTATTTCAAGTTAACAAAGATTTTTAACTGAAAAGAATATATATTTAGTATAATTATTTATAGTTTTTAAAAGAGTGATATAAGTACAAAACTTATGGTTACAAATTCCAAATTGCGAACTGTTTTGATCTTCTATTGATGTATAATTGTATCAAAAACTTGTCAAAACATAATGAGCATACTTTTAGTCAATTAATTCTTTGAGTATTTTAAAAAAATTATAAAATACAAATTTACAATGCGGAACAAAAAATGTAAAATTAATAAAAAAATTTAAACAACAAATTCGTTACTGTAGGAAAGAAATAACACTTAAATCTCAATTAAAAGTTCACGCAACAATTAATGTAAAATAATAAAGCATCTCTGTTACGCCTCGTTATGTAAGGAAAATTATAAATAATTAATCAGTATATTTTATAATAAAGATAAAAATTTATTCTTAAATTAATGTAAAAATTAGTTAATATAAATAATAATCATTACAAATGTGTCGTATTATGTTTGTTACTCGTTAGTTGCACTTTTATTCATTCTCGTTCTAGATTGGTTTCAGGATCTTGTAGTATCCAAAAGGACGATATGGATTGACATTTCGTTGGCAGTTTTTAGCACATCTGAAGGTCTATAGATCTCCACTGTTTATAATTATTACTCATTTAATAATTTTATTTGATTTAATACAAACTGAATGGTATTTATTCAAGATGGTAAAAGTAACTTTTATGACTTCGTTTTCTGTATCCTGAGATCTTGTGGTTTTATGAAGTAAATTTTGACCTTATTGACATTGATAATTTTTTATGAGAAATCTTAGGGATTATGTATTGTGTTTCAATGAAACTTTTTTTATTATCTCAACTTCTCAATATACTGTGTACATTTTATTACGATGTAATCAAACTTTGTTAAAAGATATTAAATAAAAATTTTAAGTATTGCATCCCATTTTTTAAAATAAAAAATTAATACTTGTGAAATTTGTATCAATTTTCTAATACCTAAATAATACATATTTAATATTATTTAACCTCGATCCCGACCGCACCATCTTTTACGCCTACCCCGCTGTACATGATTCCGTGTTAGCAAACTCTTAACCACCTCCGCTGTTATGCTTTCTTGGCAACAACCACCCGGACCGTTCACGTTTACGTGGCGGCCTAATCATGAAGGATTTGACTGCTTGAAATTATACCATCCCATCTGTAGCCAGAAGTATTCTTTCGGCGAATATGTAAATTTGCGTCCGCTGTAAATGTACCATTCGCATCCACCGTCCGCAACCTTGGCTCGTATCGAGCCTCCCTCACATTAAAGGCTTTTCTCCAGCCGCCCTTCGCGCACGGCCTCCTGTTTCTTTTTTCCATGTTTGATCTATCGGGATTCGTAGATTCCACCGAAATCGCATTTTGTAAATAATTTATTTTTATCTCGGGTTATGGAAAGATTGTTAGCTATTCTGGAAATTGTTTGAAATTATCCCGGAACGAAAAATTTTGTAAAGTAATTATTTCGGTATAATTCCTTGAAAATTTCAAACAGTTAACGATCATAAGTATTGACGTTCCGTGTGTTGTTATTTTATTGTCGGTAGCTCACCCGGCGGTCATCTAGCATGTAGACAAATAAGAAATTTTCTTATTATTGTGTTCAAAGTTAATCAATGTATTTGATAATAAATAAGTAAATCGAATTAAAATTCTGGTGTTAAGAATATTTCTTTATTTCTAGTGTTGTAAAAAGAGAGCTGGAAATTAAAGGAGACATTTATTTAATTAAAATTTATATTTTTTTATTGATTATACCTTTTATTACTATACCTGATCCCTGGTAGGTCGGATGCTACTTATTCCGACGTTAATTTCCTTTAGTTTTTCAACGAGCGCTCCACTCTGCCCTTCACTCAAGATTCGAGAGTAAGAGAGAGTGACTGCGCGGGGGAAACAACCGGGAAAGGCATTTCCCGATTTTATTGCGGCTGTAGTACAGAAGAAACTGCGTCCTTCTGGATGACCGATGCACATTCCTTTTCGGAACCTTGCAGCGCACTTTTCTGGATTTTCCGATTCTTCCATTTTTATACAATTTCTGTCTTCGCATCGAATTTTGTTTTCCGGATATCTCTTGTAATCTGCGAATCACGCCGAATCATCTGTGACTTCCACGCGTGTGTGTGTAATCAAGGCGTCGGGACGTAGATAGCCCACGCAAACGAGCTCACGGCACGTCCTCGCGCTTCATCCGGAAGCGATGCAGGTTCCAGCAGCTGCGACGAGAAGCTGGTCTTCTGTCAAGCCTTCAACGGCATCAAGCAACGAGGACAATGTCGACTAAGCGAGGTCATAGACTACTTTCCTCCCCACACATCTCAGCGTAAGATAAGTAGATTGTAAAAATTCACTGAATCTTTCCCCCTGACCCGTGACGGGTTTTTTTGTCGCTTTGTATCGCGGAGCTAAATCAATAATTGTTGTTGCTCAAATAGAATAAATTAATTAAAGCTCCTGTCTATCATTTCAAACTCCCTTCCCTTAATTAACGCATATTCAAAGATATCCAATTTAATTAAATATTTATTGCAAATACAAATAATTATTATTATTTTAATAATTTTATTATAATTGCTTACGTTTTAATATTTTAAGTGAATATGCTTGTATATTCTATATATATGGAGCTTGATAAGAAAATTATATGATCAAAATAATATATTTTTCTGAACCCCTGAATTCCTCTATTAGTTTTAAAAATTATAAATTTGTTTATATTAGAATAGAATTACTTTACTGAACAATTACATATTATGAATTTATTTTAATCTTTGTAGATTTCAGAATTATTATTTTAAAAATTATAAATGTATAAATTAAACACATTTTCACATTAATTAATATTTTTTGTTTTATATAAATATTGATTGAATTATAGACAGAGAGAGAGTGACTAGTGTAGAAAAGATGCATAGTGTAAATAAGAGCAATAGAGAGAAAGCATAAAGCAACTGAAAAACATCGTCTAGCACAGCACAGATGCTCTAAATACATCATATTGTATGAGATAGAGAGAGAGAGAGAGAGAGAGAGAGAGAGAGAGAGAGTGTGAGAGAGATCAAAGAGAGGGAGAAAGAGAGCCACAATGAGAGAGTTTAATATATCAATGAAGTGTAAAATATATTGAAGTGAGAGAGAGAGAGAAATAGACAAATAGACAAAATGGTGAATTTAATGAATAAAGACTTAACTTAATAAGAGGTGTGAGAGAAACAGAAAGTGTGAGATATGAGAGAGATAAAGATAGAGATAGAAGAAGATAGAGATAGAGATAGAACTTTATATAATACATATAAATATAAAGTATTAGCAATATTTACGAAAAAATACAATGGTTTCATGAGTGTTATTTAGCTCAATTCTAGTAATTATTAATTTATAAATCAAAAGTAACGGTTTTAACAGTAATTTAGACAATTTGTAAACTGTTATCAATTACATATTCTTAATCCTCATTACGTCGAAGCGGATTGTAGTTCGTCGATCATATATAAAGGTAATCGGGAAAGTTAATGTAATAAATCAGATCGTTTAATTATGTGGTTTTTATATAATAACGGAAACACAACATGTTTACTTATAATTTTATTACGTCCATGATTTTAAGTGTATAAAAAAATCTTTTGAGCCATTTAAACGATGATACGTGAATTACTTTACTAAATATTATTGTGCCCTTAAGCGTATGATTAATATTATATATATTATATTATGAGTATGATGTTGGTCGTTTTCTTCGTATTTATATATGCGGCTGTTTAAACTTATTATTTTAATTGAATATTTGTGACTTTGTCTGTTGAAATAACTGAAAATATTAACTTTGTTTCTCATGAACATTCGATAAAATATTTAACAAATACTTTTTATTTTTAAATGTATTATAAAAAAAAATTAGGCATAATATTCTTTAACGGCAAATATATATGTATTGAAAAGTAAGTAATTTATTATAAATATATATTATTATAATGTAATATAGTAGTATAATGTAAAAAGAATTTATATTTATATTATCGTTTTCCTTAAATTATTATTGTAAATAGATATTGCAAATACAAATTATTAATATAAATTTTTTAATATAAGCTGTATATAATTTGTAATCGAAACCCCAAAAAAGTAAATATAAATGTAAGCTAACTCCAGAAAGTTTTAAATAAATTTAGATAGTGTGTATTGGCTTTATCTGTCTGATAGCATATGGGTGGTTGTTTATGCCGAGATAGTAAGTTTTTTTGGGACAGCTGAAATAGGGTAAAAACACAGTAATGTATGATACGCAATTTTACTGACGTTGAAAATAAATGTAATCGGGAATTTACCATCTAGCCGACGCCGAAATACTAAAATGTAATTCATAAAAAATTTTGATTTTCATACATGAAAAATATAAATAAATTTTTCTGGCAAATTTGTTTCTTATTTCATTTCATTTGATTTTAATGTCTAAAATTGAATTTTATTTTCTATATATTTTCTATTCAATTTAATGATTGTATTATCAATTAATATTATAGCAAATTATATTTTCATTTCAGTCATAAACATATAAATACTTTATTAGATGAAAATAAAATAACAAAAAAATCAATCATATTATTGTTTCTAAAACATATTATTAAAATAAATAATTTTATTATAAATTTTATCAACGAGTCAAAGAAAGTTTTAGTTTTGCTACAATTTTACATAGTGAAATTAATGATTACAAATAAAATTATTATTATTACTTGTCTTCGTAATGTATCATTTGGATAAAGAATTGAAGAATAAATTTTATGAATATAGTTAATGAAAGTTGAAATTTTATTTAAAATCACTAATAAATTGCTTGATGAAAGTTATGTGCACTAATAAAATCAATGATTGTAATTGTTTATGACAAATACGATTGAAATGAATTATTGTAATATATATTTTAATAATACAATTAATAAAAGTTATAGTTTTACTTAAAATCACTTAAAATATCACTCTGTGAAATTGAAAACTACAAATCAATATGACATTTTAAAATGTTTATCATTAAATTTGTAATTGAACATCATTTATAATAAGACAGATAATCATATTTAGTTATACTTCAAATCATTTATAATTTTATTTAATATAATTAAATATTACAAATAAAATTGGTATTTTTAAATTTTATAATTAAAATACATGATTTGAATATTAATTTTGATAATACATATTGTTTTGAAAGTAAATTAACTATGTATAATTAAAATGTCGAATCAATAAGATAAAAGAGAAAAGGAGGTGAGGGATAAACGAGCTGGGTGTTTTAATTGAAATCAACAACAAATAATTGAGCCATACGAAAAGTTTATTGGCTCCGCTGATACATTAGGCATAAAAAAACCCCTCATACGTGAGGGAAAAAAGCCGCGCAAATATACTTATCGCTAGTCGCCGGGCGGAGGTGACGCTCACTGCTGCCACCTTGTGTTGACGTCCTCCGCACATACCACGGTGGAGCAGTCGCGTGGGCATGCCTCTCTCGGCTGCGTCGTTCCCGTGGTTAGATGCCGCTCGGCTTACAGAAGGATCACCTGATGATCCGGCTGGTGGGCGAAGGTGCTCCTCTAGGCATGTGCCTGCGGTGGAGATAGCTTTGCGGCCTTACGCAAGCACCCTTCTTTCATCTGCACACAAACACAACACACACGCACTCACACAACAATTTTCGCCGCCATGATGATACGCAGATCATCGTGAATCGGGAAAAACGCGAAAGATCACACAAATCTAACGTGGACGCGCAGTGGAATTGACAAAAGTGCGCGGTAAGAATTTTCGATCGAGAGTGAAGCGTCAGAAAGCGGAAGGACGCATTTCCTTCTGCAAAAACGCACCGAAATAAATTTTAGGAGCTGCCCGCCGTATTGCTCTTCGCGCGGCCATTCTCTCATATTCTTGAGAGAAAGCGTCGAACACATATAATAAAAGTTACAGTTTTAATTAGAACCATTTACGATTGTTTTCAATGAAATTTAAAATTACAAATACGACCTTTTTATTATTAAAGCAATTTAATGATTAAATTTTGATATTTTTATTATTAATATACGTTTTTTAGTTATTCTTTCAATATATTATTGAAATAAATAATTTTATTAAAATTTATAATTAAATATCAAGAAATTTTAAACCATATTGTTATTATGAATTTTATAGAATGAAAGAAATTTCATTGTATTAATTTTATTTTATACATTTTTTATTTAAAAATTTTAAATGTACATAAGATTTATTTTAATAATTTTTGGTAGTTTATTGAGTTATGTAAATAATAATCGGTTACGTGAATCAAATTTGAACGGAAGAACATTAAAAAAATGTAAGCCCATGATATGTATACAGATGCATTTATATATATAAATATTGGATTAAAAAATTTAAAGGAAAAGGAAAGTTCTTAAGAGTAGGAGTAGATAAAATATACGCGGATGGAAAATAGTTGAAATGGGAAGATGAAGAAGCAAGGGAAATGGAAGAGGAAACAAACAGGGAAGGACTACAGAAGGCGGGGAAAGAGGTTAGACAAAAAAGAAGGATCTGATAAAATAGAAAAACAAACAGCAGGAACAAGCCATAAGATAAACAATTTAGAGTAGAGAGGGAATGGACTAATGAGGCAGAAGGAGCAGAACAAAAGAGAATGAAAGATACAAAACTATAAAACGAAAAGGAAAAAAGATTAAGAAGGATATTATATTGGAACATAACAGGATTCTAGAGAAAGGACAGAGAGTTCTGGAAATATGTAGAAAATATGGACTATGTGTGCCTAGCGGAAACATGGATTGAAGAGAAAGATATAGAAAGGTGCAAGGTAATACTAAATAAGAAGATGAATTGGAGAGTAATAGGAGCTACGAGAGAAAAAAGAGGGGAAGAGCGAAAGGCAGAATGATAGTAGGAATCAGAAAAGATTGGAACATCCAAGTAGAAGAATTTGCTGTAGCAAAGAAAGAAGGAATGACAAAATAAAGAATTAAAATAGAGAAGTCAAACAGGGCTATGGATATATGGGGACTATACGACAGCGGGGACCCTAGAAAACTAATGGAGGAGGAAAGTTACAACGGGGAATCGGATATTATAATAATAGGAGATCTAAACACCAGGATCGGAAAGGAAGGGAGATTTAAGGATATAGAAGGAAAAATGAAAATGAGACATAACAATGATAAAAAAACAGACATAAATGGAAAAAAATGATAGAAAGGATAGAGAAAAACGGATGGCATATACTTAACGGAACGGAGAAAGGAGATGAAGAAGGTGAATATACATATGTTGGCCCTAGAGGGAATACTGTAATCGATCTAACAATAGTGGATGAAGGAGCTAAAGAGAGAACAAAAGCATTCAAAGTAGAGGAAAGGGTAGAATCGGACCACATGCCTATAGTGTTGGAACTTGAGACGAATAATAACAAGAACGAGGCAAGAGCAACTTTTGCGAATGGAAAAACAATGAAGAGCAGAAAAATAAGTATATAGGATGACGAAAGCATTGAGAAATACAAAGAAGCATTGAATATAAAATACAAACTAGTAGGCAACAGGCAGCTAGTCAAAGAAAAATGGAGAGCTGAAAAAGAGGATAGAAAAAGTAACTATAAGCAAAGAAATAAAGATTAAGGAATGGAAAATTGGAAAGACTAAATGGTGGAACAATAATTGTTGTTTTAGCCTAAGCATTTACTTATAATCCGGTTCCGAAAGCAAGACTTGTTGTGCATTTCGAGTTTCAGTTTTAATTCCTAATACTGTAGTTAATCAAGCATCGCATTGACTGTTTGCTTATTTCAGATATTAATTTTAACCAGACCTTGTGTTAATTACCCCTTACCTCCTAAGAATTGATCTTGTAAGTCGAACTTATTTTCCCAAATTTTCGAATATTAATTTTATACTGACAATTCATTTATAATATTTATAATATATATATAATAAATTTAATATTTATGCTTAACCTTAATTCATTAAGCAACCAGGCGTTAATTGCAGATCACAAAATTTTATTTTTATAATATTCCGTTTGTATTATCGGGACAAGTTATCAGTTATTATAAACATATGCGTGCATGAAATTTGATGTTAGATATACTTTCTATACCGACGAATCCACATCGTGGATTCTTGTAACAGAATTTAAAGGGAATTACAACAAATAACCAAATTGTGTTTTCAATAAAATTTCTAAAGACAAACCAGTTGCAGATCATTAAATTGACGAGCATCGCAATATAATATAAATCGCAGTTTAGAACAATTGTAAGAGGGAGAAGAGAAAAACGAAAAAAATATATAAAAAAATATATAGAAAAAGATATATAAGCAATGGAAAAAAAGGGAAACGGCGAGAACAGTATATAGCACAAAGAAATATATGGAGAAATACATGCCAAGAAAGTATAAAAAGAATAATAAAAAAAAGAAGAACAGAGGAATAAAAACTGAAGAGGATATGTGGAAATACTTGAATAAGGGGAGAAAATCGAGGAAAGATAATAGAAATAGCATAACTAAAGAGAGCTGAAAATCACACTTTACAAAATTATTAAGAGGAAAAACAGAGAAAGAAAAAAAAAGAAATAAAAAAAAAAGAAAGAAAGAAGAAAGAAGATGGTATAAAAAATGAGGCTTGGATTTATGCACGAGAAGAGATAAGAGATAGATTGGTGGAAATAATAGAGAGGATATGCGAAAAGGAAGAAATACCGGAAAAATGGAAAATTGCAGTTATCACATCCATATTTTAAAAAGGAAATACACAAAACCCTAACAATTACAGAGGATTATCAATGCTCTAAAAATAAGTACTGAAGAAGGACTAACCGAGAAGATTAAAATAGATAGAGGACTAAGACAGGGCTGTAACATAAGCCCTCTTCTCTTCAACATATACATAGCCAGCCTGGAAAAAGAATTGAGAAAACAGAACATAGAAGGCACGAAGATAAACGGAGAAAGAATACGGTCGCTAGCATATGCTGACGATATAGCGATGATAGCGGAAAATAGAGAGGCGATGGTAGAAATGATGGCGGTTTTGAGGAAATTTTTACCGAGTAGAAAACTAGATTTTAATGCGGACAAAACAAAAATAATGATTTTCCAGAAAGGCAGAAGCACAAAAAAAGAGAGATGGAGCTGCAATAAAAAAGTAATAGAAGAGGTGGATAGGTTCAGCTACCTAAGATTCACCTTCAGCAAGAATGGAGGAAAAATAGCACATATAAATGAGAGGATCATGAAAGGCAGAATAGCTTTGAAGAAAACCTGGAGCCTAGCGTAGAGAAAATGCTACGGAGACTTCAAACTGAAAAAAATGTTGTTCAACTATCGTATGAGAGGAGTTATAGAGTATGGAGTGAAAATATGGGGAGACGAAAAGATAGAATAACTGGAAAAAATAAAAACTGATTATTATAGATGGGTACTAGGACTGAAATTCTGCACATCCAGATATATAATCTATGAAGATGCAGATGAAGGCAAATTAGAAACTGAATGAAAAAACAGATACAGAAGGTATGAAGAGAAAGTGGAGAAACAAACGAAGAACAGATGGACCAAGAAATACTTGGAAGAAAAGAAAAGGGAAAGATACAGAAAAGGCACTGATGTGGAAAAAATGGCTAGGAGAAGTAGAAATCAGTACAACTCAGATGAAAGTATGAGAAAAAGAAGGCAAAAACAAATACGAGCTGATTAAAAACAGAAGAATCAAGATCGAAAAGCAGGAAAGAACTAACAAAATAGAGAAGGCGACATATAATAAATGTTATAAGCAAATAAGAGAGAGTAGGTTACCGAAATACCTAAAAGAAGGGGAGAACAACAATGCAATTAAAACAATAGCAAGAATAAGATGTGGTAGAATCATTACGTCAGGTAAATATTGGGGGAGTGAGCTAGAAAGGAGCTGTCAACTATGCTAGGAATAGATAGGGGACTGGACTCACTAATTGCTCACGAGATGTAAAGAGACCGAGATAGAAACGATGGAAATCAGAAAAGAAAATAGATGGAGCGAAGAAAAAATAATGGCCAACTACAAGGAAGGTATAAAAGATAAGAGACTATTTTTAACAATGAAGAAAATTGAAGAAAAGATAAAAAAGAAAAAGACAGAAACTGAAGGCGGATAACCAAGGAGAAGAAAGTAATAGAATGAGGAAAGGTATAAGTGTATATATGTATAAGAAATAATAAAAATGTTAATGTGAGCAAATGTGTAAGATAAACTAACTAACAAATGTACAAATGTAACATATTAAAAATGTAATCGGAAGTCCATTCTGTAGCCTATGGCCGGAATTGTATATAATAAATAAATAAATAATAAATATATATAAATATGTTGAAAAACTTAATTTAAAAAATGCATAATTTTATAAAGGAAGTAGGTAATTTTTTAAATTATACAAGATAAAATTTAAGTATATAAAATAAAGATTCTAAAAATATACAAAAAAGAAAAATTTTTATTATGTATAAATTGAAATATAGAGGCTCACTTCATTGCATTTCATATTCAACGCAGTAGGAAGAGTGCTTTACTATACTATGTACTCCCCTTAAGTACTCTTCGAATATGAAATATAGTTTGTTAAACATTTGCTAGGTTTTTGAGAATGAACGTTTAATACATCATCAACAATCTCTGTAATAATCTCTGCTATTATGTTGTTTTTCTTGTTCTCATGTATTTTTAAGAGTTTTCGACTTTCCTCCGAGTCTCACAACTATAAAATTGTGTAAATATATATATATATATATATATATATATATTAGCACAGTTACGTGACAGTCACACTAATCGCTTCCGTATCCAAAAATCGAAAAACACTCTTCGCGCGAAATAAAATCCTGCCACATCTAATTATCAAAAAAACAAAAAAAAAACAGAGACAAATGGAAAAAGCTTTCCTCTACATTTTGAGACCCAAATGCGACCAATATTCACCAAATGAAAAAAAACTTGATACTTGGGATCAGACCATGTAAATACTTGATATTAAAATATACATGAGTACTAATCTTTATTTATGCAAGTGTATAAATGGTACGAAACTTGCAAATATATTATTCTACTAAACTCACATTTACAATGGTCAATTCTTCAATAGATTTTTCATGATTCTTTTAGACGGTCTGTCTATCGATATTTGGACTATCGACCAACTGAAAACCCCTATCCCTGTTAGATTGAGGTAAACCAAATAAGTGAATTCCCCTTAAAAGTTTACATATACTGTTATGAGTATATCTCTTGTATATTACATAAAAAATTATGGAAAATAACAATAATAAAATCCTATTACGAATATATGAGTAGGAACTACCATTTTCATATACATTCTTTTGTAACAACATTCACATCAAAATACAGATAATATTATTTTTTACTTATTAGAAAATATGAAATGAAATTAAAGTATAAAAAATTACAAATAAAATTTCTACGTGACTTATTATAAAAGTATCAAGGATAATATTCTGTTTATACGACTTTTTGTCTCAGCTATTTCGGGAAGATTGGAAATAGTTCAGGGGAGTTTTTTCTATCCTTTATTTTTTTTTTTTTTTTTTTTTTTTTTTTTTTTTTTTATTTTTTATTTGAGATCACTACATACAGTAGGATTTGTCTTCCAATGAAGCGTATTTTTGAATCTTATAATACGACGAGGTGGGCAAAAGTGATAGAATAGCTTTATGCGCTAAAAGTTTGTATTCGGCTTGGAAAAAAATACTTTAGAGACTTTTAAACATTAAAAAAGTCTTTAATAATAAATGTATATATAAAAGACTATTAGAAAAATGGTACAGGGTTTTTACGGAGGTCGTCAACGATATTAAAAGGAACTAAAATATAAAAAATACTTAAATCGATAAGGTATATTTATTTTGTATACAATATATTGAAAATCACAAAACATTTTTAAAAATATAAAAATAAAATTTATTTTAACGTGTTCCCCCTTTTTTACAGGTTCGTACTTAATAAAAAAACCTAGATTCAGTTCAGAAAAAAATGATATTTCAATCTGATATACATATAAAGATGTTTATGTAAATACTTACAAATTTTTTCACATTTTATTATAAAAAAATCAATCAGAAAATATTCCAGTACCATTTTTTAGCAGATTTTTTTACTTTGTAAATAATTTTATTATCTGAAATACCTTTTATATGTGATACGTTCAGTGTTTAGTTAATTGAATTATTTTCTTTATTTGTTATTATTAATAATCTGTTTTTAAATTTATTAAAAAACAAAATTCTTTAATTTATATTCGATATCGTATTTTCAAATTTGCACGTCGACGGCGTTTTTTTAATCTTTCGGATAAATATATATTGTATTTTACATTTGTAAGTTATTTAATCAAATAATTATATAACTGTATAAATAAAAAAATTAATTTGCTAAAATGTATCGTATTATATGGTTAAGTCCAATTCTTGCTTTTTAGTTAGCGCTTTTTTAAATAGATTTTAAAACAAAAAATGTTAACTCGGGCCATGAACTCTTTAGAGATCGCTAGTGTACCTATAAGTGAGAGAGAGAAAGAACATATTTCCTAGCCACGTTTGTTGCCAACCACGGGGGGTCAACTCTAAATGGGAGAGCTGGCGACAAACGTAGCAGACGGACCACTTTCATGTCGTGACGCAAAAAAAAAGTGCCCACGATATAATAATTTGCAAATTTTTTTATTTTATATTAACAACGTATACTTTTGTTTAAAATTCTTTTATTCAATTTAAAAACTAATTTTTATTTACTATCATTACTATTAGTAACAATTTAGACAAATGTAGCAAAATAAAGTCACCCCATATGTCCCTTTTCGTGTGCCGATACTGGTAACCCGGTACGTGTGTTTACATTATTGTTTTTCAAACTCTTGTAGTCGAGAACAGATTTCGAGTTTTTAGTAGTTACAAAATTTCTTTGTACATGAAGCTGAAAAATTCATTTATTCGGGTGCAATGGATATAAATTAATTTCTAAGTAAATATTAATGTAAATAAACATATTATTAATTAATGTTTGTCATAAAGATAGTGTGAATTAATTTTGAAGTGATTTTTATTTTATTCAATAAAAATAAGGAGTGATGCGAAACAACAAATTGTCAAATTAAGTAGTTGTATTTTCATGGTGGGAGAAATATGCTCTGTCTCTCTCGCACTTATAGGTTCTCTGACGACCTCTAAAGATGCTGTGTCCCGAGTTAAAAATTTGTATAAGTGCTTTAAAATCTATTTAAAGAAAATGCTAAGTGTACATATACGAAGCTCGAGGGAATATACTCTTGCTTCGTACATGTAGTGGTAGCGTTTTTTTTAATAGGTTTTAAGGCACTTATAAAAAATTTTAGTACGGGCCACGGCCTTTTCAGAGGTCGCTGGTGTTTCTATATGTGCGAGAGAGAGAGAAGATATTTCTGCCGCCATGTTTGTCGCCACAGTTTAACACGGGACCTAGCGTTCTCTTAGTGTCTGTTCTGTGTTGCCAACACTTAACACAGAAATTGATCTTCTATTATCTCTTCTGTGCTTGTAGTGTTTTTCACGCACTCGCTTTGTTTGTAGTTTATAGCTTAAAGTTTTTATTTTTTTTATTATAAATAATTATTGTCATAAAATTTTAATCGGTGTGCAGTTAATGTGGGTTACGGTCTACTTAAAAAAAAAAAAAATTAAATGGAAATATTGATTATTTGTCGGGTTATCGGATTTACAAAATTTATGATATTCAAAATTTTTGTTATTTTTTTTTCTGAAAATCTAATACTTCATTTGAAAACAAAGCTTTTCGAAGGATAAAATTAAAGATCTATCCTTTTGTATTTTTTTTTTTCTAAATATTAGACAGTTTGTTGTATGACGTGGGGTGTTTCCCTTTTTAACATTTGTAACAAAATATATATTCATCTCTATTAATTAGTAATTCTTAATTGAGCGGACTTTTACATAAAATAATAGTGATTTCTCCTGTCATTAATATGAAACACGATTCAAAATACCATACTGTTTGAAATTAGTGTGTTGTAAAACAGAAAAAGTAGATGAAAATGAAATAAACAGAAAAATGTTAGTCCAAAAAAATAATAAAAAGGATACTGAAATATAAGAAATGAATGTGTATTAATTTAACAATATGTTTTGGATAAAATAAAACAAAATGACAATTAATATTTTTAAAAAAAAAACATTTACTTCTACATATTATTTTATTCTAGTTGATTAATGGTTAGTTTCTTCTTTTATTTAATAGTTCCACGTTAAATGATATATTATATATTAAGGTTTTTTTGTATATATTTTAAGAAGTAATTTCTTATTCTTTATTTTATTTCCATTACTATTATTCTGATATTTATAATTAATTAATTTAAAATAATTAATATTTATTTTATTTTAATACTATTTATGTAAGATATTTGCAAATATATTAACGAAACATTTTTATTTAAGCAATAATTTTTGTTTTAGGATTATTTTCAATATGAAGTAAATGGAGAACTTAAGAGTGTCATTGAAATCTTTTTATGTAAAAGGTATGTTTTGAAAAACAAAAGTAAAATAAATACTTTTTATTTGTTGTGTGATACAATTTAATAATAAAATATTTTATTAAAGTTATATTGATTTTATTATCAATATTTATACTATGTTTTTGTATATTTAATTAAATATTATATTATATTTATATTATAATATATTTATATTTGTTCAAAAGTAAATATAAAATTTAAGAAATGTATTTTTATTGGCCTTAAATTATAAAATTTAATTTCATAATTAATAAAAATAATTAATAAATTCTATTTCTCATGAATTTTTTAATTGTTTCCAATTCAAGGTAAATTTTTTTTTTTTGTGTATAAATTTAATTTATTTTATAAAATTAATGATTATTCATTTATGTATAAATGGCTTTAATAATTAAGAAGATATTATTAAACATAAAAATGTGTAATATACATATACATTATTTTTATTATAAGATGGACAGAATGCGGCTACTACATATGCAACTGCCATCTGGCAGCAGTCTACATGGCTGCAGTGGGAATTCAAAAGGAAAAATATCATTTGTAAGGCGTTTAGTACTTGGTTTTATAGTTTTGGCAACATTAGGAATTCTTTATGTGCCAGCATATCATTCAGTACAAGGACAGTTTTCTGGTTTAGGTGAGATTTCATCTCCAGTAAAATCTGTTGAAGGTACAAACTTCATAACATCCATAGGTATTTGTCAATGCTTTGTACCTTTATTACAATATTAAAATTAAAATATATATATATATTATAGTTATCACTAAAATATCAATTAATAATATTTATAAACATTTTAAAAATATTTTAACTTGAAAAAGAATATTATGCTAAGAAAAAAAACAAAAGTTTTAATTACTTCATAAATTTAATTTAATATTAGTAATATTATGTTCTTTTTTTAGTTAATAGATATTAAAAAATTCTTTACTAAAAATACTACTTCATTTAAGATAAAAATATTGTTATTGTATTTTTTAAAAGTTATTTTTGAAATAAAACTAAAAATTAAAAAGTCTTACAAATGTTTTTAAATTCTCAAATTAAGTTTTTTTAATTCGACATTTCAATATTAAGTAAGTCATTTACAAGAAAATTAAATAATTAAAATTGGTCAAAATAATTCTTATAATTATTATTTATATTTATTACACTTGAAATATTGACTACATATATGATTTGTTATTTTAAATACATAATACTTAAACATATGATAATATGTTATTAATTGTATTACAAATAAATACATATAAGAAAATACATTATTTTATTACCAAAAATACATTTTTATTAATTGGCACTTTTTTTGTAATTAAAAGATTTTATATCATTCATATACACCAATAATAATAAAAAATGTTAAAAATATAATTATGTTCAATAAATTTATAATTTTTTTTATGTGACTACAGAAATTAAAATTGTATATAACAATGAATATTTACTTTAAATTTAGTTTTAAAAAAATATTATATTTATTAGAGCATTTCTACATTCTGTTTTATATTGAACTCATTTAATTAATAATTAATTATGATTAAATCTTAACTTGAGACAAATTGACTATGGTAAATTTAAGTAAATAAAATCCAATATTAAAAAACATGACATTTCCTATCTGATCAAAGATTTGATTAACCAATAATTCTCGTGAATATCTGGTGTTAAAAAATGTTTATGCTTTACTGATATTTATACATTTTACCATTTTGTTACATCATAATTATTGTTTATTAAATTCGTAAGAAAATGTTTATAAAATTTTAAAAACGTCATATAGATTATCATATAGTATGTAAATATGTTAAATTATTCAATGTTATTTATTATTTAATTATTTACCAAATATAAAGGCTCACCTTTCTTTCTTATCAATAATTTATTACAAGCATTGGAACCAATATTATTATTAAAATCGATTATTGACACTGTCATGTTTAAAATATGTCTAATATTTGTTTTGTTTTATTTTTCTTAAATAATAAACTGTTTCTTCAATTTGTTGATGAGTACCTAACTAAAACTGTCAGAGCCTTACCGAAGAGTCCATTGTGATAACTAGGATGAAATGCTTATATATATATATAATTTAAATTATAATACATATATATATATATATATATATATATATATATTTGTATTATAATTTAAATTTATAGTCCGATTGTATGTATAACACCTTCAAAACATGGAGTCATATAGAATAAAAAACCTTTTTTACTTTTTCGGAGATTTTCATCAATGATTAAGAATTTTTGGATAATCAATGTTCGAGAATTCTCGATTATTTAAAAAAAAATCAGAAATTAATTTACTCATTATGGAGGATTTATTTCCTTATTTATTATTTTTGTTTAAAACCTTTTTCGTAATCCGTTAAAAACAAAACCGATTAATTAAAATAACTGATATTTATTAAATATATTTATTTGTCTCGATATTAAATAATAACTATATTCGATGATGGGTTTGACTTAACTATCTTTCTATTCTTGTTTATTTTTACCGTCGACGAATTCTTTTATACGCCTGTGTGCTAACTTTTTTGACTTGATATAAGTCTAAAAGATCATTAACTATCAAATATTTAATCTATCAAACATTTTTTTGTAAGCATTGAACAGTACCGCAAAATCAACTTTTTAAAATAAAATTTGAACAATTGAAATTTTTTTGACAACTTAAATATTTAATTAAGCTTCCCATAAATTTTTTTTCATTATTATATATAAGGTTTTTTACTATGTATTTGGAAAGATTTATAATAAATTTTTCATTTTGTATAATGCCATTCATTAAAAAATACTTTTTTAAATGTGTGAATAAATATATACAATTAATTTTTTTTTTTTTATCTATTTGTAAATTAGCGGAGAATATATATTGGTAACTACAGTGCTTTGTGTTATATAGAATTAATATTCAGAATCAGAGACTAGAAAATGTCAACCAGGAAAAATCATGAATATATCATCATCTTTGCTATTTTGAGGAAGTTCTTGAATAAGGACCAATCATAAATATTAATCTGGTTTTTATTAATATAATCATAGAAGAAACTAATCATGTTGGTATCAAAGAGAAGAGAAGAAAGAAAGAGAAAAAAAAGAAGAAATCTGAAATTGAAATCTGCTATCACCGCAGTTGAAGTAGCTCAAGGACTCTATTAATTAAGCAGTTCGATGTTATAGTAACAAAGATCTGATGCAATTGAAGTTTTGATGGAGTACGAATGTATTAAAGGATACTTCGTTTTTAATGACATTGTGGAAAGATAAAAGAGACTATATTTGCACTTACAGAGAATTTTTACAATTTATAACTGTTAACTAAACTAAAACTATTACTAACTTTTTTAAGAGTAGTTAAATTTATATAAGGATTTCGTTTACATTTCATAAATTTTAAATTTGCAGAAATATATGAATTGGAATAAATTTATTTGTGAAAATATGGGAAATTTTATATTACAAAAACACTAATATTATATAATTTAAAAATAATAATAGAAAACCATTGTATACCTCCCAGAATAAATTAAAATTAATTTTATATTTTCTACAAAACATGACCTGAAATTAACTTATATGCTAAATAAAATATATCAGGTATTTACAAACCATCAAAGATAGAATTTGATTTTGTATTTGTCTTTTCAAATAAATAACTCAATGAAACGAGAAAAATTTTGTTGAGATGGAATAAATAAAATAAAAAAGTTAATAAATTTTTTTAGTTTCCACAGCAAAATGTGGTTTTTTGAGCCAGATATTAAGTCATAAATTATTTTATAATTGTGGATATATGAAGTGCAAAAAAATCAAGTATCAAGGGTTAGGAGCAACAGTCTTTAGAAAGTGTAATATTCGGATACACAGGGAACTCAGTCATAGAGACGTCAGGTCAAATTTGTTACATTTCCTACTAACAAGCGACCTTTAGACTCCCAACCATTGTGAAACGGTCATTTGTGAGATACTAAACTTTATGGTGAAATATGAACATCAGTTAAATATTTCTCATTGACATAAATATAGTTATGTGGGACACCAATTATTTTATATAATTTGTCATAAAGATCAATGTGTAAATGTAGTAAATAAATATTTTACTTTATAATAAATAAAATATTTTATATTGATGACAAGAGTCATTTTGTTAGCTAAACCATTTCACAAATAGCATTATTTTTGCACCTTTACCTATATTTCTATTATTAATATTTTCAATAACAATTTTATCTCAAATCTATTACGGCCTCATTTTTTATTCGTGACTTTTATAATCATTTTGTCGCATACATTAGTTCGAATCCATAGATCGCTACTAATTATTGGTATCCTTTCTGAAATATCAATTTGTCGCCATACGTCAGATTTTAATCATACTAGGAGATTCTGCAGTGGGTTCAATAAAGTTATTATAATAACCCTTGTCCATATTCATTACCGAGTGATATTTGCTTATAATATTTCGTCCTTATAATCAAAACTTATTTGTAATATGCAGAATTCATGATATAAAAGATTTCATCTACTTAATTAAAAATATAGATGTTGATACGAAAGTAGCTGAGTAATAAACGCTAACTATTAAGGGTGATTGTAGCCATGGTTTTCATTAATCGCTATTGTTATATCGTTCATATAAACATCATGAATGTAACAGAGTTTAGCAGATAAAATATATTTACATTTTTATTTTATTGATTAAAAAAAAAGCGCCATTTATTTTACTTGTATGTATAATTTATTTATATTTTTATAAAAAACACAGGATAAAATATTTATTTTATTTTTTAAATATTTTTATAAAAAAATAAATTAGAACATGATTGTATTGATTACATTATTAAAGATGATCAATATATACTAAATATACAATACAATATTTTTCGTTGAACCGATAATTTTTTTTTTTATTTGCAATGAATTGATATCTTTTTATTATATCCTTAAATTATTGATTTACCACTAGCGATTAACATACATATTGTACATACTTTATTTATATATTATGATAATAAAATTATTATTAAAAATAATGTTTATTAAATAATTTTAAATGGTTACTAAATTTTGTTAAATGATATTGATATTTAATTTACATCTGCTTGAAAAATAAAGTCAACTTTGTCATAAAATTTCTACCCTTAAAATAAAATTGACAAAATAAATATTTTCCTTATATGACATAGGATTTATATGACAAGTAATTTTATTTTATAATTCTATATCTTTTATCATGTAGTTTAACTTATCGATCGAACAAATTTATTAAAAAAAATTCTTTTAAATTAGTTAATATAATTCTAATTCTAACGGTATATTTGTAGACCGATAACTGTAATTTTGTAATTCAATAAATTGTTTCTTTTTTTTTTATTATAATTTTAGTTCAATTACATGGTTGGGGCTATAACACCACTCGAGATGTATCTCTTTATATTCATCCTGAAAATATTACTGCAATTATAAATCCAAAAAATATTTGTAATGATACATCATATCTACTAATTCTTATATGCTCTGCAGTAGCGAATTTTAACTCCAGACTCGCTATTAGAAATACATGGGGTAATCAAAGTAATTTGGATTCTTTATTTGGTTTTTCTGTTAAAATAGTTTTTCTTTTGGGTCAAAGTGATAATGATACACTTAATGTAAGTACTTTTAATAAATATATACATATATATACATACATACATACATACATATATATATATTTTTTTAATTAAAAGCATGTTGCTAATTAATAAATTGAACTTATTAATTTTTTGTTTTTTT
This sequence comes from Eupristina koningsbergeri, assembly GCA_018907245.1. Classification (NCBI taxonomy): domain Eukaryota; kingdom Metazoa; phylum Arthropoda; class Insecta; order Hymenoptera; family Agaonidae; genus Eupristina; species Eupristina koningsbergeri. The sequence continues at coordinate 278,092 of JACCHV010000092.1, forward strand.
TTTATTATTTTACTTTATTTAATATTTTTAAATTTACACTTAGAAACTTTAATGAAATATATATACATGGTTTATCTACGAAGTTTCGAGATTTTGCCTTTCATTTTGTGGCTATTAGTCATAGAAATTTGGAAGGGATCTTAAAGTCGACAAAATCTTTTCTTATTAGTCCCTTTTTTTGTTTTTTCAATAATTAGGCGTGGGAGGATTTAATTACGCGCGAAGGGTACTTTTCGAATTTTTGACACGGCGTGCTGAAGCGATTAGTAAAAAAGAGCTGCGCGAGAATGCTTCGTTTAAAAATTATAAAAAAAAGAATACACTTACCTTTTTTTATGAAAGATTATTTATTGGTGAACTTACGGATTGAATGAAACATAATTTAAAATTCCTCAAAATAATTTCCCATTCCATGGTTTTTTGGGTACCCACGTGGAGGTTCGTCAATGATCTTTTCCGGCCCTCTTTGAAAACTTTATACCATTTTGCAAATTGTGATTTTGACATACAATTATGTTTATACGTTTCTTTTAACATTCTAAATGTTTTTGCACCATTTTTTTTTAATTGCAAACAAAATTTTATAGCATAACGCTGTTCGAGTAGTCGCTTCATCGTGCAGTATCATAAAACTGAAAAGTACACTTCGTGCGAAATAAAATTCTGTCGCTTCAAATAATCGAAAAACCAAAAAAAAAGGAACTAATAGGAAAATGTTTTGTTGACATTTTAAGACCCCTTCCAAATTTCCACGACCAATAGCCGCAAAATGAAAGACAAAATCTGGATACTTAGTGGGAAAACCATGTATATATATATTTAATACGAAGTTGTAATCTTAAATAATTATTAATATTTTGTTATAAAACATAACTTAAATATTGTATTATACAATCATTTTTTTAATTTTAGAGTTATGTGATGGATGAAAATAATATGTATAACGACATAATTCAAGAAAATTTTTATGACACATATAATAATTTAACATTAAAGTCATTAATGTTACTAAAATGGGTTACAGTTACCTGTAATAAAATAACTTATCTAATGAAAACTGATGATGACATGTTTGTAAATATACCAACTCTTGTAAACGCGTTAAAAAGACGATCAACAAGTACAGAAACTCTGATTGGATCACTTATTTGTAATGCTCGACCAATAACGGATCCAAAAAATAAATGGTAGGATAAGAAATTTCTTTTATTTAAGAATTTTTTTATTTAAAAATTCAATAAAAAAATTTTTAATTAATTTTTATATTTTTTATATTATTATTAATTACAAAAATAGAGAAAATAAAATGCTATTTGACTATAGAAAAAACATTGAAAAAAAAAATTTTTTTATTGAACAATCAAATTTTTATTGAATTGAAATTTTAATCATATTGTCAAAAAATAAAAACTGTTATATTCTTGAATAAATATATTCACATTCTTAAATCGTAAAATATTTTATTTTTCTTTATAGTTTATTTTGTTAAAATATTTGATATTCAATTTGATAAATTAAATGTTATATATAGTTTTATCACAAAATATAGCTTAATTTATGATTATATAACAAACTTCGAGAATAACATTCGAATACTTATTACTTCGCTGCAGATAAACGGATGTAATAAATGCGCCTGTCTTCTAGAGAGTTGTGAACTAAGGAGAGCGATAGTCCAGTTAATATTTGAAATTATCAACCGACATGCATGAAAAATATTTATAATTAAAATATTATACTTTGTTGATTTATGTTATTTCATATTTTAAAACAATTATAAACTAACATTATTCATAAATTTCTGCTAGGTACACACCAAAGTACATGTTCTCAGAAAAAACGTACCCTAATTATTTATCAGGCACTGGTTATGTGATGAGTTTAGACGTAGCTTTACGGCTTTATAAGGCTGCTCTTTCGACACCTCTTCTTCATCTTGAAGATGTATATATCACGGGACTTTGTGCGAAAACCGCGGGTATAAAACCCGTCAATCACTTTGGTTTTAGCTATATACCACGTAAGCTAGAGGCTTGCTTATTGCGTGAAGTAATTACTGCCCATAAAGTGAATGCTTCAAATATGTACACTGTTTGGAATAGACTTAAAAATTTCACGAAAGTATGCAGTAACCATTCGACAACTATTAAGAAAAAAACTCCATTTGTTAGTAGAATAGGTAGAAATATTGGCTATTTTCTATTTAAGAATCGATTTTACAATAGTTGCATCTGAAATTTAAAGGAATTACACGGTATATTTTTCTGTAGCTACGCATGTACAGATTATTTCAAATAATTTTCAGTATAACTAAATTAATATGTTTTATAAATAAAAGGAATTGAATTATGTAATTAAACTAAAATATATTCTGTATAATAACTATCACCTTGATAAATAAAAAATTATATTACAATATAAATCATAATTGTATATGTTAAATTTGAAAATTTAAAATATTTTGTTGTTTAATTTTGACTGTAGTAAAAGAGTTATTAACCCCATTCAGATACATAGTATTTTTTATATGGATTAATTTGTATTTCTATTTAATTAACGCAGGTTTTCTGATTACAGAAGGTGAATCTTCCAAATTTTTTTCAATACTTAGGTACCTAGTATAGTTTCTCCCCTGCATTACGATTGCTCCGAATAAATTCTGACATTACATTTAAGCCGAAACTACAATTCAATGCAGAAGTCGTGACTTAATGTTTGCGTTGGTTTCTCTAATAGGAAAATTATTTGACTGTACTGGCCGTCGTTTGGTATAATAGACAAAAGTTTAAAATAAGTGATTCTAAATAAATCAATTAAAGTAATAATAAGTAGTTAAAATACAGTAAGTATTAAATATAACTTCTTTATACAAGGTAAGTTATACGAATATATAATTGTACACCTTAAGTCTTAAAACGAGTTAAGTATAAGTATTGTGATTTTTTCCCATAGAAAGAAGGTAACTAGGTCAGGAGAAAAAATCTATTAAAGACACCTATCTATTATCCACTGGTGGGTAGTGTCCGGGTCATCAAAAAGGTGTTATTGACTAAAAAAACTGTCAAATGAAAAGAATTGGAAGGGAGAAAGCAGAAAGGCACTACCAATTCAAAGCTTGTACATTGATAGAATTGAAACCAAGAAGTTAGATCAAAAGAAGGTAGAGTTGACGAGAGAATCTGAACGAAAAAAGAAATGTAATGGGGTTCGATATACATATTCGATACGAATATGTATTAAGAATATCATGCATGTAGATATTGATAATATGGGGTCGAGTATGGAGCCTTGTGAGACATCTGATGAGAAACCAGATCTAACAGTACCTATAATTTAAGGGGGAAAAGTAAGGGAAATGAGTTTGAAAATCAGGTCGCTAAGCCACAATCGAAGGCTTGACAATTTCTTCCACAAGTCACTCCATCGCGCCGTGTCAAAAAACTGAAAAACACCCTTAGCGCGAAGTAAAATCCTGCCGCGCCTAATTATCGAAAAACAAAAAAAAGGACAAATGCGGAAAAAGTTTGTCGACATTTTAAGACCTCTCCCGAATTTCTACGACGAATAGGCGTAAAATGAAAAAAAAACTCGATACTTCGTGGAGACACCATATATATATATATATAAACAGAAAATGTATAAAATTAACACTTAGCTCCTTGCCTAATATAACCATTATAACCTAATTATTTTAAATACAGCACTGAGTTGTATAAAAAATTTATTGTTTAATACTGGAGGCTGAATTTTTTATGCAATAATATTATTTAAAACTATATTTTTATCATGAATACATTTTGCAATCTTTTCCATCGGGATTTACAAATTTAGAAATATATCAAAAATATGTTGTTTTTTATAAGTTTATTTTTATATTATTTTTCATTAATCTTTTCAAGTATTTTTTTTAATATTTTTGTTTTCTCGTCGAAGAAAATTTCTGATAGTGAGAAAATATGAACTTGAACTAACATTTTTCGATTTTGACCGAATTAAAATATACAATTTTGTAAATGAGAAGTGAGAGCATTTATTTATTTTTTTAAATATTCTTTTTATAAAAGAAGAATAGACTTTTTTCATTTTGTTAAAATATTACACTTTCGAAAGATATGTAATTTTTTCACATATATTTATTTCTCTAGAAGATTAAATTATGTATTGTTAATCTTAGATTTTGATTTTTTAAATTTATAATTTTAAGCTATATATATATATATATACAACTAGACGTGCTCGTTGCTAGAGCCTTCGAGGCGCTTAACCTTACTCTCCCCCCTTGAAGTTTCACCCGTCTTTAGTCCACCATGTTGGCTCGTGTAACGGTACACGACGAGCCACATGAGGGCCCCGGAGAAAGGGGATGACGGTCCCTTGGATAAGTTCGTCACAAGTTTCCCGTAGTGTTCCGCGAGGACCACCACTTCGCGGTGAATCAGCGCTCGCGGCCGGATATGCATCAACGTACGCGCACCTTGAACACCGAGATGTCGCACCTTGAAGCGCTCGTCTCAAGAGCAGAATCCCTTTGGTCACAATCCTGACCACATCATCCTTTCCGCCTACCCACTGTTCATGATTACGTATCAGCAACCTTTAACCAAATTTCTGTCGTCACCTTACTTTGGCGACAAACCACCCGGACCCTTCACGTTTTTTTGACGGCCTAATCCTTAAGGGTTTGATTGCTTGCAGTTAAACCATGCCTTCTACAGCCAGAAGTATTCTGCGACAAATGTGTGAATTTGCGCCCGCTACAAATTTACCATTTTCATCTGCTGTTCCAAAACTTGGCTCTAGTCGAGCCTCCCTAGCATTAAGCGCTTTAATTCAGCCGGCCTTAGTATTATTTACAGATTCTATATGGAGAAATAAATCACAAATATTTTCAATTGCAAGCAGTTTAATTGAGCAATTTTACAAAGTCAATAACTTCACAAAAATTTACAATCATTGCGCAACTGGGCCTCCGCCCCTCTTTTTACATTTTGATTTTCTATTGTTTTTTCGTGCAAGAAGATCGTAATTATCGTCATCGAAATTCTAAATTATTGATTTTCCCGCACACAAACACATACACACCACCATAATTCGACTCCTGGCATATAAAACTCCCGGCTTGCCTCGGGAGAAAAAGCCATTACATTCTAGCTAAGTTTTTCGCGATTTTAGATAATTTTGATTGCTTATTTATCGTCGAGCCTGCCTTATTTGGAGAGTTATTAAGCGAGAGTGAGAAAGAGGCAGTGACAGAAAGCGAGGGAGAGAAAGAGAGAAAATAAGAAAGTGATAAGAAGATAAGAAAATAAGAAGAGAAAATAAGAAAATAAGAAGAGAGAGCAACAGCGAAAGAATCAGCCGTATTCATGCATGAGAAAAGAAGATTGAAGGCGAAGACAACCCGTCACATCCGCGCATATATTCTTTTCACGCAATGCATTCACCATCCCTTTAACACATTTTTATCTAATGTGCGTCCTTTGAGCCTCGGGTCTTTACCTTGGCTAAGCGTACAGGAATCGAATTGGGCATTTTAATAGCCCTGGTACCGGGGACGTCCCCGCTAAGCGAAATCCTGAACGCACATCTTCTGGGATAACTCCCAATCCGTCCCTAATACTTAGCCTACTGCCTTCCTATTCCTTCCATTCCCCGTCGATTCAGTACGTTCGTCGTTAGCAATACCGTCCGCTAATTTTTGCTACCGCGTCATTATTTTTCCGACTTTTGTTTTTCTCTGCTGTGTGGTATTATTTATTTGCCTGTATTCGTTAAAAGAAAAAGCGAAAATCGCTCACTATCCGAAGATCTTCGCGTATATAGTAATTATTGTAAAGTAATTATTTAAAATAATTAATCAAATTTCGGAGAGTCTTGGTGTATTCTATATTATTATTGTGTATGTCCGTGACCCACCCGACGGTCATTAGTCGAATAGACAAAACTTCAAATCTTGTAAATATTAAAATTGTACATTGTGTCTTTGATTTTTTATTTATTTGTGAGAATTCTTCATTAAAGAATACTTCCCCGATTACAGTTATTTATTTAAACTTGTTTCTCGACTCTGCTCTTCACCCATGAAGGGCGAACGGATCCGTTTATATATATAAATTATATATATATATATAAATTATATATATATATATCTATAATATATATACGAGCATATTCACTTAAAATATTAAAATGTAAGCAATTATAAAAAAATTATTAAAGAAATAAAAGCATTTAAATACAATTATGAAATTATAATTATATCAATAGAAAATTAAATAGAACGTATTAATGTATAAGCGTCGAATCTTTATATTTCATGAGAAATATAATAAAGAAACATCATATAAAATGTTTTAAACTTTATTATATCATTATAAATCGTTGTTATTCATATGTATTTAATTTAATATCATTTTATTTTTATGCATTAAAGGTAAAAATTATTTTATTATGTTTTTATTCATTGAAAGTTAAATTTTTTTTATTTTTATTTTATATTGTAATGTTTTTTACACACACAAATATATAAATAATAAGTTTATAGAATAAATATGTACTAAGAAATGTATGTATTTAAAGGTAATTTATTTAGGTAATAAAATACATTTAATATTTTAATTTTTGTTGTATTTTTACAATATAACACATACAATTAATAATCTAAGTATCAAATTAATATTTTTGTGGAACAAATTCGATCATCAAATAATACATCGGATTTCATTATTTTTAACTTGGGATTGTGAAAAATCGAATTGGAATGAATAGTATGTACACAGAAGAGATACATTAGAGAATGTTAAGGTCCATGTTAATTTTTGGAAACGAACATAGTGGAAGAAATATACTTTTTCACTCTCGCACATATGGAAACACTAGCGACCTCTAAAAATTCCGTGGCCTGAACTAAAATTTTTTATAAGTGCTTTAAAATATTTTAACTTGGGCTTCAGACTTTTGAGAAATCGGCAAAGAAGCTATAAGTGAGAGAGAGAGAGAACATATTTCTCCCGCTATCAAATACTTCTATTCAATTTGGCCTTTACGATCTACTTTTGAATTTTAAATATATTACAGTGCTACTACTTATGTTTGCATGATTACAAATATATTTTGTAGGATTTATTTCTATATGTTGTGAACAAAAATATATTTAGTTTATTTAATTACTTTTTTAAAATTTTAGTTAATTACTTTTGATTAAAATATATTTACTAATAAATTTATCAACTTACCCATAAAAATGGTTATTTAAATTCCTAAATTTCACCATGTATATTTAGTGCTTAATAATTATAAATTTATAAAAAATATATAAAAAAATATATATTAAAAAAATTACTAAAATTTATATATAAAATTACTTTATAATTAACATTTATCAACTGTACAAGAAACTCAAAATATACAAACATTAAACAGAGAGCGAAATAAATTATTCATATTCTTCTCGAAAGAGTTTTTAAAACTGTTATAAGCTTAAAATATGTTTTTTGGTTATAATTCTTTAAAAAACAATAAAGTAAAGAAATGAACTGGCTTACCAGTACCGGCACAAGAAAAGGGAAATTTGGAGTGATCTCATTCTATTAAACTTGTCTAAATGATCACTAACATCGAAGAAAAATTAATTTTTATATTGAATACAATAATATGATCTATAATTATGTGTAAATATTATAAAATTTAAGAAATTTCAAATTCGAATGGGTACTTTCTTTTACTTCACAACCTTTCTGTGACCATTCTGCTGCGTTTGTTGCCAGTTTTCTTATATACAGTTTACCTCTGATGGGTATGTGGTTTGGTCATCAGCTATCACTCTAATAATCACAGAACAAAGATTAAGAGAAAGTCAAATTCTATGTTATACATCTAGCAACAGTCTTATCTTTTCTCTCTCTCGCACTTATGGATTATTGGGTATTACTACCAGCGCTTCTGGTGTGGTCGTGGCATTTTTTTGAAAATTTTTTTATTGCGTCGAAATCTATTTTAAAAAAATGTTGGCTTGGGTATCGATTACAGTCGTGGAATTTGAAAATACTGCAGGTGCGGAATTTAAAATGGTACAGTTAAAACAATCATGTTCAATAATAATATTATTAAAGTATCATACAAAAATACACCATAATATTACAAATATTATGGAAATATATAAAATAGTAATAATATCGTGTATTTTCGTATAATATTTTAATAATATCGTGATTAAACATGATTGATTTAATTACACCATTTTAAATTTCGCGCCTAAAATATTTTCAAATAACACGACTCCTATCCATAACCGAGCTAACATTTTTTTTAAATAGATTTTGAAGCAATAAAAAATATTATAGGAATAAATTATATTTGAGTTAACTAATTTTTAATTATTTTAAATTCAATATTTAAAACATAAATAAAATAGATTGTAAATATATTATGAATTTAAATAAATGTTTGTCGCTTTTGAAAATAATCATATAATATTTAAATTATTTTAATACTTTAATACAATATAATGAGATTAACTATATGAATGAATAGATTATGTTTAAGTTAACTAATTATACATATTATATTGAATTTTAATGTATTTAATAATGTAGTAATAAACTTATTTCCATTAATTTGTAATATATGTTTTATGAGTTCAATTAAAATATAGTATGTTTAATAATAGTTTTAATTATTTTTTTGTAAATATCAAAAAAAACATACAATAAATAATAAATATATTTATGTGTACTGTTACGTATCTAATAGGTCACGACAATATTTATTCTTTGATAACTAAATTATTTTTCTCCAGGTTTCGTTCTGCCCTAGCCAAAACGGTCAAAACATTTTGGCGTTTGTGAGGTCCGGAATTTGTCAATAAAGAAAACGCGAGATAATTAATATAATACTTTTTATTATATCTTTCTTAATGAACGAGAGAGTGGGTAATGTAATGTATAATACAACTTTTCGTGTCAAGAAACTAAGTCCCAATTGTATAAAACAAATAGTAATAAATATTAAGAACCTGAACCGAAGTACGACTTTAGAAGGAATCGAAATGAATGCCCTTACGTTTTTTTTCGATTCAACTCGTTACCTCCGCTGTATGAAGAAATTGCAAAATCCGCGAATTCTCCCTCCACGTGCCTCTGCTTGATTATCATTCTGTCATCTTTCTCCGGTATTGTCTCTCGATTGAGCTCTGCATATTCATCGTCGTCTCTGATCTTGAACTTTTGCAATTTGGGGAGCTCGGAAGTTCTTATTACTCGCGGGTTTCACGTTACTTGCAACTCCGTTCGATTCCCTCAATGTCACTTTCCCAATGTTTCATCTTCGTTTACTGATGCGAGTACAATTTAATTCGTCGCGTATGCATTTGCAATTTTACATACGTGACAGTACATAACTAAAAATATAAATTATTTTACATATTTAAAAAATTCAAAAATTTTCTGCTGTAGAGTTACTATTAGTTATTTATTATAATTAATTTTCATTATTTGTTTTTTCCTAGTTTTGTAAGATGACCGTGTTAATGTTAGTATGGTATTTTTTGAAATTTATTGGTATGTTGAGTACTGGGTAAATAAAAAACTATAACACAAAAGTTAATAAATGGTATCAATTCATTGTTAAAGGCTTGTTGTAATTATATATATATATATATATATATAGATGGTAATGAAATAAATTAAATATATATAGTAATAAACATATATTTACATTGCATAATATTATTATAAAAGTAGTGTACATAATTATATAAAATAAATGTATACATTTATATATCCATTTTTGTAAATACATCAATATGTATATCATTATTGAAAAAATATGCATACATTTTATATAATTAAAATGAAGTTATAAAAATATTTATTATATAGAATAAAAGAATTATTGTTAATATTAGAAAAAGAAAATGATTTATCATTTGAAAATGTACAAACTATTACTATAAAATAATAATTATTAATTAAACAGCAAGATAAAAGATTATTTCAGTAAAATATAAATTGTTATATGGTTATACATATTTATTAGATATATTATTACTTATTAATGTAATTGTTAAAATATTATTGAAATTAAATTTATCAAAATTCATACCTCAAATTTTTTTATCTTCTTTTATTATACTATTCCTATGATAAATTTATTTCGTCCTCTATTTCTTTTTATTAATTTTAATTTTTATGTGGATTTGAAAAACATAAAATTAAAATTATATTTGTTATTAATATAAACACCCCCATTGATAACTACATCTAAATTATTAACTATAATTAATAAAATTAAAACGCGAATAATTTCAAATCATTTACGAAAGCAAGAAGTTTTGAATATGGCTCGCATTCTGTTTGAAAATAATATCATGTGTTTCGTTTCACCACGATCGGCTCACGAAAAAGGACATCAGGGCGTCTATGAGGTATAGGGCACTTAAAATTTTTGGTCGTAGTCGTGGCACGTTTGTTGCCAGTTCTCCCATTTAAAGATGACCCCCCCCTCAGCTGCTAATAATGTTTGTTTTCAATTTTGAGCGTTGTTTTTAGTTCACGTTTGAAAAATTTTTATTTTTTAAAATTGTTGTTTTATTGAAATTTTAGCAAGGATGCAATGAATTTGGGTGAAACTATTTTTATTTTTTTTTAAACTCAAGAAAAATATTGTATATTTATTGAAACATATGATTTCCAAAATTTTGATACAAAATATTTATTTTTTTAAAATTTAAAGGAAGTGCAGATGAAAAATAAAATATTTCCGGATGATACAATATAATAGATTTATCCTTTCGTGTTTTTTTTTCTTAAAATTCAACAGTTCGTAAGCTGATGTAGGATGGCTAACGTTAAGTTGTTCCTAAAATACATATCAATGCTCTTTAATAAAAACTTTTAGGTTTTTATAAAACATTTGTTACACTTTGGAGTAAATTAATTAATTTTTTATAATATATGTATTAAATATATTAATTTAAAGGAAAACAAAGTAAATATGAAAAAAACTTTATATCATAGTAGATTTTTTTATATAGTATTATATATTTTATTAAATTTACTATTATATAAATAAAATAGTGCATCCTATAAAAATTAATTACTAAAATAATAAATGTATTTGAATTACTAAAAAATTTTATTACAGCATTGTCATTTAAAAGAATATTTATTAGAATAAAAAATGTCATATCTATCATTTAGAATAACCCCATGGATCTTTTTTTTGATTCATCAATACAAGAGATGATTCACAAATCTTCTTGAAAATCTCACGTAATTTATTCTTGGAAAATACCTGTATCAAAAAATAATATTTTTTATTATTTTGTTTATTTCGTACATTGAAATTTTGAATTTATGTATAATTAATTATTTCCCAAACATTTATTTGTGAATTTAATAAACGATAGAATTTAAAATAAAATTTATTTAAAAAAAAAAATCTGATTTAATCATATAATTTTATAAAAGAAAAAATATAATTAATAGTTTTATAATTAAAATTAAAATTTATGTAAGTACTTTATATAATTGATGTTGTTCTGAAGCAATGATATCAGCTAATTGAATACATTCTGCATGTTCATTCATTTCACTCATGACAATGTGCAATAGTAATACGATTTTCGGAATGCACAATCTTCTTAATTTTTCTAATTGATGATCTCTTAAAACTTCTTCTGAAGTAATTGGTTCATTATTTGCTCCAGTATTGGTATCGACTAACCATCCACCATCAGGAAATAAAATAACGTTAAATAAAAGCTGCTTAACTGCCTAAAAGAATTTTAAAACATTTAAAATATTACTAAATCCATATTCTTTTTTTCGCTCATGACTCGAATGTAATAAAATTACATTTGATAATTTAATGAATAAAAAATTATGTATAACTTGTAAATTACCGACGCGGATAATGTTACAATGTGTGAAGATGGAAGCATTGGGATAAATCACTTAAAAATAAATAATATTTATATTCTTTATTTTCTTGTAAGCCCACTATTTGATATTTATAAAAATCGATACGACTTGCAATTTTTGGGAACGAGAGCTTAACCGAAGGGCAAGTCTGTAATTTTTGCAAACAAAAGGAGAAACATGAAGTCGTCAAAGGTGAAGATCCACCTATATTTATGTTGGTCCTTCGTTTTCCCTCCCTTCCGAAATTTTTAGTTGTTCACAACCATTCACAAAGTAAAATTTTATAAACTACTCCGTTACCAAGGTCGGCGGGGCACAGGGGTCAGTCTGTGCGGGGCGCTCATGGCGATCGGATGTGCTCGGATCCTACTCCTAGCTGCTTAACGCTTCAGATCGGAGCAGCTGACGGTAATTTTGCACGCCTAAATGTATATCTAAATTACCTGGCATAAAAAATCTCCGCGGGCTAATGGAGGGGAAAAAATCCTTTACATACTAATAAATAAATTAACCTGTCTTATATTTTACTCTTAATCTTAATATTTATTTTTCGCCCAAGCTTTCTCATATTTCGGTCTGGGAAGTTCACAGATTATAATAGTTCGCCCCGTCACCATCGTCCAACAGTCTTACTCATCTATTTATAATGGGTCGAGGTACGTGCATCCGCGTATTCTCTGAAATTTCCAAAACTTTCGAAACCGAACGAACTCTATTGTCTCCAACCCAGCTGGGTTTACTCATTATGGTAACTTGGTAAACCCAGATTTCTTCCTTATGGATGGGGCATGGCTTACAGCGACTCACCGGACCGTGCCGACGGATATCTATTAAAGAAGACCGAGGCATATCTATTAAAAATCCCTCACGAATTTCTTACATAACTATTAATATTAAGTATTAATTTCATTTAGCAAAACAATAATATAAAATAGAAATTAATTAAAAAATAAAAAAATATAATAAAAAATATTACACATATTATTTTTTAGTTAAATTAAAGTTCAAATTTTTAAGATAGAACAATGGTAATAAATACATGGTGCATCCACGAAGTATTGAATTTTTTTTTTTCATTTTGCACCTATTCGTCGTAGAAATTAGAGAGAGGTCTTAAAATGTCGACAAATTTTTTCCGCATTTGTCCCTTTTTTTTGTTTTTTCGATAATTAAGTGCGGTAGGATTTTACTTCGCGCAAAGGGTATTTTTCAGTTTTATGACACGGCGCAATGGAGCGACTTGTGGAACAGCGTTACGCGCTAAAATTTATTTGCAATTAAAAAAAACAGTGTAAAAACGTATAAAATGTTGCAAGAAGCATATGGACATAATTGCATGTCAATATCGCAATGTGGAAAATGGCACAGAGCTTTTAAAGAGGGCCGAGAAAGAACCATCGACGAGCTTCAATCTGGACGTCTAAAAAGTTTCGAATGGCTAAAAACACCCGGCGCGTGTTAGAAATTTAAAATTTGGACCGTCGATTAACAGATAAAGCAATTCAGGAAAAACTGAATTTAACGCGATCTTCAGTGTACAATATAGTGCAAAAAAATTTTAAAATGTGAAAATTTTTGAAAAACATCAAAGCTGAAGAGTTTGAAGATGCATTTGAAATTTGGAAAACACGCCTTCAAAAATGTGTTGATACAGGAGGAAATTATTTTGAAGAATTTAAAATTTTTATTTCACACTGTTTATAAGTCCACCAATAAATCATTTTTCAAAAAAGAAAGGCAAGAATTTTTTTTTTATAATCTTTGAACAAAACATTCTCACATAGTGGTTTTCCGCTAATCGCTTCACCGCGCCGTGTCAAAAATTTGAATAACACCCTTCGCGCGAAGTTAAATCCTGCCACGCCTAATTATCGAAAAACAAAAAAAAAAAAGGACAAATGCGGAAAGAGTTTGTCAACATTTTAAGACCTCTCCCGAATTACTACGATGAATAGGCGCAAAATGAAAAAAAAACTCGATACTTCGTGGATGCACCATGTATAGATGGACATAGTAAAAATTTTTTTTAAAAAATCCAAATTTATCTTATGTTTTTGAATTAAAATTTTAATTTGCTTTTTCCACTTTACTTAAAAAAGAATAATAATTACATGTTCATCTGTTATTAAAATTTAAGCAGTAAAAAATTTGAATTTTTGGACTGATAATAAAAATATATTTTATTTAAGAATCAAAAATATAATAAAAAATATAACTGTTGTACCTAAACATTTCCCATGCACAAATATTAATTTTAAATTACTCATATAATCAAACCTCATTTTTAATAATTACTTTAAATTATTTTATACAAACTCATACAATTATACAATAAAATATATAAATCTATCCAGAGGTCAAATTTTCACCTAGTGAACAAAGTCTAGTCTTATTGTCAATAGTTAGTTTATCTTTCAACGTTGTCGTGCGGTGGATACCCAGCGAACTAAGAAATATTGTTGCATAATTTGCTCGATTTGTAAACTAATTATAATATACCGATTCACAAGTCTACGATAAAGGTGTTCGAAATACTTTGGTCTAACAGTTGATAAATGAACCCAAAGACATGATTTTTAAATATTAAGATCATCTGATCGAAGATGTAGAGTATAGCATCAAGTGGACACTCCGTCGGAGCGAGATGAGACTTGCATATACCGGTGTATACTGCCTGCTGTCTTTTCCTTGAACTATCCTAAAGTTTTCCTTGAATAAAATTATAAAAGTAATTTAGTAAGAAAGTAAACCATGTATGATAAATTTGGAATAATTTGCATCCTTGGTCCTTGCTTTTCCATTTATTTTTCTCAGTATCTAGTAATATTAATTTCATAAAATATAATAAATTAACTGGAGATTTCTATATTTTGTTGTACAGGTGTAGTTTTGTATTTTTTTGCAAGATGTTAGTTTAAAGTACCAATTAGTCATGATGAAATTTGAAAACCCATATACGCCGAGTATTTTGAAATATTTTTCATCAAAATAAGTATTATCAAAAAGAATATTCAAATACAAAGAGTGTCAATGATATTATATATGGAGAGTTTATAGTAAATAACAATACTAGTAATTTAATCATTTTATATTATTATTATTATGTTTATTCACAAATTGCTGCCTAAACTAGTCCTCTATTTTGCATACACTTTTGTCTATATTGATCTACTTTAACCAGAGCAATGTCTACAGATTTGCCGAATTCATACGCATGTTCTCTGTGATGAAATGGCTGGCTATTCAGTACATCATTTCTGGTAAATCTATCGAATATCCTTTCTATTGTCTTAAGAATGAAGGATGTCAAGCAGATATGTCTGTTATCCTTGAATGAGCAGAATTGAGTTCAGCCAAATTTCAGAATAAACACCACTCTAGCTAACGTCCAAAATTACGGGATGTATTTGATTGCTAAATTAACTAAGTAAACTAGGTACTGTTTCGGTCAAATTTTCACCTTCTTTTTGCAGAAGTGCCAGGAAAATGCTATCAGATTCTGCAGATTTAAAGGGCTTCGAACTTTGTAGTGACTACTTATTTTTAACCAAATTAATAATTTGCTCATCTAGTCTCATGTTCTGCTTACTATTTTCACCTGTGAGGCTGACTGCATTAGTTCCTGCTAATAAATCAGAAATATGAGCTTGGAGACTGTAATGAGTATTTCATCAGAGCTTTTAGTTAATTTTCCGCCTTCCTTGCGCATTTTATCTACACCATTTGTGGAAATACTTCAGAGCAAAAAACATAACTTCATATTTTACAATTTAGAATGTATGTGTAAATAAATTATAATTATTTAACATAAAGTTTTCTATTGTTATATATGCTAAATTATACACTATTACCAGTTATAAAAATTAATATAATTAATTACAAAAGTAATATATTATATATTATTACTTAGTACCATGTATTAGTAATTCTAACATTATGGTCACTGTTAGGGACGGAACTGGGATATTGTTTCCCAGATAGGCGTGTGTCTGGAATGCGTGGACGCCCGCAATGGAAAATTGAAAAGGGCCATTAAAATGCGCAAATTTGTTGTGAGCTTGGCCGCGTAGAGCTGTAAACTCGAAGAGACACACGCATAGCTCGCCGTGGGTGAAAGCGAATGTGTGGATATGTAGGAATGTGTGTGTGTGTTCGGAAAGACGTACTTGTGGACGTCTCCATCTTTTCTCTCTCTTCCTCGCGAGCATAACTCGGCCGAGCCCTACAATCTCACTATCTCTCTCTCTCTCTCTCTCTCTCATTCGCGTTGCATGACCCGTTACCCTTTCTCGCTCTTGCTATAATTTCTGGAGACGAAGACGTACCGTCATTTTTTACATTGCATATTGTGTCAATTCATGAGGATGTGCGGTTAGATTGTTTCGGCTTTTTCTCCCGTCGGCAAGCCGGGAGTTTTTTATGCTTAGGGAAATGTTCGAAGTGTGAATGTATGCGGACGCGGGGTCGGAAAATGTGTTTGATCGGAAATTCGAGACATCGTAACGGTTGAAACAATAAGATCTACCGCGCCTTTATTCGGGGAAATAATAGATGAAAATCGAGTCGCGAGGGGCGGGGCCAAGTTCGGTAGCCTAATTACGCGAGAGAAATTATTATGAAATGAGTTGCGCTGACACCGCGGTACTATGCGATAGTGCCATTGTGAAACATTGTGATTTGGTTGTAAAATAAAGTGTTCGTTTGTGTCTTGGCGAAAACAAGTATCTTTTTCTTCGATATCCACCCAAATTATTCAATCCTCCATTTCAAAATTAACAGTCACTAAAATTATTTTTAAATATTTTTAAAAAAATATTTAGTTTGTTTAATCTATTAAATATTAATATACCTTTGTGTGATGTTGCATAGTAGTTTTCCATCTTTCTAAATCAATATTATATTGAGACTGTTTATGTTCATAAGCAACTTTTTCAGTAAATGAAGAATATGACACTATACTTTCTACAGGATTTGGTTTACCATGATGAAAATGAGAAAACCATTCAGTAAAACCTTCTTGTGCATATAAATATGATTTATAACACAAATATTCGCGAATTGAGGATGAAGTTTTTTTAGGCAATATATTTGTTGTTACTAGATTTTCAATAGTATTTTGAAGATCTGGAAATTCATGCATAATTGTTTCAATTGTATCTTTTGGAACCTAAAATAGAAATAATATTTTATCAAGAATTTTTCTTTATTTTAAAAAAGCATAATTAAAATATAAAATTTACTTTATGAAAAGCTTTTCTTGCAGCATCTAATTTTTCATTTGCCAAAAAATATCTTATTAGAGCATTCGTTTGCCACAACATTTCTTCTCTTTGATTAGGATAAAACGTTAACCAGTCAAGTGCATCTATTTTCTCCAAATCATCAACTGTTAATTCTCCTTTTAAATCTTGTGGATTAAGTTCTATATTCTTTAGTCTAATATTTTCAACTACTAATTTAGTAATTGCTTCTACATTTAAATTTGCATTTTCAGCAGCATTAAGACAATTTTTTCGTTCTTCATAGTTTGTAATTCTCTCTAAGAAGAGAGCATAATTTGTTATTTGTTCTTCTCTTGGTAACGTAGATGTGTAAAATGCAATAAGAATTGGATCGCCTAATTCTATTAGAATTTTAACGTATTCCAACAAAACTTTGCCTGCAATTTGTTCATTCAAATTTTTTCCAATTTGCCTTAAAAATAATACTAAATGTGCCAAAAATCTAAGAAATTGAGAATCACATATTTTTTTATCAATCATACTTTCTATATCATTCATTAAAATTGTAATAGCATCCAGTATTAAGTATTTTTGAATACGATGTGCTGGTTCATCAGCTTGACTGGAAATTATTGGATTTTTAGAAGCTTGAAGTTCATTGAAAATATCATCTAATGTATTTTCACCTTTCCAATATTCATCAGGTAAAGGGATATATGTTCTTGGCATAAAACCTCTTACTTCTGCTTCCACTTTTATGTCAAGTAGGGTTTTCATATATGCCCAAAGACCATCTTGCCATGAATGTGCTATGGTTAGTAACTGTTTTACATTGCCACATAGACTAGAATATATAGCTCGATAATACTGACCTAACAATTTATAAAATTTAATATAGTATATTATCATATAATAGTATCAATTATATATTCTATTTTACTTTTAATTACTGAAATATATGATGTCAAAATTATCAAAGGTTTTATAATAATAATTTTAATCAATACTTAATTTTATAAATAGTTAATAATTATTAATAAAAGTCAAAAAATTATTGAGATTATAAAAATTTTCGAAACTCTACTAGCTTATAAATGTTTTAATTCTTTTATAATTAAACTTCATAGATGTATTAAAATCACAAATATTTAATTTTATAATTTAATAAACTATTAATTACAATACAAATTTTAAATATCATTCCAATTACAAATTTAAAAAAATAAAAAAAATTATTCTGTAAAACAAAATTATATTAGATTTAAAAACACTTTTACAAAAGATAAAAATTCAATTTTGTTAAAGTAAATTAATAAAATTATGTAAAAAAAAATAAAATATATAATTAAATTGAAAAAACTTCAATTATTTAAAAAAATTTTCTTGTAAAATATTAAATTTTTTCTGTTAATAAATATTAACTTTTATTATATAAATGATTACAAGATGAGATATATTTACATATAGTTTTGTTGAATAAGTGTTAAAATTATTGTAAAGTATCATTAAACATATAAAATTCTTTATTTAACCATTATTTGTGTTTTTTCTAATTAAACTAAGACCAGATAAATAGTATTACTTAAAAATACTAAGCATATAATAAACATTTGTCTTTAAAAAACATGTTATTATAATACAATGTTAAAACCATATTAAAAAAAATTATGATTAAACCATGTATAAAAATAAATAAAATGAATCTTACCCACACGTATATCATTAGAAAGTTCCCAAGCACATAATTTCCATAAACTTCTATTAGGATTACCTTCAATGGGTAGTTTAGTGTCACTAAAGGGATTTGAAAAATTTGGATCATGGAAGGGTGCCCATCCAAGTAAACAAGCTGCACGCCATTGTTGACCACAATGAATTGCCAATGCTTGTGCTTTTTGTAATCTACCACAGCGTACCTAAAAATTAATAGATCATAATAAATAAAAAAAATTAAACGGATGATGATAATAATGACAATAATAACAAGAGCAATATTAATAATAATAATAATAATAATTGGTCAAATTTGCATAATCTTAAGCATATGCTATATATTAGTGTTAGTATAAAGGTAATGGAATAGATATACATAGGTAATAAAATAGTTTACATATTTAAATAATTTTAAATAAAAGTTAATAAAACAAAATATTGTGATAAACAATTAAAATAATAAAATTTATAAGTAGGTACAAAAAGAATTAATTTTCATACATTAGAGGAAATTTGAAATCTGCACAGGGAATAAAAAATAATTTTTTTATTCTTAAATAATTTGCGAATGTTTGGGTATGGTTGTTCCTGTTGGAAATATATAATAGAAATACTTAAGATTTAATTTTAATGTGAATAAAAATTATATATAATATAAAATATAAAAATAAAGAATATTAAAATACCTCTATAAGCATTCTTTTTTCTAGCCTAGCATCATCTTCTTTATCTAAATCATGTAGTGGTTTACCTTCTCTTATTGGAGCATCAGGATCCATTGTTGAAACAATTGGTTTAGATGATGCAAATGTAATTCCACCTTTTAAATTTTGAAGCTGATGTAAAGTATTTTCCCATGCAACAGTTTTGTCTGTAAAATTTTCTATAGAGGGTAATCTATTTGCTTGGTCTAAAGCATTTTTTTCCAACCAATCAATAATAAGTTGATATTCTCTTATTAATTTACTATTTTTATATAAAGCATCTATTACTTCTTTTTCTGATATATTTGAACTACTATCCATTTCCATATTTATATTAAAATCAGGAGAATCTAAACGATTTTTGTACAGACAATAAACAAGTCTCCAGGTATTTCTCTCATTTTCTAAACTAATTTCTTCAGTTGACAATTCAGAACTTTCGACTTTTGCTTTCATTTCTAAAAAATAAATCAATTAGAGGTCAAAACTTGAACAAAATTTTTTTGTACCAATTAAAATTTTTTATATTGTACCTCGCATTAGTTCTAAGGTATCATTACAATTTTGAATAAAATTAGCTATTGTTTCAAAAATTAGAAGATCAGATGTATTCATTTGCATACTATCCAGAAAATCATAATATAATTTTGAATAAGCATCACGCCATGGTTTATTAGCTTTTAAAATAAAACCAGTAGCTGTACTTTCTTCCATCATTTCTCTAAGAGTCAAATCATTCTTTTCTGAACTAAGTTTTACTTTTTTTATTTCATGGGGTGCAATTGTAAACGAAGGCATTGTAAAATCCATACTTTTATAAAATTCCATTTTTTCCATTGTAAAATCTTCTAATTATAATGAAATATTTTAAATTACGAATATTCGTCCAGATACTTTTAATTTAAAATTTTTTTATAATAATATTGTAATTCAAAAAAAAAAATTAATGTTAACTTTTAATTGATGTAATCAATTAAATAATACACATTACAGAACATTTAAATTATTTAAAAAGGTTCCTTTAAATATATTAAAAATTTGTATATTAAAGAAACAAAAAAAACTCGAAACAATGTATAACATTCGAGAATTAAATGCTCATTTTAATTTGTTTCATAACCTGATATCAAGAAAAACATAATAAATAAAATAATTTTGCTTTATAGTTAATTAAATAATAACATTTATTAAAAAACAAATTAAATGCATGGCTTTACGATAATTATCTTTGTATGCTCCATAATAAATATTAATTCAATCATAATTTTTAATATACGTTGAGTGAAATAAAGATTACTAATCCCGGCGAAGAAAGGAGAGATTGCGTTCGCTGTGTTAAAATACACCCACAACTCAATGGCTGCGAACTTGAGTGATTTCGATTGTACTAATGTAATGCCTATTTTATACTCATTCAGAGTAGACGGGGAGTGTATAAATTACAGAACAGACACTAAGAGAATGCTAAGCTCAATGTTAAACTTTGGCGATAAACATAGTGTCAGAAATATCTTCTTTCTTTCTCGCACATATAGAAGCACTAGCGACCTCTGAGAAGTCTGTAGCCCGAATTAAAATTTTGTATAAGTGCTTTAAAATCATTGAAAAAAAACGTTACCATTACATGTACGAAGCACAAGTATATTCCCTCGTGCTTCGCATATGTACAGAAGCGTTTTTTATCCATAGATTTTAAAGCACTTATAAAAAAATTTTAATCGGGCCACAGACTCTTGAGAGGTCGGCAGAGAAGTCATAAGTGCAAGAGAGAAAGAGCATATTTCTCCCACCATCAAAATAACACTATTCAATTTCGCCTTTACAATGTACTTTTTAATTTTAAATGTATTACAATACTACTTCCTATGCTTGTCACTTGAACACTAATTAACGATATTCATATTCACAATATATATTATATATATATATTTATTTTTGTGAATATGAATATTGTTAATTAGTTAATATATATATATATATATATATATTATACCAATATTATAATTAATATTTACATTTTGAAATTTGATAATATGCACCTTCCATGTTTATTAATTATAAATTACGTGATCCAGTGAGGTGCAGGGTGAATAAAAACAAGTCTATTCAATGTATTTCGTCGACGTTTCGGGAAGAATCACTTGCCCTTCAAGACAAATAAATACCGTAGTAATACGTTTATGTTCAACGACTTGTCAGTCGTAACGTCACTTAGTCAATTGACTTCATTCATTTATATTACACATGTATAAATGAATTTTTAAGCTTCTTCTATGAAGAAATTTTGTAAAAACTAAAAACTTGATATCTGTTCTCGACTACAAGCGTTTAAAATACAGTAATGTAAACACATGTACCGGGTTACCAGTACCGACACACGAAAAGGGACATATGGGGCGATTTTATTTTGCTTAATTTGTCGAAATTGTTACTAAGACTAAAAATAGAAAAGAAAAATTAGTTTTTCAATTGGATATAATAATTTCAACTAAAAGTATATGCTATTATTAAAAAATCAGAAAAATTTCAAATTATTATGTCGTGGACACTTTTTTTGCATCAAAACCTGACTATGTCCCATCTGCTGCGTTTGTCAATGCTCTCTCATTTAGAGTTGACCCTCCCCTGGTAGAAATACTAATGAAATTCATACGTTTGATGGACATTTCCTTCAACATATTCTAAAGTTATAAAGTTAGATTTGACTGCATTTACATTTCCAGTATTTCATTTATAAATACAACTGATACAAGTTTTTTCATAATGTACATTCTATATTCAAATTTATATTACTAATAGATTTATTAATTACAAATTAATTTTAATACCACAGAACAGATACTAACAAGAGGTAAATCTCCGTGTTAAGCCTTGGCAATAAACATGGCACGGGAAATACCTTTTTTCTTTCTCACTTATAGGTACACGAGCAACCTCTGAAGTGTCCGTGGCTCGAGTTAAAAGTTTTTATAAGTGCTTTCAAATTTATTTGAAAAAAAATGTTGTCAACGGATACTTGAATGATGAATGAATATTAATTTGATTTTCTTTTGTACTTTGAACTTGGAAAACTAAAAATTAAAATTGAAAACAACATCGTATGAATACTAAAAGTACAAAAAAAATGATTTTAATATTCATTCATCATTCAAGTATCCGTTGGTAGCATTTTTTTCAAATAAATTTAAAAGCACTTATAAAAACTTTTAACTCGAGCCACAGCCACTTCAGAGGTTACTAGTGTACCTATAAGTGTGAGAAAGAAAAAGAAAATATTTCCCCGGTCACATTTTGTCAATGAAAAATTTAGAATTGAAAATATTATTTGAAAAAAATAGTTTTTAATTTCTTTTATTAATTATAACAACTTATATGATGATATAAAGCAGAACATGTTGTAAATTATAATGTAACTTAAATTAAAAATATTATATATAATTCAAAGAATCTTTATTTATAATTTATAAGTAAAAATTATAAACATCTATGAAATAATTTTTTTATTTATAATTGTAATTAAAATATTGATTAATGAAAAATAATGTAATATATTGAATTATATAACGTTATGATTTGCATTTTTACGATAAATAAGTTCTTCTTAATAAAACATTCTAATCGTTAAATATAATGATATATTATTTACTTTTTTTTAAAATGGCTAGACTGAAAATATGTAATCATACTTTAAAAGATTAGTATTTTTACGTAAAAAGCTGAATTAAAATTTCATCGATTTACGAGTATTTTATGTTGATCAATTTATCATTTGATTATGAATATATTTATTTAAATATATTTTTTTGAAATAACCACCTGTTTTCAGATACTAATCAATGTATTCATTAAATACTCCAATAAAAACATAACTTTATTAATTTTTGTACATATATATATATAGCTTGATAAGAAAATTATATAATCAAAATAATATATTTTTCTGATTTCACTCCTGAACTCCTCTATTAATTTTAAAAATTATAAATTTGTTTATATTAGAATAGAATTACTTTATTGAATAATGACATATGAAGTTATTTTAATCTTTGTAGATTATACAATTATCATTTTAAAAATTATAAATGTATGAATTAAACACATTTTGACATTAATTAATATTTTTTATTCTATATTTTGGGCTCGATACGGTGAGGAGAGCAATAGCGGGCGAATAAAACGAGAAACCACAGTATGTATTTTTGCGAGGCCTGCCGTGAGAATGGGTTATACTTCCGGTGCGTCACTTCAAGCTTGGCGTCCGAGAGAATACTTCCTCTTTCCTTCGAGTTATTCCGGCAAAAACTTCCCTTTTCGCCCCACTCCTTCAGTGGCCATCTCCCAAGTTCATTGTCCTTGGTGCGGTGGGAAAACTCAGCCCTAATAGTTCCGGGAACTATTAGTCGGATACCTTACGGCTTTTCGGGAAAATCCCGAGGGAAAATGCCCCTTAAATCCTTTAGGGGGCATCGTCGGCGTGCTGCCCCGTTTACTACCATATGTATGGGGGTTTGCGTGTGCAGATTTGTATGTGTTAGGTGCGCGTGTATGTGTATAACCCCACAATATAAATATTGATTAAAAGAAAGAAAGAGGGAAAGGGACTAAGATGCATAATGTAAATAAGAGCAATTGAGAGAAAACATAAAGCAACTTAAAAACATCTTAAAAACATCTAGCACAGCACAGATGCTCTATGTTTTGTCGTATACCTACAAAATTTGAGATACGCGAGCGACAAGCAGGTACCCAGACATTTGGGCGCCTAAAATTAGTATTATGGGGAACGACAGGCATTGGGAAAACCCGTCTACTACATGCATTTATCATAGGTATTTTATAGCAGTAATTGGGAAATTCCGTCTTTCATAGGTGTGTATTATAGGTACCTTGTAGTTCAGTTAATCCGTACATGTTTCGACGTGCGACGGAAAACAAAAGAAAAACGAATGTTTCCGTCGCTCTGAGGTAATCGAAAGTATCGTTCACGCAAAGTTTGTTGAGCAGAAAACTGCTGCGAACACATTCTAATATTCGTTGCATTGTAAATAGTTCTCGATTTTGTATATACATATCATAGTAAATAAATATAGTAATATTGAAGATCACATTTTTTATACACCCAGTTCATCCAGGAGGCACTTCTTGGGAGACCAACGAGTGCGTACCATTACACCTCGCATACTGACTGACAGCGCTCGAGTGAGGTACACATCACCGGACGAATAAACAAGAATTCGTTCAAAACACTCTAAATACATCATATTGTAGAGATAGATAGATAGAGAAAGAGAGAGTGTGAGAGAGATCAAAGAGAGGGAGAAAGAGAGCCACAATGAGAGAGTTTAATATATCAATGAAGTGTAAAATATATTGAAGTGAGAGAGAGAGAGAAATAGACAAATAGACAAAATGGTGAATTTAATGAATAAAGACTTAACTTAATAAGAGGTGTGAGAGAAACAGAAAGTGCGAGATATGAGAGAGATAAAGATAGAGATAGAAGAAGATAGAGATAGAGATAGAACTTTATATAATACATATAAATATAAAGTATTAGCAATATTTACGAAAAAATACAATGGTTTCATGAGTGTTATTTAGCTCAATTCTAGTAATTATTAATTTATAAATCAAAAGTAACGCTTTTAACATTAATTTAGACAATTTGTAAACTGTTATCAATTACATATTCTTAATCCTCATTACGTCGAAGCGAATTGTAGTTCGTCGATCATATATAAAGGTAATCGGGAAAGTTAATGTAATAAATCAGATCGTTTAATTATGTTGTTTTTATGTAATAACGAAAACACAACATGTTTACTTATAATTTTATTACGTCCATGATTTTAAGTGTATAAAAAAATCTTTTGAGCCATTTAAACGATGATACGTGAATTACTTTACTAAATATTATTGTGCCCTTAAGTGTATGATTAATATTATATATATTATATTATATTATGAGTATGATGTTGGTCGTTTTCTTCGTATTTATATATGCGGCTGTTTAAACTTGTTATTTTAATTGAATATTTGTGACTTTGTCTGTTGAAATAACTGAAAATATTAACTTTGTTCTCATGAACATTCGATAAAATATTTAACAAATACTTTTTATTTTTAAATGTATTATAAAAAAAAATTAGGCATAATATTCTTTAACGGCAAATATATATGTATTGAAAAGTAAATAATTTATTATAAATATATATTATTATAATGTAATATAGTAGTATAATGTAAAAAGAATTTATATTTA
This sequence comes from Eupristina koningsbergeri, assembly GCA_018907245.1. Classification (NCBI taxonomy): domain Eukaryota; kingdom Metazoa; phylum Arthropoda; class Insecta; order Hymenoptera; family Agaonidae; genus Eupristina; species Eupristina koningsbergeri. Next base: position 303,914 of record JACCHV010000092.1, read on the forward strand.
TATTATCGTTTTCCTTAAATTATTATTGTAAATATATATTGCAAATACAAATTATTAATATAAATTTTTTAATATAAGCTGTATATAATTTGTAATCGAAACCCCAAAATGTAAATATAAATGTAAGCTAACTCCAGAAAGTTTTAAATAAATTTAGATAGTGTGTATTGGCTTTATCTATCTGATAGCATATGGGTGGTTGTTTATGCCGAGAAAGTAAGTTTTTTTGGGACAGCTGAAATAGGATAAAAACACAGTAATGTATGATACGCAATTTTACTGACGTTCAAAATAAATGTAATCAGGAATTTACCATCTAGCCGACGCCGAAATACTAAAATGTAATTCATAAAAAATTTTGATTTTCATATATGGAAAATATAAATAAATTTTTCTGGGAAATTTGTTTCTTATTTCATTTCATTTGATTTTAATGTCTAAAATTGAATTTTATTTTCTATATATTTTCTATTCAATTTAATGATTGTATTATCAATTAATATTATAGCAAATTATATTTTCATTTCAGTCATAAACATATAAATACTTTATTAGATGAAAATAAAATAACAAAAAAATCAATCATATTATTGTTTCTAAAACATATTATTAAAATAAATAATTTTATTATAAATTTTATCAACGAGTCAAAGAAAGTTTTAGTTTTGCTACAATTTTACATAGTGAAATTAATGATTACAAATAAAATTATTTTTATTACTTATCTTCGTAATATATCATTTCGATGAAGGATTAAAATATTAACTTTATTAATACAGTTAATGAAAGTTGAAATTTTACTTAAATCACAAAATTTTTATATTTATATTTATCAATTTTTTTTTTTTGAAATTTTTGTAAGACAGCAGTTATACGAAACGCGTAAAAACACTCGTAGCAATTACACTCATGGTGATTATTTGGAGAGGGCAACTCAATAATATATGTCAAAATTAATATAATAATGCAAGCAAAAGTATTTATTAAATATTTCCTCTATACACAAGTAGCGATATTGATGACAAGACAATAACTAACTAGACTCCGCCGCACCGTGACGCATCCTGCCGCTCCATCGAGATTGACCGATGGTCATCCGGTCCGCTCTTTCTCTTTTGAGGCATCTTTTGAATATTGTAACTCCTCGAGACGGTCTCGGAAAAATCATCGTTTACAGAGTATTTATTTAAATAATTCTATCAATGAACAATCAAATAAAAAAAAAGTTATTAATAATGTGTAACAATATTTTACAATACCGAAAATAAAATTCTTTGAATGAATTGACGATTGTAAATCTTTTAACAAATGAGTGAGACCCTTCTCCTTTGCTCCGTTCCTGCTTTTTTTCTGTGACATTCAGTAATTTTGTGGGATCTTGATTGCAGTTACATTGTGATACGTCACAAATTGATCTGAAAGTGGTCGATTTCAGTTTTCAAGCGTAGAGTGTCTGCGTTACAAGCAACTTATAAATGCAAAGTACAGAAAATTATTAAACAAATAAGCAATCAGTACCACCAGCGTAAAATTTGGAAATAACTATATCTAAAGCACGTATTTTGTTATTTGTGTTTCCGACAGATGTTTTATTTTACCGTCGCTCGATGATCTATAAATGTGTGATTATTTATTAATTTAATTCAGGAATAAAATAAAGAAATGAAAGGCGAAAATGTTCTTCCCAGACAATTTATTGCAGATTATAAAACCAGAATAATATTGTATATGAATATAATGTGTAAGTTAAATAATAAGTGTGCAATTTATTAGAAATTTTCCGAGTCAAACGCGAGAGTGATCTTTGCGAGAAAGCGATCAGTCGATGATTGCTTCGAAAAATTTTGAAAATGTCAAACTCCCTTCGCAAAGATCACTCTCCCTTCCACTTTACAAATTTTTAAACAATACATAATAAATATTATTAAATTACTACGCATACATTCGATACCTACAACTACGTGGTATAAAAAACCTTTCGCTGGGTGTCGAAAGGAAAAAGCCAAATATAATTCTAACGCACGACTTACATATTTATCCGATTAAATTTAATCTTTTTTATTTTGGTTTCGTTCGGCTTATTTTACAATAATCGGTCCACGCGCATATAATTTATGAGTCCCTCAATGTTCGGCCTTTTTCGCCGAACATTATCTTCTCTTGAATTTTCCGTACAGGGCAATTGTACGTTTACAATTGCCCTTTCTTGTGACGCGATACCTTTTGTATCGCGTCGGAATTTCGACGTTCAAACATATTTTTTGAAATCCCACCAACGCATGTCGTGTGCCACCCCAATGCGCTGGATTTCCTCAAGAAAAACATTTGGACTCATAAATTATTATCGCATTTCAGCGCTCGAACTTCGGCGGTCCTTAGCTTAATTTTTTTGTTACTGCATATGATATTTTTGCGCACAACACCCTTTTGTTACCCTAATTCGCTACGCTTAGTTATTTTATTTTCGCTCTTAAATTTTGTCGTGTAAATAATATTTAATATAACACCAAAGATATACACACATAAATTATAAGAAAATTTATACGCCTTATTGTTCATATTTTATATTTCGCTCACAATTTGCATTAACAGATTGAGTTTTATGTAACGTCTTTAAATCATTATCAAACTCTTTGGTTTGTATTATCTTTAAAATAAACGTCTATGCTTCATTCAATTCATTTATCTTTAAAATTCCGCTCATTCTTTCCTCTTTTGGTTTTCTACTATTATACATAAATAATTGTTTTGTCGCATTCATTGATTAGGTATGCCCAATCACCCTCATCTCTTCCACAAAGCGAACAACTTCTCTCCTCTGCTTTTAGCCAGTACTTATTATTGTTGGTAATGTTCCCATATCTGAATCTGGCCTTTATTTTCATTGCCTTGGGATTCATCGGTTTCTTTAAGTGTTTTAGGAATCCCACTTCCTCCTGTATTTCGCCATATACTTGATTACACTTTGACTCCGTTATCAAATCTCTTTTATATTGTCCTTGCATGTTTCTGTCTCCTTGTCTTATTTCCGTATATATGTCTCTTCCTTCCCATTGCTAGTATTCGATCTGCATTCTACTTAATCATATCCTATTCACCCATTTTTCTTCTTCTCCGTTTCTGCTTTAATATTGTTCTTCCTTCTATTTTTCATATGCTTTCCTCACCCATCTGCTTTCTTCCATCAGTTTAATTTTTTCCTCATATCTCAAAGTTCTGATACCCCACTCAACACACATTTTGTTCTCGTCTGGTTCCTTATATACCAGGTATCTAAGGGTGCAGAAGTCAAGCTTCAAGGTCCATCTTATGTAATCCCTTTTAATTTTTTCCATTTCTTCTATTTCGTTTGTTCCTCTCAACAACGTATTCCAGCACCCCTTTCACCAGATAATTGAATAGCATTTTTTTTGTTTTAAAATCTCCTGCACATCTCCTTTCTACCAATCCCGATATTTTTTTTTGCCGCTAATCTACCTTTGTGGATCCTTTCCTTGATATGTTCGTGGTACCATCCCTTTTGAGTATATATCCTAGATAGTTGAATTTTTCAACTGTCTCTATTTGCTTCCCTTTCCATTTCCATGTCTCATTTTTATATTTGCTTCGTTTCCTGACTATCATTAACTTCGTTTTCTCCGTATTTAGCTCCATTTCCTCAGAGTTCTCATCATTCCTTGCATCATCTCCCGGCTTTAGCCCACTAAAGCCAGGTCATCGGCGTATGCCAATGTCCATATTCTTTTATCCTTTATCTTAGTTCCTCCAACTTTATTCTATACCATTTCTCTATCAATTCCTCATATATATACATTAAATAACAATGAGCTAACGCAGCAGTCTTGTCTCAGTCCCTTATTTGTCCAGAACTCTTCGGATAATCCCTGGACCGTTCTTACTCTGCATCCTGTCTCCTCGTAGATCTTCTTTATATTGTTTATCAGCCCTATGTCGCTCCCTTCTTTCTCCATGATTTTCCATAACTTTTCCCTGTTAACTGTATCGAAGGCCGCTTTGAGTTCAACGAATAATATGTGTAATTCTTTCTTTTTCCTTATGGTTCTCCTTATCAAATGGTTCAGTATATACACATTATCCGTCGTAGCTCTTCCTCTCCTAAATACCGCTTGTCCTTCTGGGAGCATGTTTCCTTCTTCTATTGTTTTTTCCAAACTTTTTTTTTTAAGTACTTCGGTATTGTTTTTGTATGCCGAAGTCAGCATGGATAGCCCTCTGTAGCTTGCGGGGTTATTCGGGTCTCCTTTTTTATATATTGGCACTATTATCGCCGTCTTCCATTCCGATGGTATGGTCCCCGTTTGCGCTATTCTTTTTATTATTTTTACCATTCTTAATCTGAATTCTTCCCCCTCCGTATATCCATGCCTCGTTCGGTATTTCATCTATACCATTTGCTTTCTTTCCTTTTAGTTTTTTACATGCTTCCCCTATTACCCTGCTTTCGATCTTTAATATATTCTGGCTCAGTTTCTGTGTTTCCATTGTTTTAACTGTTTGTCCGTCTTTGTCCATTCCATCTAATAGTTTTTTTAAAATGTGTTTCCTATTCTCTCATTTCTATCTTCTCTCCTCCTTTGTTACTCTTCATTCTTTCCTTGTTAATATATTCCCATATCTGTCCTTCGTTTTTAGTCTCTTAAGTTCTGCTTCTTCTTTTTCTCTTTATTCCCTCATTTTGCTGTTATATAGGGCTTTCCAGCTTCTTTTTTCCAGGTATATCTCTTTCCCCGTCTTCCCTTGTTTCCAGTTGTTTAACGCTTTCTTCACTTTGTTCTTTCCTCTTTTAAATTCTTTATCATACCATCTCTTCTCCCCCATTTTCCATACCTTGATTTTTATTTATTTTCTTTCTATATTTTTCTTCACCACCTCCTTAATTTCCTCTCATTGTTTTTCTATATCCGTGTCCTCACCTTGTTCTCTGTATTTTCTGTTCATTTTTTCTTTATATTTCCTTATCTCTTCTTTCCTCCATACTATTATAGTTTTTTTCTTTGCTCTTATTTTGTTTCTTTCTTCTTAGCTTCTATCTTCCGTCTGTATAAAAACAATTAATGGTAGGTGATCCGAATCAATTCTCCTGTCTACTCTGAATCTTTCCATTCTGTCCCTTGTGTCTCAATCTGCTATTGCGAGGTCTTTAACTGTACTCCCTCTTGCGTCTATAAAGGTGAATTCTCCTTCCTCGTCTCCTTTTGTTGTTCCATATAGTATGCTTTCTACCAGTTTTTTCCCTTTCCTTTCTACTTTTTTGTTCTTGCTTTTCCTTTTTTTCATTATGTCTTCTTCTCTGTGTCCCATAACATTGCCTTCCTCCCCTGTCCTGATATTGAAGTCATCCATAATAAGGGTTTTCACCTCTCCGCTGTAGTTCTCCTCTTCTATGTTTTTCTATTTTTCCCAAATGTCTAATCTCTTTTTTCCTTTGTCTATTCTTATCGAGGTTTTCGTTATTCCTTTCCTAATGTTCTTTCCAATTTCTATTACTTGTATCTTCCCTTTTTTATCTATACCTATTATACATCCTCCCTTTGCTCTCCCTTTCCTTCTTTACTTCTTGGTCACTATTATCTTCCATTCCATCGTTTTCGGGAGTCTTTTCTTGCATTTTTCAGCACCTTTCTCCTCGATCCATATCTCCGCCATACATACATAGTTCATAGTCTTTATATAGTTCCAAAATTCTTCGTTTTTTCCCCATATTCCTGTCACGTTCCAAAATAGAATATCTAGCTTTCCTTTTCTTTGTTCTCGTTGTCCTTATTCTTCCTGGCCCTTCTTTCTCCCAGTTTTTCCTTTCCGCTCATATTTCCTTTTTTGTTTTTTTCTTTTTGTATCTTTTCCTTCCTTTCTATGTCTCTCCCTTTCTTTCTAGTATGTCTCATTTTTTCCGTCATACTTTTGTCTGTCCTGTCTCCCTTTCTCTTATTCGTTTATTGCCCATCCCTTGTTTTCTCTAAATTTCTCTTTTCTTTCTCTTGTTGTTCCTCTAACACCTTTTCTATCTCCTCCCTTGTTCTTTTCTCTTCCACCTTTTCTATTTCATTCCTTGTTTCCTCTTTTTCCTTGTCCTCTTCTCTGTTTTTTCCTCTGTTTTTCCTATTTCCTTTGGGTTTCGGGTTCTGCTAGGCTTTACGTTCTTTATTACAAAGTCCCATGTTCTTTCCATTCTTTCTGTTCCTGTCCATTTCTCCCATCTGCCTTCCACAAAAACTATCTTTAGTCCCACCATTGCGAATATCCCGTTTGTCCTAGCCCTTCTGACCCACTCCCTTATCTCTTCCTGTCTCCTTCTCTCCTTATAAGTTAGGTCGAAATCCATGAAAATTGTAGTCCCCGTGAGTTTTTTCCTCTCTCCCCAGACCTTGTCTCGTGCCGCTTTGTCCTTCATTTTGATTATGACTAAGTTTTCGCTGACCCATGCACTTTTGATTTCCTCTGATATTCCCAGTCTATTCTCTTTGAAAGTCTTAGCCCAAGCTAGTGCATCTCTTTTTCATATCTCTTCTCTGTTCATTCCTTTCACTTCCAAGTTTTCCTCCCTGTCATTTCTGTCCCTTTCCCACATCAATCTTGTCGACCCTTGTATATCTCTGTCAGATATAGTGCTTCTGTTGCTTGTGCTTTCACTGTATCATCTCGATGTGCCAAATCTGCTACTTTCTCTGCTGTTCGGCCTCGACTTCCTTATTTTGTCATCTTCTCCTTCATTCTTCCTATTTTTCCACTCTGTGCTTTTCACTCCTTCTTTCTTCCCTAGATTATCCCTCTCTTTCTCTATTTTCCTATCCTCATTACTTTCGCCACTTTCTTCATAGCCTCCCCTTATTTTTTCTTCCATCTCTGTAACTCTTTCTTTGATTTTTCGCGTCCAAGATCTTACACTGTCCTCATTTTCCTTCGCTCGTTCCTTTAATTTTTCGTATATCTCCTCTAATCCGAGCATCCTCTCTTTCGTCTCTTTCCCCTCTCTCTTGTAATTCTTATCCATTTTGTTCAGTCTTTCCTCTATTTCTTTTTTTAATTTCTTCAGTTCCACCCTGTTGTCTTCCCTGTCCTTTACTTCCTCCTTCCGCATTCTTTTTGCCTCCTCCATGAAATCATCTTCTCCCACTGCCGTCTTTTTCTTCATGACATCCAGGGTAAGCTGTGTGCTCTCCCTCTTGTTTGCTTTTCCTCTTGTTATCATTGTTTTTTCTTGTTTTGCACTCATTCTAAATCTCTTTACTTTTTATTTATTTATGTTATTATCTTTAATTGTTGTTTTAAATCCTGTTCTATTTTATTTTATTTTATTTTTTATTTGTGTAATTTATTATTGCTTTATTGGTATCAATTGTGTTATCTATTTGTTTTGTTGTTGTTTATGCTTCTATTTTATATTATTTGTTTTTCTTTTAACTTAGTTTTTAGGTATTATTCTATTTTGATTTGTTTTAAATTTAGTTGTTTTTGTTTTAAAAATCTCACTCCAGAAAATCAGAAAATAATTGTGCAGTGTCGAAATATTCACTTCCCCTCAATCGCTGCTCTCCATATTCCGTGTGTTCCTCTTGTCCCGGTCTCTCAGTGCCGTTCGCATTTTTCTGTAATTTTGACGTCCCTTGACGTCAGGTTACGTTCCTTCCTTCTCAGCTGCTTCCTGCCTTCTTCCTACCTTTGACCTTAACCTCTCGTAAACTGGACTTTTTCTTTTCACTTTTTTACCTCTGTTCTCTGCCTTTCTCTGCTTTCGTTTTCTTTTCTGCTTTCCTTCTTTTCACTTTTCACCTTTCACTGTATTTTTTCTAACCTCTGCATACTATATCACTTTATATGTCAATATAGAAAAGTTCCTTATGGGTGTAATTTTTAAATAAAACTCAAGTTTTATTAATATGTTGCAGCAACGTTTCGACCACTTACGTTGTCTTCTTCAGGCCTAATTTATTAAAAAATTTATTTTATATAATATAATTTAAAACCATTACAATATAATAAATATATAAAAGTACAAAATTTGTTTTTACCTTAGTATATTCGGACGGTGAAGTTTGTGCACGACTTGTATTGTTGATTTGTCAATTTCGAATACACCAAGATACGACTACGTCGAGAATTATATTTCAGCTGTGTGTCGCGTCATCAATGACGTCAAATGATAATAAAATCCGTTTAACATTTTCGTGTCCTCATGTTTGTTTACAGTGTTACTATTTAATTGTATATGAAGCATTTCGGAAATTTGTTTTTTTCTATAGTTATTTTCTCTATCCAAAATGATAACGTTATCCCAATCAATAGTATGCTCTTTATTTTTCAAGTGCAACTGTATCATGGAATTGGTGTTGTATTGTTTTTTATGCTCGCAAATACGTTTTTTTAAAGAACGTTTTGTTTCGCCTATATAAGTAGCATTGCAATCTTTACATTTTATTTTATATACGACGCCAGCTGTTTTCGATTTTTTTTTGTTTATCTTTGCCCAATTTTATAATATGATTTAATTTATTATTAATTTAATTAAGACACGGTGTTGATGTTATAATTTTTTAATATGTTGCAAATTTTCTCATAAAATTCATGTATATAAGGTATTAAAATTATGTTGTCAAAGGTTTTTTTTTATTATTGTTAAGAGAATCATTGTATTTAATTTTTCTCAGTCTTTGTCTCATATGTTTATTGTAAAAGTAGGGAGGGTAATCATTATTATATAGAATGTTACAGACTTTGTTTAAATTATCATTGTGGTAACTTATGTTAGATAATAAAACTGCCCTGTCTACAAGATTATACAGAATATTTTTCTTTTGGCTAATCGAGTGATGTGAACGAAAATTAATAATTCTATTAGACCACATCGGTTTTTGATACCAATTTGTTAGAATTCGGTTGTTAATGTTATATATTGTAATATCGAGGAAGTTTGTTTATCTTTGCCCAATTTTATTTGACGTCATTGATGACGCGACACCCAGCTGAGATATAAAACTCTCGACGTAATCATACCATGGTGTATTCGAAATTGACAAATCAACAACACAAGTCGTGCAAAAACTTCACCGGTCGAATATACTAAGGTAAAAACAAATTTTGTACTTTTATATATTTATTATATTGTAATGGTTTTAAATTGTATTATATAAAATAAATTTTTTAATAAATTAGGCCTGAAGAAGACAACGTAAGTGGTCGAAACGTTGCTGCAACGTATTAATAAAACTTGAGTTTTATTTAAAAATTACACCCATAAGGAACTTTTCTATATTGATATATTTACATGGAGGGTGTTCTTCAAAATTCTATAATTCTATATCACTTTATGTATTAGAATGTCAGCTGTGCTTACTATACACAATGTGTTACATTCGGCATTCGCTAACGGAATCCTCGTTTTATCATTTAATATATTAAGGTTAACTTTCGACAACGATTGCATGATTTCATTATTATTCAAACATCATTTTTTAAATATGAAACCGGCTGAATTTGTCATATTGATAATTTGATCGCTTAACTGACTAGCAATTTTTAAATTATCCGTTTGAGTAACAATATCATTCATGTAGCAATTATTTTTCAAAACCTTATTGCTAGCAGGTAGTTTAAACATTCGTCGTCAGGTAATCGATTCAACTCTCACTTCATGGTATGAGGCGCAGAAGCTCATCCGAACAACGCTATGGGTATTATATAAGTTTTTAATTTCGAATTAGTACTCTTTCGACAGATAATAAGCTGATATCTCCTTTATGTAAATATATTTGTTTATCATTTTTTCGACGTCCGAAATGATAGAAAGTTAATACGTGCGAAATCTTAAGATGATATCAAAGCTCCTATTTTATACGACCACGTCTATCTTTAAACATTCATTTAGCGAAATTCCAAAACTCGTCTTCGCAGAAGCATTAAGAACAATTTGCATTTTAGTAGTAGCATTATCTTGCTTCAATACTGGATGATGCGGTAAAAAACAGTGATTTTCATTAATTTTGTTCTTCGAAATCTCGTTTATATGATCCAGAATAATTGCTTCCTACATATTATATATATATATTCGGCCTTTAAACATGGATTTATCGCAAATATACACTTCAAAGTGAAAAATTGTCTTTCTGTAAATTCTCGAGATTCGCCTAATAGATTTATTTTATTGTTAAAGCGCAGTAGAACGACATAACTACGACTTCTCAAATTGCGAGTTGTTTGTTTAAAACATTCTTCCACCTTATACTGCTCTTCGGATAATACACCTTCACCGGAATCGTCTCAATCTCCCAAAATATTGTCATATCTTTATGTAACGATTGAATACTTAGCACATATTTACTATCTGATTTTGCTAATTGTTTTCCGCCTATTTTCTCGGTGACAACTCAACCTAATCTTGTTTCCTAAAGGACTATGTCATGGCCGTGAATTTTAATCTGCTTCATGCACAATAATTTATAATATAATTCATTTCATAACAAAGAATCGATTAACCGCGGTACATTACATTCGGGATCAGCGAGATTCGAATTTTTTGGTATATTTAAATCGAATCCTTTAAATAAAACTATTAGATAAGTTATTGGAAATTTGCGGTAACTATAAAGACCTTCAATTCCTTGTAATAGTAATGGCCTTTTGAATAAACCTCCGTATTTAACGTATGTGTTACCGTTGTTTCTATTTGATTTAAACTTTCTATTGGCAAATCTATCTGTTTTTTCAGTAAATTTAATAGATCCGCCAATTTTTGCATTATGAAATGAGCTTAAGAAGCCATATCAAGAAATATGCGTGCTTGTATCATTTTACCTTCTTTATTTTTTATACCAAATATAGCTGTTGACAATAAAATTTAATTTTGAGCTATTGCGGTATGTACCCTTAGATTTGAATCGTTGTTCCCATCATTGAAAGATGCATTATTTTTATCGTTTTTATTTCTGTTGTCATGATGCAGTAGTATATTATGAAATTTCTCGCACTTTATATACCCTTTCCAATTGTATTGGTCGCTCTTATGTTCCGTATTAAGACAATTAAAGTAGTGATTTGGCTTTTTAACGCAATCGACCTTTTCCTTTAGAACCATATTATGAAAAGTTTTGTAAGTAAATAATCTGTGTACACTCTTGCAAGCAATGCAATTATTATTATTTTTTCTTATTGAAAAAACACTTTTAGTATTCACGTGATTATTTGAAGCTTTATTTGATTTATTGTTTGAATTATTGTTGTAATGCTCTACATTTCTACTTATAGTATCTAAATGTTGATGCTACTGCACTAAAAATCATATAAAGGAATCATACTTAGGTTTCTCCCTCGTAGTTATCAATTTCTCCTATGCTGTATTCGTTTTCTTATCAAATTTCGTGGTGATAATATAAATCAATTCTAAGCCCCAATTAACTACTGGTTCTCCCAGAGATTTTCAACTGCTAAACAGATTTCCAAGCCATATTACACTTCTTTGTGATAACTCTCATGTGGCTCTGAACGATGGCATTTTTTATTGTCATATGTCTGTCAGTAAATCGCACGATAACAAAAAATTTTTTCTCGACGATTCTAAAGCAGTTATAGCTAATGCTGCATCCTTTAACGATGACCTCAAAAAATGCAACTTTTGAAAACAGAAAGTTTATTGTTCTCATGTACTAAAGATTTGAAATAGCTCTCAAAGTCGAGTCATTTGTCATAGCTACTAATGATTTAGCTACCTCAATTTTTGGAAGAAAAAATGTCGTGGAACAATTAACTTCTTAACTGGCTCTTTCAACATTATTCGATGTGTTACAGTTTTTCGCTTTTGACATTAAACCATTTGTCCAATTTATTGTCTCAAATATAAATTTTTATAATTTTCAAAATTATCTGAAGCAGTGTTTGTAATTTCATCAATCTTATTTTGTACAATTTCGAATTTATCAAAAAAAAACCTTTCAAATTTTCAGAAGTGAATTTAGATTTCAGTTATTTTATTTGTATTTTGGTCTATATTTATAAAATTAATAAATTTCGTTAATTTAGCTTTCAAAACAGATCTTACTCTATTCAATTCAGTTTTTTCTATTGTGTTACCCATTTTTCACTTATTATGTATGAACAGTAGCATAATAAATATTTCGAAATAAGTAATATAAATTAACATACGTAATGTAACAAATTAATCGCAAAATATTATATTTGATGAATAAATTGAAGCTGTGTAAATTTATTATGAAGTTTAATTTATCCGTGTCCGAAAACTGCTGTAAATAATTGCCGTGTAGACTGCTTGAGAAGTAGATATCTCTGGTGCGCGGAATACCTTGTGCATGGATTTTACCGTGAATTGTCTTGTTTGTAGATTATTTACGTGTATAAATTGCCTTGTATCTGGCTTCTCATCTTCGTGAAGGTTTTTTTCAATGGTTTTATATTGATTGACTGTTAATTTAATAATAAATCAGCCACGTATTTTATTATTTATTATTTATATTATTATTTATTAATGTTTATTAATATTTTATTATTTATTATTCTTACTTCACTTATTAACTTTAAAATGCTGCTTATACCTGGATCAAAGGATCAATGTTTTCTCTCTCTTTCTAATACAGGTTTAAGAAAGTGATAATGATTTTGATACCACTTTTATTTAATATTAATAGAAGAGGAGTACTGAGTTTAAGAAACGCCTTAAATATATGCACATATTTACAAAAATATTATTTATTACTATGTAAGAGTCCTTAGAGGACTCTGTCCGACTCCTCTGAGCACTGGCAGAATTCTGGCAATTGGCTCATACAAGAATTGTGTAAAAGTATACAGATATAATATCAAATAATACAAATATCGCATAGTAAATTAGTGGGGTTAGTTAGTCGGTTAATTTTTATTGACTTGGAAAAACCCTAAGTTTTTGTCTACTCAGAGTATTTTCTCAAATAAAATAATTGTCCTTAAATATGTTGAGTATTGAGATTATTCCAACAAGCCGGAACTAATACAGATTTTATAATTTGACGATTTTACACAAGCACATCTTTCCATTAAATTTATAATCTTTCTTAAATCTTTATTCACTTTATTCCTAAACACTTTATTCACTTACATGAAAATTTCATAGAAATAAAAATTAAATAAAAAAAAATCAATAAAATTTAATATATAATAATTTTTTATTGTAATTGTGACTAAAAAAATGTTTATAATATTATAAATGATATTAGTAGCATACATAAAAAATATGTTTTTTCGAATGTACAGTCTCAGTTTAATATAATGTAGTAATTCTTAATGAGAATTTTATTGTATATCAATATTTGAACGTATTTATATTCTTTATTTTGATTTGTATTAATTCATTAATGTATCCATTTTTAACATTTGTGTATAAACTATCTTTAAGAAATTATAATAGTCTATAGTGATTTACAACAAGAAATTAACTGTACAATAAGTTAACGGATACAACATATATATATATATATATTATAAAAAAATGAATCGACAAAATTTATAAATAACATATTTTATCTTGGTCTATTTTTCCTGTTAAAATAATACAGATTTTTTTAATTATCTTATACGGTATATTTGTATAATTAGTAAATATGATTACCTTAAATAGTGATTTTTTATTCACACTTTTAGTTAATGCTATAAAATAACAAATTAAATATATATTTAGAACAAATAACATAACGTTTTTTTAATTATTATACCATTCAAATTTGTAAAAAAATGAACTTTCCTATTTTACAGTATGAATATTCTTATAATCTAATATTGTTAATTAATAGTTAATATTGTAATATAATTAGATTTAAAAAAAGTAATAATTATTAGAATACAGTTACATACGATACAGATGTATAGTTAAAATACGAAAAGTTTAATTTATATTTTAATTTTTCAAATTCATATTATTTATACTCGAAGTTATTCCTGATTTACAATAAACTAATTGGTATATTTTCTTTAATAATAATATTTTCGTATTTTAAATACAAAGAAAAAGAACTACCAAAATGATAGCATATTACAATGTTATATAGTTTTATAATTATTTAATAATTTAGAAAAAAAAACATAAAATATTAAATTTTTATTATTTACACAATTGTTAGAATATTACACAAATTTTCTTAATATTAAATGAATAATAAATTATGATAAAATTAAATTACAGTATTTTCTAGATTATACTTTTTAGTTATTTATTTATCTAATATTTAGTAAATTTAAAAAATTTGAATGAATTATTTCAATATTTCATTATGATTTCAATATTTTAACAATAATTTTTATATTTTTTAAACACAAAAATACTTTTAAAAAATTCGAGTTCATTAACAAATAAATCTAATTTTTTTAATTTTCTGAACATCAAAATAAAAAATAGCTGCTTATATACAAGATCTATTCAAAAAGTATTAAGTTTTTATATGTTTTGAAGAAACTATTTGTCGTAACGATTTCGGGTAGGTCAGAAAATGTGTGGAAGAGTTTTTGCTATTTATTCCTTTTTTTTATTTTTCGATCACTGGAAGCAGCAAGATTTGCATTCGTGTGAAAGATGTTTTTCAATTTTGTTACACATCACGATAAATCGCCTAATAAAATGACTCCGATCCTTAAATGACGGTTTGAACTCAATAATTTGTACTGGAGTTCAGCATCAAAATCGATTCGAGCAGTATTTAGATGCTGGGGACGGAGTTCATTGGTGACCTTTTTGAAAGCCTGATGTAATTTTTTTAATTGCAATTAACACATATTTTATCCTTAAAAATTTTTTTAACATTTAAAAGTCTGTATTGCATTTTATCAAGCGATAAACAACTTTTTACCGTGTACATCTGTTCAGTCACTCCTTCGCTCTGTGTTACAAAGCTAAAAAACATCCCTTTTGCGAATGCAATCACGTCGCTTCTAATAATTGAAAAATAAAAATAAAGAGACAAGTAGAAAAAACTCCCCCTCATATTTTTCGATCTCCCCGAAATTGTTACGATAAATAGCTTCAAAAAAAAAAATAAAAATTCAATATTTTTTGGACAGACTATGTATATATATATTATAAACATATATACATCTATAAATTTAAAATTTATAAAATCTAAAATACTTTACTAATAAATATTCATTTTGTAATAATGAAAGTTTAATTTTTAAAATATTATTAATTTATTGAATCTTAATTATTGAATTTTAATAACAAAATGTTTTGATATTTTATACTATTAATTATAATACAACCAATATTAAATTTAAAAAATTTACAAAATTATTTTATAAATATAATTTTATTAAAAATATGGTTTTTAGTCTAATTGTTTGAATTTAATAAATTAAATTCAAACAATTAACATTATTTACATGAAAATTCATAAAAATAATGTATTAATATTTTTAAAAATTATATACTTATATATCTAAATTATTTCTAAAAAATACTTTAGTCAAATCAGCTAAAAAATAATTTTTTTTTAATAAATCTTCGATTTTTTTATAAATTTTTTGTTTTAATTTATATTGTCAAAAGTGTATTGCATTATAATATAATTGTATCGATAAATCATATAAATATCACTAACGAGTTTTGTTTTTTCTGAAGTAAAGTTAATTGTAATACATTGATCTACGTAGAACAAAGAACAAGAATAAAATAAATTTTATTACATTATTAGTATTCTTTATTATTATACTTTATCCTATATAAATATATATCTATTGTTAAATAAATAGATTATTGGCTCAATTTATTTATATTATGGTGACCAGTAAAGGACTGCATTACAAGAAAGATATTTTTCATACATTAATAAAGTTTTTTTTTATTTTTTTTTTTTTTAATATTATATTAAATTTTTTACTTCACAATTATTGTTATATAATACTATATTTTGTTTTTCTTTTTTTTTTAATTTATCTTAACAATATTTCTTAGTTCAATATTTTTATTATATCTAATTATACTTAACATTTAATATTTATTATACAACTTTTGGCGTTGATATAGTATATTATTTATTAAATTTTAGGAAGAAACAAATTTTATTTCAATAAAATTATGTTAATATATTGTAACAAAATTTTGTTTATTCAACAAACTGTAAGACTCACTTGTAAATTGTATAGTTCAATATTTCATAAGTTATAATCTTAAGTAATTTAAATTTATATCTTTAATTGTAATTGCTTCACAACAAAATTGTTTAAAAACAAATTTGATTGAGATGAATAACCATTAAAAAAATTTAGTACACGTACATTATTGATCTTTTTTAAATATACTGTAAAATATAGTTGTTGCAAAATTAATAGTATAAACTTATTCGATTTTACCTTTTACAATACAAACAAATTATTTCATGAATTATAAAATAAAATTTTTTTTATTTTTTTTTTGTAGAGGGGCAGAAATTTTTTGATAGTAGATTAATTCTTTTAAAATAGTATTTACTGTCAGATATTTTATGATTTAATTCGTATTAAAAAGATAATTATTACGATATATAGGTATTCAACAAATGGTACAGATTAATGTTAGTTTTAAATTATGATTTTTTTTTTTTTAAGATTAATTGAACTAATGGTTTTAATTAAATATGTACAAAGTTATTTAGTATTTAATATTTGATTTTAATGGTATAGTATGATTTACGATGAGTAAATAAGCTTTATCATATAATTTTTAAAATTAATTATAAAGTAATTATATTACTGTAGGATAACTGTGAAATAAAACTTTTCAACTCTGAATTATCTTTAAAAAAATGTACTATTAAATAATTTGAAGTTTTTTATTAAATTTGCTGAGTTATAAATTATTTTTTAAGAAATGACTAGTACTTATAAATTTTCTCAAAAACGATACTTTATTATTAATTACACAAGCAACTTCCTTTGAGTATGTGTAATAAACATACATTCTTCGGAAAATTTAAATAAAATAATTTTTATTTTATGTGCGGTAATACATTTTTGATTGTTATTAATTCAAATTTATATTATTATTTCGGAAATACCATACAATACTTGGAATTTTTTTATTTAATTTAATATTAAAGATGATGAGATTATAATTTTTACTAATTAATTATATTATAATGATTAAGTTGTGTATTAATTTCTTGGTTTCATAAGTACATTTTTTAAGCTTATTTTAACTGCAAAGAAAAACTTTATATATTGTTTCGCTTTATTTAATTCATAAAATGAATATGTTTAAGATTAATATTCATTTTTATAAATTCATTTGTAAATTAATAGAGGTTCAATTAAATTTGACCATAATGATTATAAACAGAAGTATTTAAAATAATGATTCATTAAAAAATAAATTAAAGCAGAAATAATATTTATATTATGAATAAATCTATCTTTAAAATTTATTTTTAAGTAACGCAAATACTAATATAATTTAGCATATGTCTCATTATTTTTGCATTCTTTACAGTATTATCATAGTTTAGCCAGAATAATACTGAAACAGGTCAAAAATGAAAGATGTGTTGAGCATGAATTTTTAATTTTTTTTTTTTTTTTAGAATTAGCAACAGTGGATATAATACAGATATCAAGCTATCTTTAAAATACCATGAACAGTTTTATCATTTTAGCCATTATTGAAAAATTTTTCACTCTAATATTTCACAATATATCAAAAACTAAACTTCGTACGAAATAAATTGTACTATATCAATTTGCTCTATCGTAAATTTTTTTAATAAAGATACATTAAGACTAAAATAATTGAAAATTTAATATTACAAAAAGATAAAAAAATTGTAAAAAAAAGTTTTTTTTTAATTGGTATATAGAAAATGTTAATATTTCAAATAATAGCCTTTTAATAATAATATAAATAATATATCGTGGATATAGTCCTTTATTTGGAATTCTGCATATAATATTTATATTTTATAAAAAGCAAGCGAAGCACAATTTGAAATACTTATAAAATAAAAAAAAAATGACAATTGATAAACATTATACACAAAATATCTTTTATCAATTAATGATAAAATTAAAAGGAGTTCAAAAAAATCTTATAAAATTAAAAACAATATTATTCAGAATTCTTGTTGCTTCCAGTATCATACAATAATTCATGTACTAATTGCCATAATTTTTATGAAAATACTAGTATGATGAACATTTTTGAATTATCGTTATTAATAATTAAATTTTTAATCACTGCAAGGTTTAAATATTTGCAAATTTATTTTCAGTACAAAACTGTGTCTTCGATAAAAAATCATTTTTCAAAAATATTAACATTTAACTTTTCCATATACAATTTAAAAAATTATTTCGAAGGTTTTTCTTATTTTAGCAATATTATATTTTGCAATATTAAGTTTTTTTTTTAATGTAAAAATAATGTAGAAAGTTTATATTATAAAATAAAATAAATTTGTAAAGATTTTTCGTACGAGGCTATGGTATCTTTCAATCGGAAATTTTTTAAAATTATTGATCACTTAGTGTATTTTTCTTTTGACACTTTTTAGCCATTTCAACTAAGAAAATTAAAGTAGTTTCTATAAAATCCAAACAATACCATCGTTCCAATGCTCATTCGTGATCTCCTTATTTATTTCTAGTTTTATTATTATTTTTCATATAATATTAAATTTTTAAATCATAATTTTTTTAAAAAAAAAAAATTATAACTATTTAAAAAGTATTGTTTTTATTATTTATATAATAAAAAAAATTTATTCTGTAAACAAAATAATAAAAAATGTAACATATATTTTATAAATATTAAATATACATATATTATATATTTATTTTTAAAGATTATTTATGAAAATTTTTAATTTTATAATTTTTAATTTATTTGTATTTTTCTACTATAAATAAATACATTTTTTTTATTTTTATTATTATTAAACGTAGCGTAATTAATAAATATTTGATGTTATAAATAAATAACTATAAAAAAATATAGTAAAAAGTTATAAAATAAAATATATCTTGCGATAACAATTTTAACAAATGCAAGAAATAAATTCTAAGTACTCCGAAATATTTTTTTTGTAAAATTCTACTACATATTTATATGTAATTTTTAAATAGTTTTAAATTCATGATATATCAATAAACCTGCACTAAAGGCACATTTATACTTTCAATTCAATTATAGGAAAATCATCTATGGCCTATACTTTCTGTTTTTTGTTCTCTCTATATATATATTTGATTAAACAGATTATTACGTATTATTATTTTAAGATTCTATATTGAAAAGTATTTTAATTATTATTTTTTAATTTAACTACATAAG
The DNA here is from genome assembly GCA_018907245.1 of Eupristina koningsbergeri. Classification (NCBI taxonomy): domain Eukaryota; kingdom Metazoa; phylum Arthropoda; class Insecta; order Hymenoptera; family Agaonidae; genus Eupristina; species Eupristina koningsbergeri. Next base: position 323,202 of record JACCHV010000092.1, read on the forward strand.
AAGGAGAGGTGATTATTGTCTTGAATTCCTCCACTGATTTAGACTACAAGATTTGTTGTAAGTGTTATAAAAGTATTGAGATTTATTTTACTATTTAGCGGACCTTTTTTATAAACCGTAAGAGAATATTTTTCCTAATTTTTCTTTTTTTCCCTTTGATCTTTGAAGCATAACATGTTTTTTCGGGCGTTCACGTGATTTTTTAGTTGTAATTCGGTACGATTAAGTATTCGCTAGAATAGTTCTACACGGGAAAATTTTTTGTTAAGTTTGAAAAAAAAATTGTGGATGTTTTTAAAAATAATTATATTTGCAAATCGTAATTTAAAAAAAATGGCACAAGACTTTCAAGAAGGTCGCCAATAAGTTCCATTCTGAATGCAGAAAAATAGTTCAAAACTATATCAGCGTTCAGCGTGCCGACAAAATTTTAAGTTTAAACCATCGATTAAGTATTAAGGTAATCGTTGACACCCTCAACTTATTAACATACGCATTCACGTATCCTTAAAAACTTTTTTTAATATTTCAAAAGTCATTATAACGTTTTTTTTCAAGCCATACGCAAAATTGTACTGTGAAGTTCTGTTCTACCAAATGTCTCATCTCTGTATAAGATTGAAAAACTCGTTGCGGAGAAAAGACAAATCTTGCCACTCTCACTGATCGCAAGAAAAAAAGAAATAATAGAAAAAAATTCTCCTGCACATTTTTCGAGCTTTGTGAAAATAGTGCAATAAACAGTTGCGACAAAAGAAAATCGTGATACTTTTATAACACACTATTTTTTTGTTTATTCAATTATTAATAGTTTATTCTAATTATTGTCAAACAGCATTTTATAATAATAATTATTATTTAAGTTATTAAAGTTTTATTCAATCAATATTTGAGTTATTTTTTATTTCTTTTGAGCAAAAAATATAATTATATTAAAATTTCTATATTTTAAATTTATATTTTATTTACTCATTGATATTTTAAAGTTTCTTACGATTTTTAAAACTTTAAAAAAAAAAAAAAATTAGGACTTTTATAATTAATTATTATTAAGTATATTATATAAGAATATTAAATAAATGATTTTTAATTTTAAAGTTGATTTGTTTTTTGCTTAAATATTTTTCTTTGCATAAATCATATTCTCTATATATTAAATAATTAAATACATATAAGAATTGAATTTTAATAAATTTAATGAATAAATCATATTTTTTATTATTTAATAAGTGTATTTCGTAAATTTTAATAGATTGAAAAATTTGAATACTAGTAAATCTTTTAATTACATTTGTAATTTTTATTGAAAATATACTTTTTTTATTTATATTTGTTATATCTTATGTATTGTCTACATTTCTTTTTTTTTTGGAGGGGGAGGCAAAATCAATCATATCTAATCATACAAAAACATGAATAATTAAAAATAATAAAATTATTTAAATAATACTTCCATAAAATTTATAGATCAATAACCAATTATATAAAAAGAAAAAAAATAATGTAGAAAAGTATATTATTTATCATTAAACGATTCACAGTTAAACATTTAATTACATTTTTCATTTCTCTTATTGTCATATTTTTTATTTCACTTATTGTCAAAATAAATTGAATAGTTATTATTGTCTTATTAATTATGAATTTCAAAGTATTTGAAATATCAATAATTCTTACATTATATATTATATATTATATATATATATATATTGTTATATATATATTATATATATATTGTATATATATAAATATAAATATATATATATATATACCTTATTAAAATTTATATATATATTTACATATGTGTTTGTATATAATATGAAATATCGAATATCTTAAATCTTAAAAAAATTTGACTAAATTTTTTATTACTCGCTTAGGGCTTGCATTTGTTAGCAAATACTTTCTTAACACCTTGTATCGTAATTTTTTTTTTTTAGTTAAATGCATATATAACCCATATTTTCTTTTGTAAGTGCATCAAAGATTAATCACATACATGTATATGCATCTTTTATAATTTTAGAATATTATTTACTTATTTATTGTCTGAATACTTTCTTCTTTGTTTTCTGCTGCATTTACTTGTTTGTGTATGCAAATTTTACGTTTTGAAAATAGAATTTGAAGTTCATTCATTATAAATTTGCAAATTGTATTACATATTATCGTCTCATTCATCTTTGATATGTTAAATTAAAAAATGTAATTAATATCACTAATATGTTTGATGGAATAAATCGATCTTTACTAGATTCTATTATGAAAGTTTCATAAGCTTGATCCACCACATTAAATTTCCAGCCTAAATTTTTATGCGTATAACACTGAAAATATAAAAATTATGCAATATAAAAATTGATTTAATGTACCTTCCTTGTTGAAATAAAGGAGTTGATATAGATCCAATGAAATAACAAAAATGTTAAATTTATTAATTTTATTGGTTAAAGTTTCGCAAAAAAATTCTTTTCATTGACCAATAAAATTTTATAATTATATTAACTCCCTTATTGTATAATATTATTTAAAATCAATCAAATAATCCAGTTCTTTAATAATTCAATATTATTAATTAAAATTATATTATTAATTATATTAATTTATGTTATATATTTAATAATGTTACATTAATAAATATAACTTAATAAAAAACATTTAAATAAATAAAAAATTGCTTAACGATTTTACATGTTATAATAATTTGTGATTTTTAATTTAATTTTGTTATTAAAAATATGGATTAAATTTTGTAATAATGTATAATAAAATTAGTTATAAATTACATTATGAATACTATGGAATGAAGAACATATCTCATAAAATGGATGATCGTAAATAAATAGCAAAAAAAAATGTTGAAAAAGTTTAATGAATTCTGTAATAATTCGGTATAAACTGTGTTCGATGCAGGCTCAGATAGAATTATAAAATTGTAAATTTCGGAACGAAGTTACCCTCTCAGCCGTGCAATTGCGATTGAGATTTTCCGTAAAACTCAATACACAAATTATTTTATTTGTTTATAACTTATTAATTCTATAACATACATTAATAGCTGTTTATTATACCTTTATAGTTTCTAGTAAGTCTTAAAATTGCTAATGGGAAAATTCCAGTTATAAGTTGAAATATAGAAAATCGACAAATTGCTATTTTTACCCATTCCATCCATCCTTATTCTACTTAACAAAATAATATAAATATATCCTAAAGATAGTTTTTATTCAGATTTTCTTTGCCTGTCCTTGAGATAATTGTAAATGCTGTATATTAGTATTAAACACACTCGAAAGTAAATGGTTTGTTCTTTCCTTAAAAATAAATAAACTTAAAATTATTCGTTCGTCGTGAAAAAGTGCCGAACAAAAAGCGCATAACTGAGAGAGTAATCTTTCACACCACAAAAGAAAATCATTGCGCTAAAACATGGTCCTTCGTGTTGGATTGTACGAACTACTGTGACAAATATATTTGTATATCGTTCTTTGATTACAAAAAGCACGTAATCTTGAAATAAATTCAAATTTCATACAAGGGTAAGATGTCTCAATATATATATATTGGAAAAGGAAGTTACCTTAAATCAAAGAATAAATTTCCTTTCAAATCAACACTCCATGGACATCTTAAATAAGAAATCAGCCATTGGAGAAATAATCAGGAGAAAGCAATGCGCATATTTCATGGCTGAGATTTTAGAGTAGTCGAAATCTTCTTGTGGAGAGCGTCTTCATAAAACCAAGTGCGACGCAAAAGATTTGACTTCGCTTCACTGGGTTAACCCCCTCATCAACCTTTTTCACCTGCATATGAGGTTACTTTTGTATATTAAAAGTGAGAAATTTTTCTTCAATTAGTGGATTTTTTATACAGAAAGCGATACCATTATTTCGGATAACTACAATAAATAATTTATTAAACACAATATTATCATGTGTAAACTCTTTCCCTTTAATAACAATTCCTACCTGATTATTCTTTTGTTGTATATTATTTATTATTATTTAAAGAACTTACGTAATATTTTGATTCAACAAAAATTTTAAATAACAGTTAAATCTATGAAACTGTTCGCACTGTATTTTTAAAAGTATTTGGACATTTAGAAAAAAATTCTTTGAAATATGGTAATAAAATAGTTTTATAGATTATATTTACTTATATATTTACTCTACGTTTACTTTCATTTTACAGAAAATACAACCTTGCATCTCTTATTGATATAAGTAAAGAGAAATTTCAGGAAGGTGATGCGCGTTATTCTTACTATTTTTCGCACGTTTATATGCATTGTCGTGATTTGAAAATTTTTTTTCTTCCGCTTGACTCTTCCATAGAAATCATGAAATCTCTTAACAGTGGCGACTTGAGTAACGTATTTTAATTAAACTGAATCGAGAAGACAAGAAGTCTTCGATATCAATATCGATCCAATCTGGTTTTTCTAATATCCCTCATTTCTGATGATCTTATCAATTCTCAACCAAACTAGTTTTTTTTACGTATTGCCTTGAGCGTTTTCTGGATTTTTCTTTCATTGTCTCTCTAAGAATTCTAATCACCTCGCGACACATTTATTATTTTGCTGATTTATATTTATTCTTATATATTTACATTTTACACGCATCATTAAATCTACCCGCGATTACAATATTGTGTACTACTCGATTAATACAAAAAGTTCACATCTATTAACAAGCGCACATAAAGTTACTTCTTACATATAGATAAATATTTAATACTATGAATAATTACAAATTTTGCAATATTATGTAAGAATCGGCTTTCAAGGGATTGCTCGAAGGACTTGATGCAATAAATCTCACCAGCGGATCCGGAAAGAGAAAGTTCGACAGTTGCAATTCAGATGGCTCTGTCAATTCTGAAGGACTGGATGGATGTGGCACGACACGTGGGACTTTAGTTTGCAATTGCCGTCGACACATTATGCGTTCTGTTTTTGATTTGCTGTTTAATAAAGGCTTTCACGAAAATTAAATCATCTAATCATTGTGCATTTTTACCCATCTATGGGCGTGAGCTAGCGTTATGCTCTTTTTTTATAACTACAATAACGTAATCCGTTGTTTTGCAGAAGTAGAGCACTTGCTTCGAATTATTAAGATTGATTAACCCTATTACTCTTTTTTATAAGCTTTCCACCTTGAAAAATTAAGCTTATAGTCTACCTTTCTACCCTAGGCTAATCTTTTTTCCTTATTTATTCAGCAAGGACTTTACTACGGCTTTATTCCTCCCTTCCTTATAAGTTAGATTCGTATGAACATCTATTTTCTTTTATTATTGGTTCAGCTAAGATAGTTTAATTTTTTTCTTTATATATATTTTATTGATACTGCTATACTTGCATTTATCTGCAGCACCTATATTAATTTTATTTAATATTGCTTTTTTTATTAAGATTTAATTATCAGTAGATGCTCAAAATTCAATGGCTGTTTTATTGGTTTATTGTAAAAGAAATAACATTTTTTCATTATTTTCTTTTGTCAATAAAAAAATTTTTTAATACTCGATAATGAATAACATGAATATATTATTATGCTTTCATTATCTCTGTGTAAATCCTTCTCTCCATTCCTCTCTTCTGAAGTTCATTTCATGTGAACAAGTAATGTTGATGGAATTAAAATACGTCGTCAAAAATCAGGAACACTTTTTTTTAAATTAAGAGTTACATATTCAAATAAAAGTATTTTATGTACCTGATAGCATGAAAATTCGATGAACTTAAGTTATGAATAGTGGTCTATTATAATTACAAAATTATAAAAAAAACAGATGTGTAAGTCTTGTGAATAAAACAAGATAAATGAAGTCGCAAGTTTGTTTCTAAGCAAAGATTAGGGATATACCTTCCATGCTATTGTTCTTTATTTTTAAGAACTAAACAGACTATTTGGGCTACTTTTAGCTTAGAGTACTATATACTATTTGTTCGAGCTGATAATATTGTATTTTCTTTGTGAATGCTAAAGCCCGTGAATTACATCAAGGACCTCATGTGTACGTCGTATGAGATCTGTTGTGCATACTTATCGAAGTAACGATAAGTGTATTTAGTAGAAAAACTTTGGATTGAATCGAGTATAATACTGGCTGATTTACTTTAAAACTACTTTTTTATTTACAAGGATTGGAGACTTTTATGTGATGGTTTGAAAGATAATAAGCCTCACTTACATTTTTGTTTAGCACATTACATCTGATTTAGTCATATATAATCTAGTACAAATTTGTACAGATTAACACTATTCTTAAATTTATGGAATTTCCCAACGGTTATTTACATATTTTCATCGAAAATTATAAATCTAAGTCCCCCAATATGCACATCATTTACTTTATATTTATATTTGCCTCGTCTATGCGATTCAAATGTATCTGGCTCAGAACGGCTCCGCCCGGTCATACACACGAACAGGTATCCGAAACAAGCACACAGTTAAACACTATTATTACCTATGGAAGCAGAAATTTGACATACTTTACTAAGTTATGATGAAAATGGGTACGCAACTTGTGAAGGCTGCCGAACATTCTCTATTCAGCGATTTAAATTGACAAAGGCGAATTTTATATTCCTAGCTTTTAATAGCATTAGACTATAAATTATAAAAATAAAGTACATGAAATGAGGGATGACTTACTCTGTCTCTTAACAACAGATATCCGTGTTTATTTCTTGGTTTGAAATACTGCCTACGAGAAATAGCACAGTTAAATGAGGGATGCATTAATTAATCGCTCCTGTTAGATAGTTTTATTAGGAAGGCATCGCCAATTCATGAATACTATAGTTTACTAATTCAGGTGAAGCTTAGTATCCAACTTAGGGCAGAGATTCAGAGAAACTAGATGGAAAATTGATATTTTTCATTGTTGGATTTTCGCTCTGCGGCTAGTAAAACAAACTCTAGAAAGTGATATAGGTGAAATAGGTTGTAATGTTTAACTATTTCTATTAACTAATTCTTTCATGATGTCTTTGCTTGTCATGAACACGGTAGTTACTGTCCTTCTAAGTACAGGTATCAATTGGATGAGGAGATCCAATCAAATAAATCTAATTAATGCGATATGCACTATGCTTATATAACATGAATCAATGATTTTACGAGTAGGTTAGGGTTGGAATAACCGGTGCAAAATGGGCTATGGTCTGAGCATGCGCTTTAAAATATGCTCTAGAGTAAGAGCCACTGCACCACTTTCCTTTTACTGTTATTCTATTCTATCCTATCGATTAATGATAAATTCTAATTTTTGCTTAACTGCTTAATGTGTCTATGCTTCACCCTTTTCAATAAAACATGAGTATTAAAGTAATGTCAAACTGTACTTGATTTTATTTCTCATAAAGTATTAAATATTTAGTTTTTCAAAAATTAATAAGTTGTTCTTAAACTTTTACCATTAATATCACTAGTATTAGTATTTTTAAATGTTTTTTTTTTATAAAATTAAACTTATCTAAATCACTAAATTAATTGTTATCATTTAAAATAATGCTTAGTAAAACCATATTGCTTTGACAACAGTATAAGGTTTCTAATTTAATAAAAAACAAACTTTCGTCAATTAAAAACACTTGCTAGATTTAGAAATTTAATAATCTATCCAAATCATACATTTTACTATTTTGTTTAAATATTAGGTAAATAAAAATATGATATAAATATTTCTAAAAATCAATTATTTTATGTTAGTGAAATATTCGTTATTTTAATATTTTATTATGAAAAATAAAGAAATAATGTATTATTTTTAAAATTCAGTATTTTCTTTTAATTAGTTAATCAATTAAAAAAATATTATACTGTATTAGAACATTAAATTAATGTACATTGTAAATTTATACCAACCTGGTAGTAAACGATGTCAGGTGTATTTTTTTCAACGTACCATACGAGTTTAGCTGGTTCACCTTCCTCGCATTCAAGTTTCAAACTATTGAAGAATTCCTTAAAGTTTTCTGTTTTTAAGCTTTGATCGGTGTGCTTATGTACATATTCGCAATAACGTCCAGCAGCTGTTGGATAAGGATAATTGTTTTGATCAAAGGCGATACCTGCGTACACTTTTTCATGTCTATGTTGATTCTCGGGTAATTGTCCGAAACCGCCTTCCGAACTTTCTGTTATATAAAATGGATGGTATCTATGAATAAAAAATATTTTGTATTAATTAGTTATATAAAATTAGTTATATAACTGGATGATATCAGTATTGTAAAGTCCAAATGAATCTTTACCGAAATTCTGATAAATTGAAAAAGGATTTATTGAATAGAAGAGAAAAATATTTATTAATTATAAAAGAAAAAAGTAATTTTAAATTTCAATAAATAATTTATATACAAGTTTATATAAATTATAATAAAATATATTTTATAAACATATTGCATTTCAAATCACATAGTTTAAAAAAAAATTGTTTTACATCAAAACTAAGTAAAAAATACAATGAAAAGTATATACCACTGTTATATTAAGACTTACTTTGCGAGACTAGTCTTATCATTTCCTCCCTCTACGAAAAAAGTATAATTTTGACCTCTTTCTACTGTGATTTCTGGTATAAGCAATTCATTGATGTACCATACTTTTTTCCATGATGATTGATCTATTTTGTGAAAAATACAAATTTTATTATTTATTTAAAGTTTTCATTTTTACATACACAAATAAAATTTTTAATTGATTCTAAATTAAGTGTATTAAAACAATCGAATATAATCTTTATACATATTTATAGTAAAAGCAATTTTTTTTAATTTTCTAAAACATAAGATTAGGTAGGAAAATATTTATTAAATTAAATATTAATAATAAAAAAACAAATTATCTTGTAATACACCAATTGTATTGTAATAGTTAAGATTTATTGGTATTAATTAGTATATTTCTTTGTAGGTTGTTTTGAATTTGTGATAGTGTAATAATATTTTTCTGTATTTTTGGAAAGTTAATAAAATCATGACAAGAATCTCATCAATTTCATAATATAAGCATCGTTGCGTGATAACTTAAGGCAATTAATTCATCAGTAAAATTTAATTAACAAAATATATATTCAATTCACAAATATAGCAAAAAATATTATACTTAAATTTATTACTATAAATATTTTTAATTTTTATAATTAATGTTTTATTTAAAAATAGTTATAATTATATCAGAAATTAGAAATTAATTAGAAATTAAATATCAATAAGAAAAATAATTTATCATAGTGAAATTTTTATATTTAAAAAGTATGAAAATATAAACTAACCATTAATATCAGAGTATCTTCTCATCCCCCCAGTTTGACCAATTCTTACAGTGAATGTATGTTTGCCAATAATTTTCATCTGAGGCCAAATTTTATATTCTTCTATTTCAGGTATAGTTTGCAATGAATTAATACATTGATGTATACCTTGACCTCCAAAATCAATACGTATATCTTCGGTTATCGTATTAAAATTCTCATGAGCATTAGCTTCGTAGTTTCTGTTTAATAATCCGATTGCAGCAATAATTGTTGTTTCTTTCTCGGGAATTACCTTGTCATAGATTAATTCATTTGTTCGCCGTGGTCGTTGATAAGTCACTGGATAAAATTAAATTTGATTAATCAAAATTTAATTTTACAATAAAATAAAAAGTACCTTTTTTTAATTTTAATGTTAAATACACAGTATTAAAAGACTACAATATATCTTGACATCCAATAACTTTTATTTTTTTATAAAGTTAAATTAATTTAATTTTAATATTATTAAAATTATAAATATTTTAAAAGCTATTCCAATAATAGATATATGATATAAATAATAAAGATAATAAGATATTTTTAAATATAATACGATATAAAATTTATAAATAAGTTATTTTTACTAATTCAGTATCATTTGAATTTAAGTTATCTCTTTCCATAGTATTTTGAATTTGTATAAGTTATAGATCCTTTTTTGGAGACTGAATACATTCTATTTTTTTAATGTGTTTATAAAAATAAAACAGAATTATTTTGTTAATAAAAAAATTTTTTGTGACTACTAACGTTTCGGTGTCTAGTTTGGTATCCTCTTTAAGCTTTTATTCAGAAAATTTTTTAAAAATTAAAATATAAATATAAAACATATTTATTTAAATATTTCACAAAATTACCTGTTTATCAACGTTTATATGCAAATTATGTAGACATGATATGTAGAGTAGAGATTTATTTACAAAGTTTAACGACAACATGTGTCGTAATTAGAGTCTTGATAAAAATTGAACACGTAAAATGTTATTACCGTCAATTTATCGTTTCACTCTACGCGTCTTCATCGTATTAAATTAAAGTATGTGTATATATATTATTTAAGAGTATTATATTTTCCTGTCTATTTAATATGTTACTATTGATTTTAATGTAAATCATTTCTTATACCATTCGTTTTTTGTAATTTTTTTCGTAGATTTGCAATATTTTAACATTTATCCAATTATTTTTAAATTGCATTCATTTGTATATAGTGAAACTATTGATTTGTTATTTTGTATTTTTATGCTCTTTTATTGGTCTTAATAATGAGCGTTTAGTTTTCAGTTAGTAGCATTACAATCACGACATTGTAAAGATGACATCTGAATTTATTTGAATTATTTGCAATTACAATTTCATTTACCAGTTTTATCATTACCTAATATAATAATATTGCTTAACTTTTTGTTTATAACCAACACAGTACAAACACTAAATCTTGTTAATTTTGTTTAAACATTTGTTATAAAATTTCTACACATGGTAGTGAAATGGTTGTTGTATGCAATTGTTTTTATTATATGTTAGCTTTTTTAAATTTTATTTTTTTTGACCTCTGTTGTATATTTTTTTTATAAAATGTATAAAATAATTATTATTGTCAAGAACATTTTTTTATTTTTTTTTATGTTTTATTTATGGAAATACTTATTTTTTATTTATTTTTCTTTATGTTTTATTTATGGAAATACTTATTCGATAACCTATCACTCTGTCTACAAGGTTTCCAACAATATTTCGCTTATGATGTATGGTATGGGCTGATTCAAATTCTGTTTCTTTTTTAAACTAATTTGTAGAAATTTTGTTTTTGTTTATACAAATTATCAAATAAAAAAACTTGATAAATTTATTTTTACTAATTATTAAAAATGAAAAATTTTGATTTAAAATTTAAATTTTCATACAAATGTTCATACAAATTCCGTTATTATTGTACTTAATGATAATATTAAAGTTTTGTATAGATATATCTTTCACCTTATATATATATATATATATATATATATATATATATTTGGTGAAATAATATATGTTAATATCAATTTAAAGAAGATTAATGTAAATCGTATATATGCATTATAAAAAAAATAATCATAATATTATACCTGAAGTAATTCCATTTTTTCTACTTCCTTCTATGAGAAATGCATCGTTCTTTCCACCAATGCGGTGATCTGGACAAATACCACGTTCACCGTCACATTGTACATAATCTGACAAATAATAATCTTCGGCAAAAAATTTATCCTCGGCTTTATTATATCCTATGACAACTACATCAGCTCCAATTATTTCTGTCTTATTTTCATATCCTGACAAGCCAAATGCTATATATTGATTATCTTGAATACGACCCGAAATGCAAATTTTTATATCGTCGTAAATAAGTTCCCATTCAACTTGTACTCGACCATCCAGTAATTCAATGCAATTTCTGAATTTTGGAGTTGAAATGCTGCTTGTCTGTAAATTTGATTTTTCCTTTTTAATCTCTTATGTACATTTTCAATAGATCTACAGCTCATTTTAAAAAAATTTATTTTTTTAAAATAAAGTGTGAGTAATAATGCCAAAAAAGGATTACTTCCAAATCTAAAATAAATGTGTCTAAATAAATATTAGTATAAATTTTTTATAATATAGTATATATTTTTAATATAATATAAATTTTACTTATGTTTTTTATTATAATATTATACATACTATTAATATAATATACTATACCATAATAAATACTTTATGAAAAAAACTTTATTCATTATTGTATTATTTATTAATTTTTTCTTTTATTTATTATATATTTTATTTCCGAATTATTTGAATTTCTTTATGTTAGATTTTTGAATTGTGTATAATTAAAACTTTTAATCAAAATTGAATGATCGATATAAATTGGTCTAACGAGAACCCAGTTAGTGGTATATGTTAAAATTAAGCATTTCAACGATACACCTGATAACAAAAGGACAAAAAAAACGATGCCATACGACCACGAATAATACTATTCATGATGCAAGCAATGTAGGTACATGCGACCAAATTGTTAAAATCCCGCAATGTTTTTTTTTTCGATGTGCGAGAAGGGCGGTGTTCTTATTCAAAATTGCCAGCCGCTGAATCCGGAATATAGACCTCACGTCGACCTGCGTCTTATTACAGTAGCTCTCAACCTTAGAGACAAAAAAGTCTTCCTCAATATTAAGATCCGAGGAAGACCACTTACTTTCGATAGTTATTAAACGAATACCAAATGGTATTTGATGTTTAAATTTTTTTAAGTTAAAATTTGTTTAAAATCATACTATTTGTTCATTAGTCTCGTTATCTATAAGTAACAAAGGATATCTCTCGTATTATATTAATTTGTTTATTTATTATATTATGTTTTAACACATTTTCATCATATAATAAATCAAATATAAATTTCATTTATAATATTTAATTTACTTTTATATATTTTACACGATAATATAATATAGTATAATAAATTATTGCGAATATATGTTAACATATTATTCTAAATCATTGTGAATTTTATATTTTTATTAATTTTAACATGAAATATAACTAAATATATAAAATATTTTAACGAAACTTTAATATTTACAATTGATTAATTTTATATATTAATACATTATTTCTTGTTTTTTATGAATGTACACATATATTAATGAATGTATAAATAAATGTATTACAGAATATTATAAATAAATTATGATTATATGTATGAAAATATTAACATTATTTAACACAAGATCAAATTTAATATCACAAATTTATTAAAAGTAGAACAATTATTACGTGTTTATCTGAAAAAAATTCCTCATAATTTAAATACTTACAGAGGTATACCACCATGGCGGCTATTCCACGTGTATGCAATAACAAAATATTATATATTATTGTTTCTATACATAATTAAACTAAGAAAAATTAAATATTTAATTTATTTAAAACATTAAACTTTAATTTATATAATTCTTGTACGCTAAAAATCATCTAGGGATAAAAAAACTTCCATATTTACGTATGTGTGCACGTATGTACATTAATACATACATACATGCACGCACGCGCACACACAACTTTTAGACACACACGTACACGCGCATTCATATATTTATATATTATTTTATATCGACAAAGTAATGATGAAAATAGTTACATGAAATAAAATTTATATAAAAATTCAAAAAATTCATTTAAGCTTTACCGCTATATTTGTTTGCCCTAATGCAGGAGGTACATTTATATCTTTGGGAATGATCACGTATCCGAAATTATGCCTGTACTGAATACACCAAACTGCCAGCCAGTCGATATCAAAAACAGTTAGATTACCCGGCAACACGATTTCGATATCCACACCTTCGTAACCATGTAGAGGCAAGGAACTATAATCAGAATCAATTGTTCAAAACTTTTTATGACAAACTGTTGAACATATGAATAATATTTTTTTTACATTTTTGCAATTATTTCTTTTCTGATAGTTATACGTTAATTTATATAATGAATATATTTTTATCGAGTTATCTATTAAAAAAATTTCTGATTTTAAATTCTTACGTACTTAAATCATATAATTAATTTAATTATTGTTTGAATATCTAATACGAGACATTTTTCACTTGTATTTATTAAAACTATTAAATAAAAAAATGTTTTCATTCTTATATATAATAAAATAGAAATTAAGTTTATAATTTAAAAAATACATTTATTATTTATTTAAAAAAAATTAAATATGCTTAAATGTAATAAATAAAATGTAAATAAAGTTATTTAATTTTTTAATTATTTGACTACTTGTGATTATTATCAATTTATATATTTTTTAAAAATATATTATTTAGCTAATGATCGTAAAATTATTGAAGTGTAAAACAATATATATATAGAAATAAATAAGGGCCATATTCGAATTTTATGCATTATGTTTCATTACCCATATTGAAATTAAAATTACGTAAAATTGAATACTTCCATAATCTTAGCAATTACATTTATTAATAAATATAAATTAAAATAATCTATTCAGAACATAAACAACTCATTTGAAATACCTTGGTAGAAAGTAACACTAATTTAAATAGATTTTTATTTATATGTAATAAAAATCAATAGATTAAGAATATTTTATTCAAATAAAAAGATATTATTTTTGTATTGGTTAAATAAAAAAACTAAATTTTTTGTATATATAGGATTTTATACCTAATAATTATTATAAATAATATGATTTTTATAAAAATTACCTATTCATTTCATTAGGTACTTTCATACCGGACATATCCGGTAGGGAACCTCTTCCTACCCAAAAGTAAGCATCGGGACCTGCTCCGTCATAATGTAAATTTGGAATGTAGAAAGTTTTACTATCAAGTACAGTAATATTATCGCTTCGTAGACCATGTGCTAATCGCGAAAATTCAGGTAAAACTCGAGGTGATGGAATTTTTAGACCCTTAGGAATTATTACATGACCGAAGTTCATCTGAAATAATAATATGATACTTATTATTGTCTGTATCATCTGACATAGTTAGGTATACGTGTACATTTAGAAACATATATATTTTTAGGTATTCATTTTACGATAATTTAAAGTCTGTATTAAACAATCTTGTTTATGTATACTTCATTTTATATATTTTTAAAATTGATATATGATTTTTTAATATTTAAAATATAGTAACTATTTTAAATCACATGTTGAATCAATAATAATAAATGATTAATACATGAGATTAAAGTTAATCTTTTTTTTATAAACTGAAATATGATTTAATACAATAGATTGATTAAATTAAATTAAATTAAATTGATTAAAGGCTGTTGAACTCATATTCATTTTATATGCGAAATTGAAAAACATAAATAAAAGGGAGAAAGAAGAAATATCCAGTCACCATCGAATTAAATTTTGGAAGTATAAGAACAAGCATAAACATCATACTTCATACATTTAGCTTTTCTATAATTATAAGCTTATATGATATTATACATTCATTGTATTTTTGTGATCAATGTACGATCATATTAAGTTTAACAAAAAGAGCAATATTTGATATTCATGATGAAAGTATTAAAACATATCTTGAATGTAGACTTTCGCCATCCAATCATTCTACGGTTATAATTTACATGTACATATTCATGACTATTCTAAAAATCACAAACATAAACGTACGTTCATCCTTAGCAAGCATACGCTATGGAAACTAATTCCACATTTATGCACATATACGCGCACATGCATACATGCGGATTACAAGAGTAATTTTTGTATTAATTTTATTTTATTTTATTAGCACAATATATAGTGTATAATTTTTATAATTTCTCTGAGCTTTTCTGTACTTTTTAGTTATGGCAAATCCGAAAGAATTTTAAACATGTCATTACTGGACTGCACTATTTTTACAATAAAATTTATATAAAAATAGATAATAGAACGAAGCACATAATTACAGGTTTTAGTATTGAATGATAAGAAGTATTAAATATCATCAAGAAAAAACGGAGGAAAAGTATTTGAACAAAGACAAATGGAATAAGTGACAGAGTATTAAAACTCTGTCATTGATAAGTTAAATAAAACTAACAAATTTTTTTTTAATCCTCTCTACATTGTTATTTTTCTATTTTCTGTATTTTTGTCAATCTTTTATTTTTTAGCTAAGTCCTTGTAAATACTTCTTTATACAAATAATTATTTATTTATTAATTCCTGATTTTTATACAACTATATATTGTTTCATTACTTATTATCTTATTACTCTTATCTTATTAATTTCGTAAAGTAAATAACCACTATTTTTTGTTAATTATAATATTACAATTAATAGATGTTTTTAGAGTATATAATATAGAGTATATATTAATTGTATCCTTTCTATCTTGAAATCAAATTGGATTCATCATTTCTATTGCATTTTTTCATCAAATTACAATTTTTGTCATTCAGTATTTCTTTAAAAATATTTAATCTATTTTATAATTATTACAATTATATATAATTATTTACAATTATTCATACATAATTATATTTGGATAATTTATGATAATAAGATTTGAACCTATATTTTCTATAATTCACACTCACAAAACCCGACCTGTGCATGTCACCATATTTAATAATTATAAATCTAGTATTAATTGAAATTATTGCTTTGTAACTTTTCATATTATGTTGTTTACCTTTTCTTAAAATTAATATATACATGGGATTCTTTCCCGAACGTTATTTTGGTGAAAAGCTGTGTGGTTTCATGTGGAGACGTGCATAGGTAAGGTTTTATGAATTTGAATTATAGAAAATATGAATTTAAATTCTATTAATTTAAATTACCCAAATACAATTATGTATGAATAATTGAATAAATCTGTAATCTCTAAAAAATGTCTATCACACTGGCCTATTAAAAAGATATGAATGATGCTAAATGTAATTAGTGCTGGGTGATAATTTTGAATTAGAGAGAAATATAAAAGATTCAAAATTAATATAAATAACTATTAAATGTGCGAAAAAAAATTATGAATAAAGAATAATGTATTGTTAAAACATACAAGAAGTCTCAAATTATGCTAATCACTCTTGTACATAATATTTATACAACACTTTTTCAAACAGCAATTACTCTTTTTGAATCATGAGCGGAAGATAATCTGAGTGCATTGTTCTTATTCACTTACATTTCTCTTACTTCAACAAATGTACAGACGTTATTAGGTTTAAAGTCGAAAACTTGGAGCCTATCTGGAGATTAACTAAAGAAAATATGATGTATTTGTCTAAAAAAAATTAGGACCTGTAAGTTCGAGTTATACAATGCTGCGAGATTTGATATTTCCTCAGCATTTCTACAAAAGAAATGTGACTTACTATTAATAGAATTATCAGTCATATTGAAAACTAATCTAGTAACCATAGAAAAATACATTTTAAAAACAAACAAAGGTAATGTTGACGTAAAAGACTGTCATAATACATCATTACTTACCTAAGAATTACAACCTTAAATGACTAAAGTTCTTTAGGCACCATTCAAAAAGAAATAAAAAGTCATCGACTTATATTAACAGCAATACCGTATGTCGAATGAGTATTTTATTAAGCCACAAGAGAATTTATTATCAGACTAATAATAAAGTATATAATCAACTCCAAGATGATTTGTAATTATATTTGATATACGCTAAGTACTAGAAATATTATAACATACAAAAACACCTTATGTAGATATGTCATAAAGGATTTATTTTTCTATTATTTTTCTGTACTAAATATTATTCATATTAAATTATTTATATAATATTTTATGGTACTTGAATATAGATGAAATGTTAATGATACTTAATAATCGTTATATATACGCGCTAGTCTACGCAAATAATATTCTCATTTAAAAAAAATGTGATGATTACATTATAATTGCTGGTATAATATACTATGAAAGGAATGTTTGGATAGAGCCGAATGATATGACTGATACTTAATCAAGAAAAGACAAGGATTTTATTATTCACATCCAAATGTAAGGTTAAATCTCATATTGGCGTTTAAATTTAAACACTTGTTTTAAAAAACTATTAACACTTACTGGAAATGTAGAATAGCATTTTTGGAAATTTGGAGTCTATTACTAGTTAAATTAATGGTTAACTTGATAAAAACAATTAATTTTTTTTTTAATTAGTAAAAATTAAAACAATTATATACAAATCAAAACATTGAAAAATTTGTGTTAAATTTGGAACTGAGAGGGGTATATTATTTTATGTTCTTAATATTATCTATTGGGAAAACCCTGTGCTCCCCTATTCATTACTTAGGTAAATTTTAGTTCAATAAGGGGCATTAATCCGTACAAGTTTCTGCGTGTATGGATTTAATTTTTTTTTATACAAGCAGGTAGAAGAGCGTGGTTCTTCTGCCATTTTTCAGTTCTTGTCGATCTATCCTTGAAACAGCGTCTCAAGTTGTTCTTATAACTTTATAAAATTGTACGTTATTATTCTCAATAAATTACTAGATAAATAAATTAAACTGAATTTATTTAACAACAATTTGTATTTTATTTTGATATTTTAATATTTATATTATTTATTTTTATTCAATTCCATATTATCTATTTAAATTTAAAAAAATATTTTCAGTTTTTATGAATTTCATAGGATAATAAGCCTTTATATTATAACAAAATGATTCTCTTCCACCTTCCCGGATGAAGGGAGATTCAAGTTGCTTTTTTTAAAATTATTCTTTGAATGAGCGTCAACTAGTCTGTCAAAGATTTTTGAAAATATTTAAGACGAAAATTAATTAAAAAAAAAAATTATCTATTTAACAGTTGAGCTTATTTTACTACCAATTAGTCATCTGTTCAGCTAGATCATTTTGCCCGTACGTGACAATTGCATCCGTTACAATTGCACTTGAGGCTGGCGCTTAACCGTGACTCAGGTAGTTTCCTCCCGCACGAGAAGGTCTTCTTTAATAATTTCTCATATAAAAGTCGCTCCCTTCCTTCACCGTGTATATCCTTATACATTAAATTTTGTTTAAAATATTATCAGCCGTTTTAAGAAATAAAGAAATTCTGCAATCGAAAATCGTTAAATCCGAGCGTTATTATTGTTGTCCACCTCCATGCCGAAAATTCAATGTTGCATGTTTATTTATTTTGTGCCGAGTTTACAAATTTTGTTTTATTATGATATTTAGAATCTCCGCTTAAATATTATATTAACTAATCACCACACGTTTATTATTTTTACAGAATAATATTTTTATTATTAATTGTATCCATCAATTAACATTTATTTAATATTTATTTATTAATATTGTATTAATATTACAATTAATTCTTCAAGATTATTAATTTTGTAATTTTTTTTTGTATTTTTCTTTTAAAGGTTCCATCAAGGCACAAATTAAATGTAATTATTTTTATACATTATTTTGTTATTATTTCCAAAAAATCTCAAGCAAGCTTTCCGAAAATCCTGTGTGTTGGCGATAAGCTCGCATCACACACTACGCATACCTTTGTCTCCCCTTCTCCTTCTGTATGCAACCGTCCCTCTCCCAATCCTATCACCCATCCTTACCCGCCGTTCTCTCATTACCTCTAGCTACCTGGGCAAAGTACGTGTCCTTATCGGTCGGAGGCCGACTTAGAGGACCCGTAGAGAATATGGGAACCGCGGCGAGGCGTCGTAAACTGTGGTGTCGCGAAATCTGGTCTCGATGGGCGATCCGAGTCCAGCGAGATCGGTAAGGCGTCACAATCCGACCTCGAAAGAAATATACCGTGAGCGCCAGATGCCCAGTCGGGAAAACCCAATGCCTCTTCGATTGCAAAGAGGAGCAGAGGACTGAGTTGTAAAGCGATTCAGTGTAATAAAGATTTATATATATAGCGGAATATGAGCGATAGGATTACTCCTAGATTGCCTCTGCAAAATGTCTAGGCACCTTTACTCTGGACGAGACGGGCCGCATGCCCAAGAAGCAAGGGAAAGCGGCGAGCGGCAAACAAAAGACGGCGACAACGGACGCATTAGAGTAACGGGCGAGAGGAGGAGTGAAAGGATAAAAGGGGGCGTAAAGTGCGGATGGGCACCTTTTTTCCTTCTCCGATTTTTCGAAAAGATTCGGACAGGATTCAGTTGCGAAAGCCAAGACATAGCGCCGAACCTTATTGTCAATCGCCACATTTAAAAATAAAGATATCAGAAAATTAAATAGAGCACATCGTATATTTATTTGAATTTGCACCAATCTTTCAATCAAAATTATACAGGGCATACCGGCTATCACTCATGTCGACAAATGAATTCATAGAAAACGAGAGGAGCAATTCCATATTCTAATCCGAGAGATGAAAGAGCGTCTTATTACAATATATATATTTACATTTATAAATAGGTTATAAAAACAACTTTAAATTTTTTTTTTTAATGAATTGAGAATTGAAATAGAAATAATAAATTAAAAAAAAATAATAACTCAAAAAATATTAATTATTAATTAAATATTAACAATAGTTTTTTTATTAAATATTTATTAATTTAAATATTATTTGGAAAAAATTTTGTTAGAAAATTAATATACTGTTACGTATTTAAATAGTATCAATATATATATATATATTATTTTATCTATCGCCAGGTTACTATTCCGTCGTAGCTGAGTCGGTCAAATCGTCTCAGCCCTTGCGAAGACCGGTTTACGTTTAATGAATAATGCGATATTTAAAGTTCACGACTTATCTTTATTTTAAATAATCGGAAGAAAGAGACTGTATGTTTTGATGTATGTATATGGCTCGTAATATTTATAAATTGTACCTTACTTGTGACCGTTTATTAAATTACTGTTACATTTTTCATCTTTAATTAATTACGCATTATCTCGTACTCGACTCGGACCGGGATCCCTTCTGCATGTTTTTGATTAAGTTTTTATACTCTTTCTGCCGCAAGTTTACGAATTCTCCCACTACCTTTTGTACCATTTCGCATGCTTGATTATTCTTTGAATAGTATCAATTCTTGCTTATTATTTCAACATATCTTGCGAATTAAAGCCATCTGTCCCCAAATTTATGCCGATCAACCATTTCGTAATCCCAATCGTTACCAATATTATGCGGTAATTTGCAACTTTTGAATTGTAGGTTACTTAAAGTATATTGAATTTCATTACGTACGTAACAATACCATATTAATAACAACTTAACTTCAATGAATAATAACAATATATTATTACAAATGATATAAAAATAATTCAAAATTATATACCATTGTTACAACAAATTATATTATTTATTGGCATTTCATAAATTTAATATTTATGTATCTACAAGCAAATAAAGACACTATTCTTTTATCCATATTTTATAGGTAAAAAATAAAGCTTTTATATATATTTTTTACAATTTTTGTCTCAATCAAGTCCATTTAAAAGTAAGTATAATTAAATCCTTTCAGATCTTTTTATCCTTGCTTCTTATATACTTTTATAAGTTCGATTGTATTTTGTTATATTTACATATTTTTTATATAATTAAAAACATTTTAACAACAAATTCTGTATTAAAAATGAATTATTTATAAAAAATTTTATTACCGATTTTATTTTTTATATAGGTATATATTGTTCAAAATTTTATAAATAAGACAATGAATAAAAATGGAATTATAATAATATATTTCAATACTTACTGTAAACCTGCTACACCATACACTTAAATATTTAATGTCACGAACTTTGATAATTGATGGAAGTCTTAAAATAATATTAGCATTTATAAAAGTTTCCAATGGTGGTGGATTACTACAACAACAAAGATTTTTTTATTAAATAAAAAATTAATTTACATGAATAATTTTATAATCTATTAATATCAGTTTATTTTATAATTGTAAAATATAAATAGTGATATATTTTAACAATTTAAAGCTTCATTTATTTTACTAACTTAAAATTTCTAAATACAACTATTTTACTGTTTTATAGAATTACAAAAAATTTTTAATACAAAATTAAGGTATTGCAAACTCAAATAAATTATAATTTTATTTTTTTTTTATACGTGTAAGACATAAGTATGTATAAGAATAAATAAAAAATTCATTGTATAAAATATTTACAATGTGTAATGCATTAAATTTAATTAATATATGATACTCACACTGTAATATTTAATACGTATTATTTACAATTTAAATATAATAATATAATAGTATGAATATAAATTAGAGAATATAAATATCATAAGTTTATATATTGAGAAAAATACTTCATTTTATTTCATTTTATCCTTTAATCAGTATATTAAAGTTTTATTTCTGATTATATCAATTTCAATACGTAATTAAAAAAAACTTTCTTTTTTAATAAATAAGGTTTTGAAAGTAAGAAACCTATTTTTTTAAATACATTAAAGTCGAATTACTTGTGATCATTAAAAGCTGTCATAGCAAAAAATTGGTGGATTCAATTTTTTTTTTGACCTGATTTTATATTTAACAACTTGAACCTATTAAACTTTCTGTAAATTTTTTAGAAGATTTATAATATTTACAAAGTATAATGCCGTCAATATATATATATATCAATATATATAATGTATAATACAGTATACATATTTTAAAAATGAAAAATGAAATAACTATAAATTTTATTGAAAATTACTTTATTGTTTTTGTGTACTCTTTCTGCATTCTATCAAAAGAATTTAGATGCGGTACTCTAGCATTTAATAAGAAAATAAATTTCCACAAATCTCTATGCTATCATTAATTAATATGTGATGATATTAGAAATAGAATAATGAAACTTTAGAAAATGTAATTATTAACAAAATACACAAATATATTGAAGTAAATTGAAAAAATATATACGACTTGATTTATATAGAAAACAAAGTATTAAGTAGTTACTACGTAGTAAGTATTTTTAATAAGACAACGGTTGATATGAAAATAAATAGTTCATCAAATTTAAAAGAGACTTTTGACGACAATGAGTGCCATAAAGGGAAAAAGTAAGTTTTTCAATTAGTATAAGATGTACAGACGAATTCCTCTACAATCTAGATGCTTTTTTCATATTTTAATGTTTATTATCACCTTATAAATAAGGTTTTATTAAATTTTAATTAAATATTTTTATTGAAATAATTATTCATAGAATAATTTCCTTTGATTTAAAATTTTTATATGTGTAAATATATTAATAAATTTATACATATTTAAAAAATTTTTTTTTAATTGCTAATAATTTATTGACAATTTATTATTAAATCCTTACCTCCCACTATATTCTGGATACGATACAAGAATTCCATCTGGTGCTGGACTAGATGAATTTCCAACCCAGAAATAAGCCGTTGAATCTACGCCATCGTAACTGAAGTTTTTGATAAAAAGCATGGATTCATCGATTACATACACATTTCCAAGAACATGATTATGAGCATACGTCGAGAAATTACCGACGAATGTGCCATAATAATTATGTAACTTTTTAGATTGTTCTGCAACAGCTAAAATTATAATCAATAAATTTATTTAATTTATATAAGGATTAATTTTATTATAATATAACTTAAGAAAGGAAAACTGGTAGTATAAAAAGCCACCTTGAAAAATATAGTCTTATATATAATTAGTTTACAAACACTTTTCTTTATCAATCAATTAGACCTAAGATTGTGAATATAACTTACGAAACATAAAGAATTATAAAAATTGGATTTTCACAAATAATCAAAAATCTTCTATTTCAAAAATTATTATTATTTAATAAATTAATATCGAAATAGTTTAGAAATAAATTTTTAAGTGAATATAGAAAACTTATTTTATAAACGTTTAAGATTAAATTTTCTATAAAACATAATATTTTAGATGGTATTCAGTGATAATTTACCATTGAGTGAGTTATTTTTTTTTAGATATGTGTACTAAATATGGACTTATTTTCTATATAGATTATTTTTTTAAATCTAAAATTCTACAGTAATTAATTTAAAAAAAACTCTTTACTTGAGTTACTTGAGAGAATACAGAAAAAATAAATTAATTATTTCACATAATTTATTACAAATTATTAGTCACTAATAATTTTGTTGAGATATTCAAATGAGTACATAAATATACGAATAATAAATATTATAATAATTTTGATTTGTAATAAAAACTTGAATATATAATGTTTTTAATTTTATCGTCAATATTATGATTCGATATTATCAAACAATCTTAAAAAAGTGAAAAACTCACTTATCTTCTATTCAACATTGCTGAACTTATCAACGTAGTTATAAAATTAATAATACTTTAAATTAATACAACTTTCAATTAATAGGTGACTACATGATTTTTTTTTTTTACTAAAATCGTAATGATCATCAATATCAATGCTTAAATAAACAACTCAATGTGCAACTTCTATATTAATTTTTAACAAACTTTTCAATTTTACGTTAAATTCACTTATTCTTCAAATAAATTCTCTTGTCTTTTGAAATAAAAATGTTTATAAAAATATTATTTCCTTTTTTTAAATCAATTTTTTAATTCATTAAATTATTGTAAAATTATTAAATTGAATATATTTAAGATTTATTCAGTAGATAAATTTTTATTAACGAATAAAGTAAAATTGATAACTATATTTCAAAATAGTTATAGTATATTTTACTAGTTACACTATATTTGATAATGATAATAATAATAATGATTATTATTATTATTATTATTATTGTAAATTTTAATAATATCCGTCTAGTAATCATTTTGTTCAAACAAATGTACCAACCTTTTTTTAATATAATATTGAAATAAATGCATTATATGGATTATGAAATTATTACATAATAAATAATTTTATTAATTTTATGAAGAATTAATATTATTAACAATAAATTTTTTAAACAATACTGTTTTTTAAAAATACAGTATTCATAAGTTTATATAATAATGAAAAACATCAAATTTTTATATAATAATAATAATTATTATTATTCTATATCATATAAGGCCAATAAACAAGACGTAATGTATTGATGTGCAATGTGCGGTACTTTAAACTTATTCATTACTATTTATTTTTTATTCGTTTGAATTAAGTATACAAGAAAAATAATATCTAATAAATAAAGTTTACTCACTTGTCTAAAACATAGTTCTTGTGAATAATAACTAATAATTTTTCCCATAAAACAAGGATGTTAATGTATTTGTTGATATCAAGTAATATATATGACCTTATTAATGTAAAATATAAATAAGTTTTAAAATTAAAATCTAATAAATTTCTATAATTAATACATTTTTCAAGTTAAATATTAATGTTGTAAAAAAAATTCTAAAAACTAGTCAATTTTAAATGTTTTATCAAATTTTATTACACATATCTCCAAAAACTTTATAATTTTTTCAGTAGAAAAAGCATTTTTCTATATCAATTGCATGTGTGTTGCGATTGCTGAAGCTTTTTATTTTAAATATCTTTCAAATTAGTAATTTGATATAACTAATGATTTAATAGTATATATTTAAAAAAAATTCAAGCTCCCTCTCATTTATATGTACATATAAAATTACTTTAATTTCTATAAAATTTATAATTTTTTATCTATTTCATTAATATCTACTTAAACTATTAATGTCTGTTTCTAGTAAATTTATTAATAATAAGATATATAATATAAATTTGAAACACTATTGTTTTCCCCCTAAGAGTACGTTTTATTGAGTTCAAACTTATAGCTTCAGGGCAGACAGAAGATAAGACATTACATCCCCAGCTCTAAAGCCGAACAGGTAAGGTGACGTCTGCTTAGCTCTGTTCGTCATTGAAAAAATAAAAACAAATTGAATTAAAAATAATATAATCACCAGAATAATGAAGAGAGAAGAACAATATAATTTTAATTAGAATAATATTTGTTAGTTTAAATACTAACTAACTTGGGATTACTTTGCAAACTAAATAATTGCTCAAAACGACAAGTATGAAAAATCTGATTAAAGTCAGTAGATATATTGGTTGAGTTGAACAAGAGACAGATCGAGTGCGAACAACATGATAAATCAAATTTAAAATAATTATATTAGAACCACTAGTACTTGTAATAACAAAATAAATGAGAGTTAGATAATGCGAACTACTATCTAACTTTAAGAGAATGTTCAAAGGTGTACTAGGCATAAAAAATCAAAATAAGCATGATAAAGAACGAAGGAGTTGCTCATAATTTCACGTAACTGTGCTAGGTATAAATACACAGAATAAGTGAATTAAGAACAGCAAATATTGATTTTTCTTATTATTTCGGTAGAGGTAAAACAATGGAAGGTAAGCGCTCGCTCTCTAGAGACTGAGCTGTGAATTATAGACAGTTTCAGAGTCGGCCGCAATTTGAATTGACACATAATATTTTCACAACTAGGCTTCTTCCTCCGAATAATACAAGAAAGTTTATTTATAACGAGGTAGTATGAGTATAAAATGTTTGTAATTGAATAATTATTGCTATAACAAATTTATGAAAATTAATATTATGGAAAAAGACCATAAAAATTAAAGGGTTGATTGATAAAAAGTTGAAAGAATGAACCTGGGATGTGGAGATATAAACAAAAAATGAACAGTAGACGAAAAATATTATTGCGAAAAAAGCAAATAAAGATCCATTGAAGAAAAAATAATATAAGTAGTCTTATATATTGAATTAATATATTGAAGTATTGAAATATCAACTCTATGTGATTAGTTATTTTTCTGAAAATTAAAAAATTATCTATAATTTATATTTTCAATATTTCTATGAAAAATTCATTTTCTATTTTCATTTATTTTTTTTATTTTTTAAATTAATTTATTATGATTCAAGAAATACAATTATTAAAAACAGTAATGTGATTCAATTGAATGATAATATATTTTTAATCTGTCATATAATAAGCTTATTTCATATACATATATTCTCCTAGTAGAATTAAATTCGAAACAAATTGATTTTATGTCAATTTTATATTGGTCGAACTTCTAAATACTTTGCAATTAATTAATATTATTATATTAATTAAAATATTATTATTATTATTATATTATTATATTAATCAATTAAGATAACTAGAAATGTTTGCTAATGGGAATGGTTTTGTAAACTAGTTTTCTATATTTTAGAGTTTTTTTACATTTTATTTTTGTAAATCATTAATAGATTTTTTTAAAAAACATTTAGAATAAAATTTTTAAATAAAATATAAAATAAATTTATGTTTTATATACCCACCTTATAAATATTATTTTATAAAAATTGTTCAATGTTGAAAAAATAATACTGAGATTCATAAAAATTAATGCCAGAGTACGATTATTTATTATGATCTTTAAAAAACAAAATATATATCAATTTTTGAAAATAACATCTGTATGTATGTATGTATATATTAAGGTACTTTTTATGATTGTTGAAATATGTATTGACGAATTCATACAGGATTAAATTATTGAGTTTCTGATCAGAAACTATAAGAATTTCAGCATATTATTATTTTTAGAGTTCCTGTATTTATAGACTGTATAACTGAGATGTATACAATACGATAAAGAGCGATGTCATTATAAGAAAATATACTACACTTCTATTCTTAATTGCATAGATTTTATTACTCAAATTATATAATTTCATCAATTTATTTTTTTTTCAATAAATAAATTAGTACCTATTAATTTGCTTTCTAATAATTTACTATTATCTAAAAAAGTTAATTAAATCAAATTAGATGGTTAAAGTTTATTATAAAATACTCCAATCGTATTTTTAACATTGATTTCTTTTATATATTTTTTTTTGTTCGTTCATCAATGTATCAAGATTCATGTTAAATATCTTACACATCGTTCCTGTTTTAACATACATTCGAATCGATAATAGATTATAATAACTTACATACATTATATGTAAAAGAATTACGTACATGTTAAAAGGCATAAGATGAGAATTGAAAGAGAGGAATAGAGATAGAAAAAGAGCTATTTTATGTATATAACAATCAATTTGATGCATCACAAAAACATAGATCAATAATGTTTTTGCATGTAATAATAAATTATTCAATAACATTGTTTAAAATGCAGACTAAATTTTTAATTTATAAATTTTTTTTTACAAATTAAGAAAGTAGATCTTTTTGTAAAGTCCGCTCCGATAACACGAATATCTTCGTCGTATTCAGATTTTTTTTAAGGGTAGATCAAAAGAAAGAATAATAAGTAAAGTTTACTGAATAATTTGTGTATTTACAATAGACGAAATTTCCAGTTTTACTTATGAATGGTCACAGTTCGAATCTATCATTTTACAATAATACCTGCTATTTAAACCCTTTTCACCAGTAACCCCGCCAACGCACATCAGTACATACAAATCACAAGAATGAGGTGGTTGTTACTTGGACTCTACTCAGCATTTCCAATACTCAATTCTTCATTAATCCATGCAAGCTCATACCTGCACTTCATTTTATCATGTTACAAAATCCTTCAATTTTACAACCGTACAAATATGCTCCCAGTCTTGAACGGCTTGAGTTCAATTTTGAGATGCTACAAACAATCACGAATAAACCTTTTACTATATTGCCTACAGTTCTATTATAGTAATATGATAGTTCAATTTCTTATTTTTATGAGCACACACATATATATATATATATTATATAATATTATATAATATATATTATATTGTGGTAAATTATTTCATATAGAAGTTGTAAATTCACTGGGATTCACTCTACGTCGACAGGTAGCAAGCTTTGTGACACTCCTTTTATAAGTGCCAGTTGCAGTTTTAATCCTTGCAACTCTAATTACACCATATCAGGGTGCTGACCTTAATTTTACTTGTATGTCCTAGGTACCATTTACTGGGAATCGTTAATTGATTCAGGTATTCCCTGTACCAACGCTTCCAAAAGTGTTGTTTGATTTTGCGAATATGCTGCCAATCTGATAATCGGTTAGTACTTATTTTTTCATACTCAAATTCGAGTAGACTTGCAAGTCGTTCGCCAGTAAGGAAATGGGAAGGGGTGAGGGCAGCCAGGTCATTAGGATCACTAGAAATGGGTGTCAATGGTCGAGAATTTAAGATGTACTCGACTTCAATAATAAAAGTGTTCAATTTTTCATATATGAAGAGTGCGCTTCCAATAGTTTTATATAAATGTGTTTTTAAGCTTTTAACCGCAGACTTCCATATACCTTCAAAATGAGGAGACCGAGGTAGAATGAAATGCTAAGCTATCCCATTTTTATTCAAACTATTTTGTATGAAATCATTAGTTGCCTTAGAAAGGAAGAAAGCGCGAACTATCATTCTTTCATTTTTCGCTCCAACAAAATTGGTGACATTATCAGAATAAATATTTTTTGGCAACCCTCTTCGAGAAATGAATCACGTAATAGCCTCTAAACAAATGTCTGTGGTTAGATTAATTAATTAATTCAAGTAATTCAAAATGTACATCCTTTGTCGAGAAATACACGAAGACGGTAACGTAAGCCTTCACGGTTAGACGATTTCGCAATTTCTTTTCTTTTATGAAAAATGGGCCGCAATAATCAAATCTAACATTCTCAAAGAACCGTGCTTCAATTACCCGATTAGCTGGAAAATTACCCATTTTATGTTTTATAAGTTGTGCATTAATTTTACATAACGCACGGATTTTTTAATGATATAACGCGTTGTAATCTTGCCGTCAACGGGCCAGTATATGTTACGCATAGTATTTAATGTTGTTAAAATACCCGAATACCATAATTTCTCATGAATTCCTCTTATTATTAGCGTAGTTATTTGATCGTTTCGCGATAAGAATATTGGATGTTTCTGTGAATATTTCAGTTCAGAATTCATCAGTCATCTGCCTACGCGTATTATTCCGTTGTCGTCAATAAATGGAGATAATGCAAGAATCGGGCTTTTACCTTTTATTTCTCCTTGCTTACTTAACTCTTTTATTTCGTCTTTAAATTGACAATTTTGCACTATCTTTATGATTCTCATATGCGCTCTTTTTAATTCTTCTACCGTGAGTTACCTGTTACCTTTTCTTTATTATGACGGTTATGTAGTGCGCGTAAGCATCGGGCGACGAATCTGTTAAGCGTATTTATGCAAGAAAATTGTTCAAATATATTATTGCTGCTTTTATTATTATTAATTAATATCGTATACTTTCGCCTCTCAGGAATTTCTATGTTTGAAATCTTTAACGATTTCCAAAGATTATCAGTTTTATTAAGCCATTTAGATCCCTGAAGCCATAATTTATTTTTAATAAACTCTATAGATCGCTGCCTGCGTGAAATAAAATCGGCTGGATTCTCAATAGATGTGATATGATACCACTCGGCTCCTGTAGTTTTCCTCTGTATTTTTGCCACACGATTAGCTACAAATGTTTTTAGCTCATGCGGTTCTGTTTTTATTTGATTTAAAACGATAGTGGAGTCTGAACAGAAGCAAATTTTACTATAATTTAATTTTAATGTATTCTTAGTGTAATCAAATAATTTAGCTAAAACTAGCGCTGCGCAGAGTTCTAATTTGACAAGACTGGTCGTTTTTACGAGAGCGATGTGTAATTTTGCTAGAATTAATTCTATTTTGCATTATTATTTTTATCTGTCGATCGTAAATATACACACACCCTATACGCCTGTTCGCTTGGTTGTACGTCAACCCGACTTTTGATAAAACGTGTCTCTTTACTTTAAACTTTCTTAATGCATGAAATTCCTTTTCGAAATGTTTCCATTTAGATTGTAGATTTTGAGGAATCGACTCGTCCCATTGTAATTTTAGTTTACATAACTGCTGCATTAATATTTTTGCAGTAATTATAATTGGACCTATCAAATATACCTATCAATAACGGATCAAACAACTGCGCGATTTCTGATAACATAGTTCATTTTGTAACCATTTTGTTCTCAATAGATTTGTAACGGAGCAAACCCTTTTGGGTTGCACTCGGGCCAAAAAGAGATTAGTTCACCTCCTGCCCGGAGGTGGCTCGTCGTAGCTAAGGTTGTTTCCCCACCTGTAAAGAAGCAGAAGGGGAAGGAAATGGAAATAAAAAAACGCGGTTCACAAGGAAACACTCTTTTTATTTGCTATTCATAAAAAAAGGTACAACAAATAACATATCGAGTCGGTGATGGTCCCGTCTTCTCCCTGAAAAAGAAAGAAGACGAGTTTTTAGATGAACACCTCTGAAAAAGAGATTAGTTCAATCCTTAATTTTTTAAGTCTCTTCTGAGCTTGATCCGCTAGGCGAGCCACCGTTCGAGTCTCCCGAAGCTTGTGCGTCCCCCTTTTATACGCGGCTCGCGATTCGGCGGCAACTCCTGTTCAATTAGAACGGGAGCGCCCGATCGGGCGGCGTATAGAGGTGACGGAGCAGCAGCTACCCCCCCTCCTCGTCCGTGTGAGTGATAAAGCGCACTAGCGCGCTGCTATGCCCCCGAAAGAGAACGAACTCCCCATTCGGGCGAAATCGGCTGTGTGCCCATGTGAGTTCGCCGCTGCCTCGCTTCGTGGCGGCCGCGGGCGCGCCGTGAAGGAAGATCGAGTCCCCGCTTGTAGGCGGCTGTGGGCGCGCGGTGAAGGGGCCGAGTCTCTGCTCAATGACGGCCCAGCTGAACTCCATGGAGAGAGGGAAATGTTGCTGTCTTTCTCTCTCCCACGGCGCGTGACGTCACGCGCTCAGTTCTCGGAACGTGAGACTTACCTCACAGATTTTTTCACAGTACAGATAATAATGTCGTACAAAGGTTTTCAATGCACTCCAAGTATTTTTCGCGTTTCATTATTAAAGGAAATACTTTAAACTGCCTTGAGATTGTTATCAATTAATTTGGGCTTATTTGTTGTCAATTTATGTAATTCAAACCCTCTCGTCTTTAACAATGCCGTTAAATCATTTTTTAGTTTAAGGGCTTCATCATGTGCTCCTGACAACAAATAATCGATGTAAAAATCATTTTTTAAACATTCAGCCGCATTCGGATATTGCGCACCTTCATCTTCCGCTAATTGAATTAGTGTTCGCGCAGCTAAAAATGCTGCAGGCGTCGTACCTTGAGTTACCGTATTCAATTCATATATTTTTATTTTTTCGTCCTTTTTATTTCGCCATAAGATTCTTTGATATTTTGCGTCATCCTCGTATATTTTTATTTGCTGATATATTTTCTTTAACTGCGTCGCAATGACAACGTTATGTAGACGAAAACGCATTAATATCGCGGTAGTATCGTTTTGTATATTGGGGCCGCTTAGTAACGTATCATTCAATGAAATTTTAGCTTTTATTTTTGCGGAACCATCACACACAACGCAAATCTTTGTAGTTAGATTTTCGTTTTTAACCACAGCATGGTGCGGGGGAAGGTAATATCCGCGATTGCATAATTAGGATTTTTTATTTCATGCATGTGTCTTAAATCTAAGTATTCTTGGAGAAATTGATTGTATTCATTTATAAACTTTACATTGGCATTTAATTTTTTCTCTAAATCATTATATCGCTTTAATGCCATATTGTACGATCCCTTCAGTCATTCAACGTTTGAATTAAAGGGTAATCTCGTTACATAACGTCCGGTACTTTACGTTGTTTTTACAATAATTCTTCACATCTTTTTTCTTCACACGTTATATATCGCTCTTCCGAGAAGTCTTCTATTTTCCAAAAGGCTTTAATTTACGTTTCAATGTCATGTATTAATAAACATTTTGAATGGTGTAGCCGTGATTGTAATTCAAAGTCATCGGCGACGATCTATCCAAACAGAGTTTTTTGCAAGGTTAGATCTTCGCATTTATCTAGCGTTATTTGATCGCGGCACATCAGTTTATAAAATAGCGTGCCTCTTATAAGAATGTCAATTTCACTACGTACGTAAAAGTTTGGGTCAGCTGGATTTATATTTTTAGGTAAATTCAATTTCTCTTTACTAACAAAATTTCGATGGCACCCGTATCACTGGTAACGCTACAAAATCGAGTGATTTTTGATAATTACAAGTTCGAGATTTTATTACAGCTGTAACCTTGAAATTTGATCGTGTGTCTTTCATTGTTAAACCCGATAATGGCCGTTTTCCTTTATGTTTTTTAAGTTATAATTTGTTCTACACAAATGCTCCTTATTGTCTTTATCTTATTACTTTTATGATCGTGCTACCTAAAAAAGATTCAGAGTCTTGTGTTATCGCGTGTGCATACCCTACTGCTGGTTTCTCGTTATTTTCTTCGCTACTTGTCGTATTAGCTTCATCTTTAGTTTCACGTTTTAGATTATTATATTAATGAGATGTCTTCGGAAAGTGCAGAAGCGTATTATGCCTTTTATTAGATTATTTGCACCCCGACGCACGACAGCTATTAGTTGTATGATTATTACGCAAGCAATTTAAACATAGACCCTTCTCTTTAGCGATCGCAAAACGTTCTCTTTGGTTTAATTTTAAAATTGAATGCAAATATGAATGTTATGGTTTTGACCGCAGTAGACGTAGTCAGTTTTTTTATTTACACCTACTAGGACTTGTGTGCGCTTATTAGAATTTGCAACATCATTTTCTTCACCCCCTCTTGCGTTTACTAATGAACTTCATCAACTGATCAAATGTTGGCTCATCGTGATCTTCAAGTGTCATATCCTATGCGCGCTGCGTCACCTTATCGAGCTTTTGAACTATTTTATAAATTAATATGTAATCCCATCTTTTAACATAATCTTTCATTAATATTAACGATTCTACATGTTTTTGAGCAATTTCGCCAAGACATCTTAATTTCGCGGGACTCTCTTTGATTATTGTCGCGATCTCAAATAACGCTTGTACGTATGAATTTAATATTACATGAGGCTTTTCGCATCGCCTTTTAATCAAACCCTACGCAATTTGATAATATTCTTTATATCCATCGAGAGACTCTAAAATATTTGCAACATTCCACTTCAACGATGTTTTTAATATATAAAATTTGTGCCCCTCGGGTATGCTTTCGACATCGTGCACCAGTGTTTGAAATGTGTTGCGAAATGATCACCAATTGAGTGGGTTTCCGTCAGAAGGCTGTATGTTTATCTGCGGTAATAATGATCTATGCATGATTTAAGAATTTAATATATTTGTTGGCGATACATTTATAAGGGTGTAACGCATGTATTATTTGTATTTGTTAGCATTATTTCCTTTGAGTTTAACACGATCAAACGTGTACATTTATAATAAACGTTTCAGATTCTACACAATTTTTATACTCAACATTTATCGCAGTTTCGCTTTATTCGATTAAAAGTTCAATTTGGGCTTGAACTTGGTAGAATTGTTCATACATTGCTTCTATTTTTAATTTTCGCGGCTCGATATCAACATCTTCAATTACCGCGATATTTTCAAAAAAGTTAAGTAAATGAGTCATCTGAGCTTTAATCACCCCTCGCCCCTTTCGAAGATTTTTCAAATTATCATTACCCATTTTTTACACTTTTATTTTTATTCTCGCTATGATGAAACGGAAGGAATGGCGAATGACTTCTGGTATTCGAGGTTAGTACATCCGACGTGGTAACATCTAGTTCGCTTTGACAGAACAGATGAGTATTTTTTTCTCACTTCGTTGGCTGCTGCTCCAAAGGATGTTCAGGAGATGTAATGCTTATGATCTCTGGTGACTGCTTTTTCAATGGAATGTCCAGAAGTTGCTAGATTCCTTCAATTTTCGTCTTCTTGTATTTCTCATATACTTATGTTAGTTGTTTGAATTTTATTCCCTTTTTTATTTATTCAGGAGCTCCTTAGCACACTAGTTTACTATTGATCCGGCTCGAATGACCATATTTAAAGTGAAGACTAAATTTTTAATTTATAATTTTTTTTTTTACAAATTAAGAAAGTAGATCTTTCAGTAAAGTCCTCTCCGATAACACGAATATCTCCGTCGTATTCAGATTTTTTGTAAGGGTAGATCAAAAGAAAGAATAATAAGTAAAGCTTACTGAATAATGTGTGTATTTACAATAGACGAAATTTACAGTTTTACTTATGAAGGTTCACAGTTCGAATCTATCATTTTACAAAAATACCTGCTATTTAAGCCCTTTTCACCAGTAACCCCGCCAACGCACAAATCACAGGAGTAGGGTGGTTGTTATTTAGACTCTACTCAGCATTTTCAATGCTGAATTCTTCACTAATCCATGCAAGCTCAAACCTGCATTTCAGTTTATCATGTTACAAAATCCTTCAATTTTACAAGCGTACAAACAAACATTTTGTTTAAGCTAGTTTAAAGAAATATAAAAATTAAAGTAATATTGTACACAGAAAATAAAAAAATACTTAATTTATAAAATAATGTTTATATTTCGAATTTATATGTTTCAAAAATGTACCTTATGACTCAACAGTGTCAAAAAATTGAAAAACACCCTTCGCGCGAAGTAAAATCCTGCCGCACCTAATTATCGAAAAAACAAAAATAAAAAAGAAAAAATGCGGAAAGAGTTTGTCGACATTTTAAGACCCCTCCCAATAGGCACAAAAAAAAAAAAAACTCGATATTTCGTGGATGAACCATGTATATATATATATTAAATTCGTTAAAAATAATTCAATTAGTGCAGCTACTATAATAAATTAAAAAAAAACTGTTTTGCTCAATATAATTTATATGTTACATTACTAATACTAAAAAAATATAAATAAAACATAATTTTTATTAAAATTTTATTAATCATACTGAGAAATAAGCTTATTGGAAGGCTTTTTATTAGTTTGTATGCAACTTTGATTTCTACATATTTTGTGCAAAAACAATTCCATTAATCACTGTTTAGCCCATTTTATTAACATCCTTATATAATTTGTTTTTAAAAATAATTTCCCTCTATTGAAGAATTCTATCATTATTAATTTCGACAATTTTTCTTTTGTAATCTATAACTCATATTTATAAATTATAATGATTTTCTACTAATATTCCAAATGTAATTTGAAATTTTCATTATCAACAAAAGTAATCCTTATTTAGCTCAACAGAATTGGGTTTATATTTTTTTTAATCTTACTAATTAATAAACATAACTAGAAAAACTAAAAATACATTTCTTATGTCTAATGTATTTCAATGACATTTTTATCATATCATAATATTAATTACTTTATGATATTTGTAAGCTTTAAAATTTTTTTTATTTTTTCATTTTCATGTTTCATTTTTTTTTTTTTTTTATTTTTAAGTGTAAAAGTAATCTGAAAAAATATCCTGACGTTTTTAAAAGACTTACCTGGATTATCACATAAAATAATCCATTTTTTTCATACTTTTATAGTATATTATTCAAAAAGAAATATACTAAAATATTAGAATACAATCATAAATATTTATGATAGCATAATGAAAGTTTAATTTTATAACATAAAAATTATTAATCAAAATTCGAGACGTGTTTTCACAATACTATATTTTAAAAAAGATCTCGTATTCTAGATTAGAAACAAATTGCTCGATTGGTTTTAAATTTTGATGTAACATTTCTTACATATCATGAACCGAAATTATTTTATGTTAAAAAAATTATAAATTTAACATGCCAAAAATAAGTTTTTTTATGGAAGATTTTTTTGAGAGCGTTTTTATTTTATCAAATTTCAAAATTTTAAAAAAATCTTTGCTTAAGGAATTTAAAATTTGATTTAGATTAACGCGTAAATAATTTCTAAATGTAAATTTTTAAGTATGAGTAAAAATATTCTATAAATTATGTTCTTTAATAAAAATAACCATTTTACAACCTTATAAATCATTATACTGTACAATTCGCTTTAAAGTAAAGTTTTGATTTTAAATTGTTTTAAAAAATATTTAAGTGAATTTTCAAAATTTCAAAACAGTTATTTGATTACATTTTATTTATAAATCCTGAACAAATCTTAATGTCAGAAGCTAGGTATCCTCTTGATATATAAAAAATCTTGTTCTAATAACAACAATTATCAGAATTCAAATAAAGTATTTAAACTCAAGAAAAGTTAAAATATATTATTCTTATTGAGTTGCATTACATTTTATTTCATTTTATTGTGCATCATTAATTGATCAAATAATCATAGTTTTATTTCAATTAAAATCTATTTATATAATTTTATTATTATATTTTGCTTATAATAAGATACAACACAAATATGATATATGTTTCTTATAAAGTGATATTTAAACCCTTTTAACATATCCAAATATTTCGTACATAATCATAAGATTTGTATTCTTGTAGTCAAAATTAATTGTATAATATTTTTTTTTTCGGCTAGGAATATAATATTTTATTCGTATATTTTTATGTATAATTTACTGTATTTTTTTTTTTTATTAAATATTATACTGCAATTATTTTATCGTTAATATTTTGGTTAGTATCTTTAAATAGACAATTAATATGTTTTAAAGTTTTAATTTATGTTACTTTTCAATTTACATCAATTTATTTAAATAAAAAAAGTAATTTATTTTTTAATTCAATTGTTAAGATGATATTGAGTTTTTTATATCTCCCAAGGTCTAAAAACTTCATTTTGTAAGTTAAATACCATATGGTATAAGGAAATATCTGGCAGATTTGACAAACCTCCGTTTTCCGAAGTAAACAATATATGCTTCAGTCAACGATACTGAGAACTTGACATAAACTTGAGTGAACCAAAACACGATCCAATAAACTGTGTACCCTCTTACTAATCGAAGAATCTTTAAGTAATAATCACAGCATCCTGTCAAGAAAAGTAGGTCTACCCTCCCACCAGTGGTATGGCGATGATTGGATTAACGATACTTATGAAAAATTCTTGTATTAGCAATTTATTTACAGCAGTAACGTAGTTAAAGGAACTTTTTTGCTAGTTGAATATTTATCTTTCTAGCCATTCAGTTTATAGTTACAAAACTTTAGTACTATAAATTAATATGATCAAAAATTGACAACGCCTTTATTGCTCGTCTTATTTTCGTAAAGGTCGCAAAGTAGTACAAGAGTCGCTTAGACGTTTCATTTTCTTCTTAACGCCATCAATACTTTTTATTGACATTACGATCAAATTTATTTAAGCGATAACCAATTCGCCAGTATCAGCAATGCTCAATGAAAATACTAAATTTTGCTCAGTAAATTAACTGAATATTCTTGACCGATTAAAACTAATAATTTAAACTCCAACGTATTCTTTTAGAATTCTAAATAAATACGTACCAGATCATCAAATAAGCTATAAGTGAATTATTAAATCTAGAAAAAATCAGATTACCGCAGGAATTGCACAATATCAAATACTGGCCCAGACCTGTGAAACATATTATATGATATAACAATTGATATCTGAATATACTAAGACTAAAAATGCCCTAGAATATCAACTTCATCACCTGGAAAAATGATATACCATCTCAAATCTCACTTGTAACGAGTAACTGGTATTAAAATTATATATCGATGTAAGTGAATCAATGAACATAAAACTATAAATAATTATATATATATATATAATTTTATTTGCAAAATTTATTGTTATTTATTAGATAAAACATAAATTTATTGATTGAAATAATAATTAGAATAAAAAATCTGAAAATACAAAGTACACTTAAGCATCTGAATGTACATCTAAATAAAAAATTATACATCTAGCTTTATAGACATATAATAATAAATAAATGAACGAATATTATAAAGACTTAGAATAGGTTTAAGCTTATTAAAAAATTACCCAATCTAAGTAAACGAAGAGTATTGATGACCCACTTGATTACATATTATAGATTTTGACTAAAACATTATAAAAAATATATAATAATCTACTATAAAGACATTCGTGTATATTTAAAATCACATATACTTATTACTCAATACAATATATAGTTTGAATGAATCGATGTGAAAGGTCTAAAAATAATGCTCAATAAAAGCAAAAAATCGAATGCAAACAACTCAAGACAGTTCAACAAAACATACAACTGGTATTAATGCAAACCATTATATAATTATACGAGAGAAAATATAAAAATAAAGATATATTTTTAAAGTTATGCATGATCGATCAAAATAGAAATTCTCATGAATAAAATAGATACTAATCATAATACTTATAAGTGTTTTAGACACGAAAGAAACACAGGAAAAACCTAAATGTAACCGACACTAGGTAGTCTTAATGGAAATCTTACAATAAAACAAAAATATTTACTTCTTAAGAAATGGGCTGTAAAAAAGTGATGAGCGGTGGTTCATTGGAAAGTTGACATAATGGTCAAACTTTCATGAACAAAATATCAATAAAATTTGTAAATACTTATAGTTAAATTTATTTTTGCATTGCATAATTATGTTTTTTTAAACTTTAACTTATTTCATTAATTATAGTTTTTTAAAAATATAATACATTAAATTTTATTTATATATAAAAAAAATTTTAACACGTCATTCTGAATATATTATACATATTGTGTATTATATAAGTGAAAAATATTTAATAAATTATTTTGTTCACAATTATAAATTTTGTAATAAAATTATTTAAATTAATGAATAAATTATAAATTAAGAAGTTTTATAGTTTTATATTATACTTTTAAAATAAATTAAAAACTACAATGACAAATATTTAAATACATATGATTATAAAATTGGAGTTTGTCAATAAATATTTTTTTCTACCTAAATATTTAATGTTACTATACGTTTACAAGAATGGAAGGGGTTTATACCAACTTATCAATATTTATGAAAAGAATCAATATATTTTAATGCCCGATGCTGAGTTCGTAAGAGTATCTGATGGAAATAATTATACTCCGTACACTAGCTATCAAATATAAACACCTAGTGGGATCGTCTAATTACTAAATGAGTTATCTATTGTAAAATTCTGATTTTTGGCTAGCCGAAGATGGTGAATAGAGCGATCCCGAGTGTGCTGATCTAACTATGACAAAAGGAAGATCTCTAAGTAAAAATCGTTTTCACCGAAAACCGACCATCATTCAAATGTGACCAAAAGATCAGCCCAATATCTGAGTTGGGGTACTGACCATCCTCACTTAGATTTCAAATTCTACAAAAGGATATAAGAATATAAAAAGATCCAGACAGTAACCTTAATGAGCAAGTGTTCTTAAATACGAAAGACTTAATCAGCATGATCATTTATAATCTTTTCGGTATGGTCCTGAACAGATTCTGAATAAATTTTCATCGAAGAAGACCAATCCTTGACAAGAAAAATAGTAAGACCCTTCATGATTTTTCTTTACATCATTTGTCACTGCGGTTATGGTGACATAATTGTTAAGCTGATTAATTGGATATATCTGTGTTGTCTATTTAGTAAAACTGGGTTTACTAGAGTTTGTTAATGTAACGAACTGATCTTTTCGTTCCTTTTAATGAAGAATATCGTTTCTCCTTGGATTTATCGAAATTATAAGAATGTCTTTATATATTACATTTGTTACGAGTAACCTAACTCGTAAACGTTTGGATAACGCATCGCGAAAACTTGCGATGTATGAGCCGATATGCAGAGTAAAAAATTTAAAATTGAATTAGAAAATAAGTTGAAAATGAAAAGATTGAAGGCAGGCGGTCTCCGTTTATTAAGTTAGAAAATAAGCGATGTTTTGTAACACGATCGGCAGAAAACGGGCCGGCGGCTCAAGGAAACGTTTACGAGGAAAAAGTCAGCGAAACGCACGACTTTGAAAAACTAGCGCGAGAGGCTTCTCGTGACATTCGAAACTACTGTAATATTAAGTTGCTGGCGCGGTCGATTTGAAGATTCTATTGAAACAAACCTTGCGGATTAAATCAAAAACCGAATATTTTATTTCGAATTATATTTCTCGGCGGTTTCCTTTAAGTTTAATATGTCACGCGTAGTTTTAAGATTATTAGTTTTAATTATAAAACAATGTACAAGTCGCAAGGAGAGAACAGAAAATTAGGGTAGAGGGGCGAATTATACAAGCCTATAAAGAAGGGCGGTTACGAGTTCGGAACTCACTCCTTGAGACTTACTCTAAGCAACATACTATTGTAACAAATAAATAAAGAAAATTTAAAACTAATGATTTGGTTTACCTATTTATTCAACGATAACAACATTATAATATTACTACTAAATAATTATAATAAAAAATACTAATAAAAATTTTAATTTAGATAAATAATACCGATAAACAAAGTAAACTTTTAATTTTTCTTTAATTTATTTTGTTATAATATTTTACATAGATTTTCTTTTTTTCCTTTTACAAATATAATATTACAAAAAAAGAGCGAAAAAGTTTTTTTTAAAAAGTTTTAATTCTTCTAATTCAAGATATGTGAAATATTTAAATAATTAAAACAATATGAAATAAAAATTATTACTACAAAATAAAATATTTTAATTTAATTAGTTGTTATTTCATTAAATATGTTTTTTATTATTGATTTTACCTTAAACAATGATTCATTATAAAGAATGAATGAAAAATCTTTTTAATAATTTTCTAAATAAAAACTTAGTATGTACTATTAATTTAGTTTAATTATTATTATTGTCGTTGTTGTTGTTTGCATTGTTGTTTTGGTCGTTGTTATTGCTTCTGTTATTGTTGTTACTAGCGAAATTTTATATTGATTAAGAATAAGAAATATAAAATTTGGAATATTAAGAAATATGTTTTTTTCAATCTAAATATAAATTAAATACAATTTATTATTCGAATCAAAATTATTTAATAAATAAAAAGATTTTTATTTATTTTAATGTGTTTTTAAATGTATATTAAAAATATTTAAGTATATTTCGAATGTAAATATTTTCATTAAATGATATTTACATTTTAAAAAAATTTATTTTTTAGTTAATTTTTTTTTAATCTCCTATTATAACGTAGTTATAATTATATAATTTATAATATTTTTTATATAACATAAGACTGCAGTAAATATACTTAATATACATATGTGCTAATTATAACATATTTTATTTAATGAGTAAATAAAATTAATATTAAATACAATTATTTTTTTATTGTTTAAATTCATTTTTATTATGTTAATTATATTAGTTCTATTTACAATAATTGAATAAATAATTAAAGATACACACATTAATTAATTCATCATTATTTTGATTTATTCATTCGTTGTAATTATCATGATTATTATTATAATAGATAAATAATTTTATGCGTAACAACAAAATATTTTCATAATATTATCAAACTATTACATAAATATGTAAAAAAGAATTCAGAATTTTTATTTCAAAAAATTTTTAATTACTTTTAATTACTTTTAATGTTTTTTAAAAAAATTATTCAAATATTAATAAGATTAGATAATAATTAGAATAATATCAATAATGTAGAAACTTACCGAAATAAAGCAGCGTAAAAATACAGATGAGCAAGCTGGAAATAAAATTCATATTTTTTGCAACCATGTTCTTTTTCTGTTTCTTTGATTTCTTTTTTCAATACTATTCTATATATTTTTTTGTACACATTTTATAAATTAACCAATATTGTTTGATATTTATCAAACAATTTTCTGTTATAATCCATTTAAATGTATCTTTGAACATCGAATCTAAAAATTAAAAAAATAATAAAAGGTATATATTTGTTTATCTTGTCCAGATTAACATAAACACTAAAACTATTTAGTTGTTATAAGTATAACAATGAAAGCTGTATAAAACCCACTACATAATAAATTGAAATTTCAAATATGTAAATATAATTTAATCGCGAAATAAATTTCAGTTATCATCAAAAAGTAAAGAAAAATACCAAATTTTAATGTATTAATTAAAATATTAAAATAATACAAATTAAGTAATTTAATTATTATAATTTTTGGAAACAATCATATTTTATACTAAATGAATGAATTTATTAAGATATGTACAATTATTATTTAATTTTATAAAATACGAAATTTGTTCTATCAAATTATAAAATAATATAAATAAATCACATAAAATAAATCACAAATAAATAATAAACCAAAAAAGTTTAACTATTTATAGCCTAATTTTTATAAATTTTATTTTGTTACATTACTAGTAGAATAATTATTTTATATAATAATTTTTCTACCTTCCAGTAGCAATTAAGTATCTATTCCTTTTGTAAACTAATTATCACAAAATCAATAAATTATGTTGACTTATTTTAAAAATGAGATTCATTATTAATAAAAAAGAATTAAAAAATTATTACACAATGTTTCAGTCTGCAATATAAATCAATTTTAGATTTTTTACCTGCACACAAAAAGAGAGCAATACCATAATGCGTTGTTTTCAATAACTTTGTATACTATTATTGATAGACAAAAATGAACTTTGAGTAAATTTATTACACAGATAAAAATGTTAAATCGCTAAATAAATTATTTTCTGATAGGCGTAACGAAAAATTTAATAATTTTTTTTAGAACTTCATTCAATTTCCATGGATCTCAAGAATATAAATTTATTTCTATGTCATTACGGGAAATTTAAAAAAATAATACTATACTTTATATTCATTATTATCATAAACACTTATATATATGTTTACAAACAATTATAAATAACTAATATTACTAAATCAACTTGATTAGTATTAACACCAGTAATAATGAATATTTACAAAGAGACAAAGTAATTAAGATTCAATTAATGATAATATTTATAAATATATCAATACGACAATCGTTCAGATTTCAAAAAAATTTTTAATTTAGTTTATATATTATTTTTGAACACATATTAATCTAAAAAATCTTTATAACTAATAAGCGTTTATTGAAATGAATATGAAAAACTATTGAAAAAAGTATGTACATATGTATCTTTTATTCTTCTTAACTATATTTATTTTAATCTTGTAATTTTATATATCAATTTAATAATATTGAATACAAATTTCATTCAACTTAAAGAAATTATTTCAAGAGTTCAAAATTATTAATTCATTAAGTTCTAGACAGTAATTACATATAAAAAAGGTTTGTATTAATAAAAGAATATTTCATATCCAATAATATTTTAGAGTTCACTTAAAATTATATTTAATATTTCTAGAAACTGACAATCAATGTAGGAGAATTTTGTTTAAAAAAAATTATTTTTTTTTCATATAAATTAATCCTATGTATCTTCTTTATTGTATTAACCTCATATATAATTGTTAAATATAAAAAATTCAAATGCTTGACCAATTTAAATTGCATGTAAAAAATTTGATGAATAAGCTAATATTATATAATAATAATATTAAGTATTAATTTCATTACACAATAATAATTAATAAATGAGTACCTTTAAAAATTTTCTTATTGAATATTAATAGTATCAAAAAATTCGTATTGTATATATGTATGTAAGTAATGCGTAAACCCCAGAATTATTAAGAAAAAGATAAACAAATTATTATAAACAAAAGTATATAAAAATGAAAAATGGGTATCAATATAAAGCTTAAAAAATTATAATTCCCATTCATAGTATATATATTTCAAATATAATACTTTCAAAAATTCTACATCTACACACAAATTATTTTAAACGTATCAAAATTATATATTTATGTATAAATTTTATAATAAATTTTACTTTTCTCTACACCTTTCCCAATAAAAATTCTTCACCCTTCCATGTATACATACCTATGAACACAAAATCATTTATAAAATTTTTTTAAAAAATATTTTTATAAATTACTGTTAGTTATTAATATTTATATAAAAAGTTAAAAAGAGAATTTTAAAAATTGAATTTTTGACGTAAAATGTTAAAGAAGTTTT
Source organism: Eupristina koningsbergeri (assembly GCA_018907245.1). Classification (NCBI taxonomy): domain Eukaryota; kingdom Metazoa; phylum Arthropoda; class Insecta; order Hymenoptera; family Agaonidae; genus Eupristina; species Eupristina koningsbergeri. The sequence continues at coordinate 367,980 of JACCHV010000092.1, forward strand.
TTTAATTTTTAGTGCTCGATTCATTGTGCATTTAAACACGGTAGAATTGATGAGACAATCAGCCATTCTCAAATATTCACGAGTACTAAGAATTATAAACACTATTTTTTCGTGCACATCTTCATCTAGATACATTGTAGAAATCAAACTTTAAATCGATTGCAATAAAATACGTATTATATTCGAACTAATCGTTCTAATTATCGATAAAGAAAGAAAATATTATCATTGGTATTACTACTAATTAGCTCAAATTAAAATTAAAAATGAAATATTAAAAATTTCTATTAAAAAAAATCCATAAAATATGGATACAGAGGTGAAAGTGAAAAACGCAAAAGAGGAAGTAAAAAAAAAGAAAAAGAAATAAAAAAACATAATGGAATTGGTAACAGCCAGTATTGGAGGCTCAGGACACAGGTAGGTCGATACCTAGTAATCACTTTGCCGCTGAGGATGCGCGCACACACACACGCACAAGGCGGCGCTCGGCTCACACGGCCTGCGTTACTCGCGCTGGGCTTACGTTCCACGAAGAACTGAAGCTTTTCCATTAATATGGTATATATGCAATGGTCATGACCGCAAGCTCCACCTACACGCGAAATGCGTGCGCACCGACCTCTTCACTGGGAGATTTCGAGCTTGCGCGCGGCCCGTTTTCTTTCGTCCATCCAGTAACAAAGTCTTACGTTTATCAAGCTTAAACCCAAAATCCGGAGTTCCTATATTCCTCCAAATTATTCAAAGGCTCAATAATCAAAAATAATTTTTTGTGTTTCTTAACATTATAAAAATGAAAATATTTATATAAAATTACTAGAATACTATAAATTTATATTATTTTAAAAAAAGGCCTCTTTTTTAAAAGAAATGAATAAAAGTACATTAATAAAACAATGATTAATACGGTAAATTATATTTTTTATTAAAAATAAGCTACTAGATATGTTATACTTAATTATATTATTTAAATACTATAAATTTTACTTATGAAAATTATAAAGAAAATCTAAAAGTTAATATTATTATTATATAATATGTACTAACTATACTTTAACAGACATTGTTTTGCCATTTCAGCAGTAAAATGATAACATTTTTCTATTCTGTTTTGTATATATTATTTCAATATATATGACAGACCAACCTCTGAAGACAATAAATGTTTCGATAACCTAAAAGCATGAAGATTATAAACTGTAGTATTTTTGTCGCAAAATCTTTAGCATTTTTTCCGTCATAATAGTTACATATTATGTTAATGATATGTCTATTATCGTTTTATTAACATATCTGTTATTTATTATAGATTTAAATTTATCAAATTTATATTATAATAGAAAATCAATTTACGTTTTATTTCTTGAATTGAAATAAAATTTTAAATACCTTTTAACATTGTTTTTAATACGAAGAAAATAATACTTCATCTACAAAACTAATTTGAACATTGGATACTGCGAGCTTTCTGTACAAATCACAATGTAAGCACGATAGTGCGTGTTTTATAAATGAAACAAACGCAATTTAAAAAAATAAAAGGGATTTATGAATAAAATAAATTAAACAATAACAACTCTATAATGAAAATTCATTCAAAAAATAAAAAAAATACTATTGACTGGTTTGAGAAAAATAATTGACAGAGAACAGAATTATAGAAAATGGCAAATTACGAAATGTTACTTATCCATATGGATTCTAATACTATTAATAGACAATAAAATACTTTTTTGAACACAAATCATAAATATTTACTTCCGATCACAATGAAAGTCAAAGCTGGTTTTAAAAAATAATGTAAAATTTTCAATCAGTACAGTTATGTCGTCATAACATCGCGAGAACATCGGAGTTTCCATAAATTGTGCTGAGTTAATTATGTTTATTAATTCTGTAATACTATCTACAGTATTATATTATGTATCAATTTTATAATTTATGTAATTTTAACATATTTTCATAAAGGTCTAATGAAAATAAGCCCATACCAAAGTGAACAAACTTGCCGAAACGTTGTTGGCGTTACAGTAATCAACTTTTTTTTAAATTAGAAAAAAATTGTTTTTTGACATTTAAGAGAAACCACATTTCACCTTATTATAAAATTGGTGGTGGTGTTTTTTTTAATTCCTTAAATTATTATTTACTAGTTTCTATATAAGTTAAAAAAAAAAAATTATTATTATACAAAGACCCAATGAAAATAAAATTCCCCACCTATTAAAAATTACGCAACAAATAATGTGTACTAGTTTATACAATAAAATTCATTTGTATAGAAACATACTTTTTATTTTAAATATAGATATTTTTTTATAATTTAACATGTTTGTAAATTATTTTAAATATAATCGCAATATAACCAGTAATGTTACTATAAATAAATTATTTATAATATAAAAATTAATATAACGCTATCAAACTTTCTTTAAAGTTATCTCTGAAAGTTTCGAAACAAAATCAATTAAAACTAAATCTCTTCAACAAAATTCAAATCAGATCTCAAATATTTGATGAATTACAAAGTCAACCAAAATTTAACGCAACTTTGTGGATTAATCCGGTATCCTGTATATGGAAAAGTATCGTTGTATTATAAACATTTTAAGTATATACACAGATACATATGTGGACATTAAACGAAAAAAGAAATCGCAAATTTATATTGAAATTTTGAATTAATAATATTAAAAAAAGTTTAAAAAAATTGAAATGAAATACTGTAAATATTTTATTGTACCAACAATCAATATTAAAAAATTTAATTTATTTTATTATTGTTTATTCATACAAAGAGAACTGAAAAATCAGATTTAATTTTCATTTTAAAAAGGAATTTTTAAATTTAAAAAAAAAGGTAATGAAAAACGAAAATCCAGTGAAAAAAATGTTATTAGTTTATGACAGTTTTTATTTTAATTATTTTATATCGCATTTGTCGTTTGACTTATAACCACAATAGTGTTTAATCCTTGTTGATATTTTCCTCTATAACATATTGTAACTTTTTAATTTTATAATAATTTCCCTTAAAAATTTAAATTAATATTTATGGAATAAAGCTTATGTAACTTGTACATCAAAAATTAAGATAATACTATTGTAATAATAATATTAAAAAATAAATAATAATAAAAATTGAAAGACATATTTAATTAATAGTCCGACAATAACATTCAGTGACAAATAAAATATTATATTATTTTAATTATTGTATCATTAAAAGATACCATCAAATTTATATTTCAAATAAAATGTAGATTTATAATGTAAATGTATAGTTGTATATCTAAAAATATATAGAATTATAAATATTGCATTTGAATTGACGTTCATATTAAAATCTTGTTTAAGTAAATTGTTAAACAGAATTAAAATATTCTTTAATTACAGAAAAAAATAGAGACGTCAATATTTAAAGCTAAATTATAAATGCATGTAATATATAGAACAAACAGCTTTTATCTCTATCATGATGAAGGAAATTTCCTTTGATATCTAGCATATCTAAAAGTTGAACAGCTTTTGTTAGTAATTCATACTATGCTAATATAATCTCGCTAATTTCTAATTATTGAAAATATTATAATTATTAAACATTTATTAATTTATAGTTTATATATGATTGTAATTATATACAAATTTTATATTAATTATTTTGAAATTGTACCGTATTGTCTGAAAATAAGAATAATGAGAAATAAGGATAATGAGTTAAGTAATTTCTCCTATAAATATTATAATAGATTTAAAAAAATAATTGCGTCTAAAAATGTACAAATGAATGTTAATAAAATATTACCAACTCGAATTTTTCGAATTCACTGTATAGTAATGAGAGATTAAGAAGTATGGACTGAAAAGAATACATTAACTCTAACATGAAAAAAATAACAGATAATAGATATATCAAAAAGAAAGAAATAACATTGAAATTTAAAATAAAATTGAAAATATAGAATGATTTTAGAATCATTTTCGTTGTTTATGTCATATGTCATTGTTGTTGAAAAAAAAAAACAAAAAAAAAACGCACATAACATTTTACCAGAGATATCAATATAATTTTTTTATCTATTTTTATAAGTTGAAAATAGTATTTTTACATGTCTTATCTATACGTTTTAACTGTAATCTATTGTATTATGAACTAGATCAGCATTGCATATATGATTTTCTCAACGATTAAATTAGTAACACAGATATGTTCGTTACAAGCAACAAAATACAGAAACTTGATCAATCCGTAGTGAGTTACTTATTTTATCTTTGGATTTCTATCATAATATAACTGTATTTAATTAAAAATATGTCAATGATATTTCAGATGATTCACATAGTACATATAATGTTGAGGTAAAAACTGCACTAAAAACCTCAATAAAATAATATTTTCATAGTTTTTTTATTCAATTTTAGCAAATTATTAAAATTTTGTTGAAATAAAATGTTTTCAACAACTCGTTAACTTTTTAGGCATTGGAAATATTGTGAAGGAATATTAAATAATATAATAGCAACTATAAAAAAATACAGCGATATAAGAACAATGATTGTATTACTCACGCCTGAAAGTTAAATATCTTCCCTCCCCCATATATAAAAACTAAAAGTTTCAAGATATTCAAATTTTAGTTCACAAGTGCGTAAAATATAAACCTTGTATTACAAATTTCAATATTTTTTGTTTGTATGATAAATTTTATGTTTTAATATGTTACAGAAAACATTTAAAAATAAAAAATTAAACATAATTATAACAAAAAACATAATTAAATAAAAAATTATGTATAGAAAAAAAAATGAAGAAAATTAATGAATAAATAAATAAATTCAAAAATTAGAAATAAAATTATCATTTCAGCACTGGTATCTATAATATTTGTAAAAAAAATGAAATGTACATGGACTAATCCATATCGTATAAAAAATAAAAATTATATTTTTAAAATAGGTTAATGCATGTATTATTTCAAACATATAAACTAAAATTATATACGAACACACAATTTAAATATCAATAAATTATTTATTTATTTAACTAAAAATATTTGTAAAAATAATATTTAAAATACTTTATGCATATAGAAATATTAAGGACCCTATTGATTAGTTAAAAATAAATTACGATTTAATATTTAGTATTGTATATAATATAAAATAAGGTCAAATATATATTAAAAATACAAGTTTTAATATCAATTTATTATTCTAGTTCAAAACATAAAAGTCACACATGATTTATTTGTAATTTATAGCGTATTTGATTTATTGATTAAATGTAATAAATAATAAATTTACAATTCCATCTTTTATATAAAATTTATTAAAAATTTAACATTAAAAAACTTAAATTTATTATTATAATTAATTATATTTGTATATTGTTTGTACTTAAATTTTTTTATTTATCTAGTATGGTTATATCAAACTATATTCTCTTGTAAATTTTGTTGTTTTACTACGATTTATTAATGTTTATTAATTTAATTCATTTTTACCGTGTATAACGGAATAATGAAAAATATCCTTTTTATCAGTTTAAATATGTTAATTTTTTATTATTATTTAATAGCTTATACTATACTACTGATTTCAAAAATTATTTTTATAAAAATATGATTCATAACCATTTGAGCATATTTGAGAATATTCAATCATAAATTTTAGAATTACTCCTTAATATATAAAAGTTTTTTTCTCTTTATCATAATATAATAAAAATTTTAAGTATATTTTAAATTCTAATTAAAATATTTTTTAAAGCACTTTATAATAACAGTAACGTAGAAATATAATGTTCTAATATAACTTTTTTTTTAAGTACTTAAAAAAATATTTGGATTTATGATATTAATATTGTATAATATTATTATGTTACTAAATTATATCTAATTTATATTTTAGATTTTATATTAAATATAAACTATGATCTTAAAAAATATACATATATGCATAAATTTTTTAAACTTATGATATTATTAATATATTATGAATGTAAAAAAAGACATTAAAATTATAATATTACTATCTTATGTTCATATAGTACATAATAATACACAATTCTGACATATTGAAAATGGTACATTCATATAATCTTATAATTTCAATATTACTGTATAAAAATAAAAAATATATTATATTTAAATTATTAAATAATTAAATATATTAAATATAAATTAATTAAATTGTTAAAATAGAATATGACTATGAAATAAAATAATAAATACACTACTTAAAAAATATTCGATTTGGAAAGAATTTCAAAACTCCAATTTGCTGTGCATAAATTATTTTGTATCTTAAGTTTCCAGTTATTACAATAGAGCGAACATGAATATTCTGAAATTGTCTGTGGATATCCGTAGATTTATAGAATAATGTAATGTTGCAAAAACTAGTAAGTAAGAAGATAGTAATAACAACAAAAACTTTTAATAAAGAAGTAAATATACATTTTATAACTACAAAAAATCGTAAATTTCATAGGTAAAGCTAATCGAATAAAATATAAACGTGTAAATAAAATACAAACTATTTTTATTATTCTCAAATTTTGTATCGCGTGTACATTCCAAAACATTCAACTCAGATTATTAATATTACAATAATTTATAAGGAATATTATAATAACTGAATAGAATATATATCGTAATAAATTACATAAATTGTATATATTAATTTAATATATAAATTGTAGCATATATCTGTTCATACAATATATATTCAAGTAAAGCTACATAATTATTTATGTATATAACTTCCACTAAACTTTAACTTTTTTATTATATTAATTTTTTATTAACAATCAAAAAATATACATAAATTTGAAGGCTCTGAAATGATCGAACTGTTAACTTATTATATATATATATCGATTTAAAAAATCATTATTATCACATATATGTAAAAAAAATTTATTTCAACACATTTTTAAATGTATAGGTAAGTACAAATTTAATATTTTTTGAAATATTTTATATCTTCACTGTATTACTGTATTATATTATACTGTACTATATTACTATATACAGGTTTATAAATATTAAAAATTTGTTTTATTTATTTTAATATTATCACATATATTCATATAAAGTAGGGGACAGTTAAATGTAACAATAATAAATCAAATAATTTCATAGAGCTTCAATTCAGACACACCCTTGTGATGTAGACAGCAGGATTAATTTATACTGGTTTATACTATATACAATTATCCCCATATGGTCTGGTGTATGATCGTAAAAAGTAGAAATACACTTATGTTTGTAATCAGGATATTAACTTTATAATATCTCTTATAAAAAAAATATCTAAATTTTTGAACTACTATGTCAATTAAACGAAAAAATTTCAATAAATTATATAAATATAGATGTGTATATATTTCATATCAAACATTTTATTCATTATTGAAGATCATGTATCTATCTGCAGGAGCTTTTATTAATAAATGCGTATACATGCGGTATATACGCAAAATTAATCGAATGCACTATTCAATAGAAATAAATTTATTCTAAAGTATAATTTTCCATAGATTTTATTTCATTTCAAAATATAATATACAATAATAAAATACTTTTTTACTATATTTTTGTCTTTTATTACTCAAACGCAAAATCAAACCCTTATTCGGTTAACAATAAAACTTGTATATACTTCAATGCATTAATAATTAATTTTTTCAAGCTTAATAAATTATAATACAAACTTATAAAAACTTAAAATTAACGATTTTAAGTTTTGCATGTATAGATTTTTTAATTATTAAATCATTAGATTAAACAATTTAGTACATAAAATGATATAAATTATATCTAAAAACAAACATTTATATAATATTCGCAAAACTAATTCAATAGATAACAAAAAATTAATAAGTAAATTTGTGAGTAAATTATATTTTACATAAAAAGAGTAATTGATCAGGTGCAAAATGATTAACATTTCGTATACATTCTTAGAACTAGATCTATTTGTAATAAATGAAAATAGTTCTATATAAATTAAAAGCTTCTATTATTTTAAAAAAGGATGTTTATATTCAATCAATAAATCATATAGAAATGAAGTATTTTCTATACTAAAATGGCAATGTATTTTAAAATAATGTTATTATTAATATGGTATCGAAATGGTGCTTGTGTTTTATTATAAGCCGTGAAATCTGTTTAGATAATTTTTAAAATATGAGATATGATCCCACTGTGTGTCACTATAAATAAAAATAAGTGTGAACAATAGTCAAGGTCGGTAATTTTAAAAGAATATTTTTTCAACATATCTTACCATAATTAAAAATTCTGTTACGGTACTCTTCCATTCCCCTATTTCAATGTTCATACTGCAACGAGATTCGCTCGCTGCTAAGCGGTTCGGGACGGCCCCCTTTTCTGCCTGAAGCTCCCGCGTTCGGTCTTTGCGCTATTTTGTGTATCGACATGCGGTTGACTCCCCCGTGATCTCGAGCGACCAATCGATCGGCCGCGTTTACATTCGCACCAATTTTTCTTCAAGAAATCGAGGTTTTTTAACACCCAGTGTGTGCTAGTCTTGGGGTAGATTTGCTCTGACCTCTTTCCTTATCTAAACCTTCCCCTTCGCCTGATTCGTTGTTCGCGATTCTGTGGCAACATTCTAATATCTTTCCGCCTCCGTTGTGCACGATTTTATGGCAACACAACACCCCGAAATTGTCAAAATTCCGTGCTCTTTTAAATCCTAAAAAAGGGTGAAGTCGCTTGCAGCTTCATCTTCCTCTAACTTGGGTCAGGGAGTTTTCACCTTCTTGAAACTGCGTCCGCTGTAGTTGCAAGATGAGATCTTATCCGCACCTTGACTCGGCTCGAATCTCCTCACGCGTAAAGGGCGTTTTCATTAAACCGCCCTCGGCGCCTTGTCCATTTTCTCGCCCGTAATAAACCTTTCCCTTTTCTTTCTCTTCCTTCGTGTGCGTACGGCTAACTTTCTAAATTCGCTAAAATTTATAATAATTTTTATTACACTGCCTGTTGCGGTCTATATTATAGAGCTATATCTAGTTCTAGATTTATCATAAGGAAAATATAATTAATTTAAAATAAACTTTAGAATGAACTTTTCCATTTATTTATATCAGTAATACAACTCGAGAGGATAGCTGGCCAATACTGCCTTGCTGTGTAATCTCGAGGGCGTTCTTGACCCTTATCCCTATCGTGAACTTTCCCTCGGCAACATTCTCTTTCGAACTTTCGAATTTTCTTCTCTAAACTATCGTTATTTTGCGCTCCGTAGTTCGTTTCTTTGTTCGGTAAAAACTTCTAATTTTTATTGTTATAATAAAAAAAAAAAATCACCAGATCGCATAAATTAATTTTTTTTCGTACATTTCATTAAATGATGAAAGTTTGAACAACTATTATTTGAAATTTCGTTGAAAAATTTATAAATTAATTATTCGAATAATTACTCTCAATTTCAAATAGTCGTCGCGCACGTGTTTACGTCTGGTTCAATGTTATTGTCAGTGACCCTCGCAGCGGTCACATATACCAGTAAACGTTTATAAAGATAAATAAATTCGGGAATTTTGCTCTCACCGCGAATATTATATTTATCAAAAGGTGTACATGTAATATTTCGAATAATTTGATTCAATTGTCTTCAGTTAGTATAATTTAAATTTAATCGGAAATTTTCTTGTTTATTTGTAGAACTCGAATCATTAAAGCGGCTCACTTTCAAGGGTGATATTATTTATTTAAATAACTGCTATTATTATTGATTATACTCGCCTGCCACCGATCCAAATCTCTGCAAGACCTGCTGCCGATTTGTCCCGGCGTTAAAATAATTTTTCTTGTAGGAACTTTTCGGTGAGCATTCGACTCTGCCCTTTACCCAAGAAGGGCGAACGGAGCCGTCTCATCACAATACTATTACAGATAAATGATTGAATTATTATTTTGCTCAACAAGGAGTCGACGGGTAAAAAAAAGTCAGTCAGGCAGAGATTTGCCTTGCGGATGTACACGGATCAGTCCTTGATCGCATGGTATTTAAAATCTACGCAGTTTTTTATTTATTTTTTTTTTTTAAACTACTATTTATCGTAGCGATTTCGGAAACGTCAAAAAATAAGTGGGGAATTTTTTCCTATGTATTCTATTTTTTTCTTAATTTTTCGATCATTAAAAGTGGCAGAATTTGCATTTGCGCGAAGGATATTTTTTTATTTAGTTACACAGTGCGATGGAATCACTATTGGAACAGATATACACGGTAAAAATTTGTTTGTGGCTTGACAACAAATTTTAGATACTTTTAAATGTTAATAAAATCTTTAAACATAAAATTACGTGTAAATTGCAACTAAAAAAATTATATAAGGCTTTCAATAAGATTACCGATTATCCCCGTTATCAATACCCAAAAACAACTGGAATTGATTCTAGCGTTCAGTGCGTGTACAAAATTTTGAGTTCAAACCATCATTTAAGGATCAGAGTAATCAATGAAACCTTGAATGTATCAAAATTTCTATATAATGACCCTTAAAAACCCTTTTTAACATTAAAAATTTTCTACAGTTTTTTTGCTAATTAAAATTATTTTTTTTTAATTAAAATGTTATTATGTAGTGCTGTTCCACTAGCCGCTCTATCGGTCCGTGTCACAAAGTCGAAAAACATCCTTCGCATGTAACAAAATCCTACTGCTTCTAATTATTTAAAAAAAAAATAAATAAGGAACAAATAAATAAACTTCTCCCTACATTTTAAGACCTCTCCCAAATCATTACAACCAATAGTGGCTTAAAAAGAGAAAACTCGATACTTCGTGGACAGACTATTTATAATAAAAATAACATCTAAGAACGTAAACCATTAGCGTAAAATTACTTTATACATAGCAATAGTATAATGGAGTAAATATTGAGAGACGGGGAAAAAGTAAAGACTAAGAAAGAAGAGTATATTGAAAAAAGAAGAAACTGGGCAAGACCAAGTAAAAAAAGAGGAATGGAAAGACAAAAAGAAAAGAGAAAATTAAAAAATTAAAGAAAGAAGAGATATGGAACTATCTAGATTATGGGATAGGGAAAAGGGAGGAGAAGGAATATAAAATAAGCAAAGAGATTTGAGTAAAATATTTCATGGAGTTGCTAGAAGAAATTGAAGAAAGGGAAAGGTGGAAAGAAAGCTCAGAAAAAGAGAGAGGGTAAAGTGAATTGGGTGGAATTATAAACTGCAACAGAAAAAAGCATCAAGAGGAAATGAAATATCCAATACGGAATGGATATATGGCAGAAAAGGATTGAAGGGATGTCTATTCAAGCTGGTAAGCAACATGTGGAAAAGGAGAACAGTTGCCGGACTTTTGGAAGACAGCAAGGATGGTGAATTTACACAAAAAGAGGACTCAGAAGATCCAAAAAGTTATAGAGAAACATTGCAGTTGTCAACAGAAAATAAAATATATGCAGAAATGCTTAAAAAAAGGTTTAAAAAAAAGTAAAAGAAAAATAGATAACATCAGAAGATTAAGTAAGATTTAAAAAAGGGAGATCAACGATAGAAAAAATTTACACTCTAATTCACGTAGTAATGAAAGCATTTAAGGAAAAGAAAGAAATGTACATGTTTGAACGCAACTTTCGACATGGTAGTATGAGATAAATCATTGGAGATTCTAGAGAGGAAGAGATAGAAGAATATTTAAGGAAAAATGAAAGAGATAGACAAGGAAATTAAAGTGAAGTTAATAACTAAGGAAGGAGATACAGAAGCATTCGAAGTATTCCAAATAAAGAGAAGACAAAGACAAAAAAAAACGAGTTAAGCTCATTTCTGTTCAATTTTTCAACATGGCAGGGCTAGAAAAATAAATGGAAATGAGAAAGGTAGGTGGAACAAAGATAGGAAGAAAGAGAATATGAACACTAGTGTACACGGACGACATGATACTAGTAAGCAAAGGAATGAAAGTGTTAAAAGACATGGTGGATGCAATAAAGAAGCTTTTAAAACATAGAGGATAAGAGCTAAATGCGAAAAAAACAAAAATGATGATATTTAAGAAAGGCAGGAAGAACAAGAGTGAAATATAGTATTGGGGAAAAGAAACAATTGAAGTAGTAGACAGTTTCAAGTACCTAAAATTTGTGTTCACACTAAGGGAGAATATGAAGGACATAGGAGAGAGGAGAAATTAAGGAATTGCAGCGATCAAAAAGATAAGGGGATTAAGTAAAAAGAAATGCAGGAACGAATTCAGAAAAAGAAAAATTATATACAAACGAGGAACGTAATAGAATATGGAATGAAAATCTGGGGATGTAAAAAATGGTAGGAGTTACAAAAGATAAAGATTTATACTTGTTATAGATGAATACTGTGATTCAACTTTTGTACCTCTAGATACCTGATATATAAGAAAATAAAGAATTGCGAACTAAACTTAGAATGGAAAATAAAATAGGAAAGTATTAAGAAAAACTGAGGGAGATATCAGAAGAAAGGTTAAAAAAAGATGCTGGATGGAAAAAAATAAGGAAGAGAAAAAGAAAGGAAAAAAAGAAGACAAATAGAAATGACTACATGGAATAGGAATAACTGAAGAACAGATAACGTATATGAAGGAAGGAGAAGATAAGAAAAAAAGAAAACAAAAAATAGAGCTATAGAGTATCTACAACATGATAAAGAAGTCATTATATAACAAGAGGTACAAATAAATAACGAAAGAAGGAGTACCAATATATGTAGAAAAAGATAAGGGAAAAATAAAAATAAAAGACATAACAAGGATGAGGTATTGAAATATAGCAGACGATGGGAATATTAGCTTGCAAAGCAAGAAAAACAATGAAAACTATGCAGGAAGAGCAACGTAATTGAAGACACTTGTTGGAGGAGTACAATGAAATTGTAGAATTAATGAAAAGGTTAAAGAAAGTGAAGAAATGGAATAAACAAAACTTGTAAATAGTGCTAAAGGATAAGGAAAGAATTACTGTCTAATAAAGGTGGTAATAAAATAGATAATATGGTAAGATAGTAAATAACCAAGAAGATAAGAAAAATAAAGAATAGAAGAAAAATTAATATAAGGAAGGCAAGATATTGAAGAAAAAGAAAAAAAAAAATCAGACAAAAAGTGTAAAAGGTATAAAAGCAAATATAAAGGGGAAAAATGTACATATGTAACAAATGTAAAAATCATAGTCAGTGGAGAAAAGTATGTGTATATAAAGAACAAACATAATAAATATGTAAATATATAAAAAAGAAATAAAATACTGTGAAGTCTAAATAAATTACATTTAACTAATATTCAACTTTTTGAATAATTATTTTTTTCAAATAATAACTCATTTATAATATTTTACAATTGATTTTTTATTTTAATTTATTATTTTTTAAAAAAGTTAAATAAAAGTTAAAAATATTGTTATGTGATATGATAATGCTGTTTATTACTTTTTCTAGTTATTGTTAAATTTAACATAATTTATAGAATATTTATATTGAAGCAAATATAAGTACCTAGTTTTATTAATAATTAAAAATTTTAAATCCTATTTTATTATTGCATGGTTGACTTGTATGTTGACAAAGTTATCATTATATAAAGTATTATTCAATTATTTTAAAGCTTTTTAATTTATTTTATAATTTACATTATTATAATTATTTTATTTAATTATATAAGTTATATAAGTATTTAATATTTCTTTAAGCATCATTGGTGAACTTATTCTATTTTTTTAATAAGATCAAATTATCATACAATTAATATTTCTACAACACATTTCTATTCTAAAATTAAGGACTTTATTGAATATTTATTCATACATTCTTTTTAATTAACTTTATTTTTACAAGCAAATAATCAAAATCAGTCCGATAGAATAAAAATAACAATTGTATCAGATGTTTAACATTTGTATGTATTAAGGAACAATAATTTTGACAAGGTAGGAAATTTAAAATAAAAAAAATTAAGAAAATTAAATTTTTACAGAAAAAAAGTAGGATACTAAAATTATCTTTTTCACATTAAAATTTGTTTTGTGTATAATAAAAAATATACCGTTTAATTTTTTATATTAGATACTGTTAATTACATAATTGAATACATAATAAATTTAATTACACAATTAAAAACTTGAAATAACAAGATATAATAATTTATAAATGATATAAATTATAATATTTTACTTTTTACTTTATCAATTATTTGTACTAATTTTGAAGATTCAAACAATAATACTTTTCTATATGGAACCATTTCATAATCGTCTTCTGTCCATTTACCTGATACACCATTACATGATTCTTTTTCTACAGAGAATTCAAAACTACACATTGCTTCATTAGCAAATATTTCTTCCTCTGGATTACTCCAAATTATATTTGATTCTTGTGTTTCATTTTTTTGTTTAGTTTTATTCTTTTTTAACTCTCTTTCTTCATTGGCTTTATATAATTTACAAATCATTATGTAATGGGTGAAGTTAAATGGCATTTTTTTATTAACTGCACGTTGAATTTCTGATAAAAGGTTTTCTAAAACAGGTATAGAAACTTGAACTGGTATATTAACAAATCGTTCATTGATCAATAGACCCAAGACAGTAGAGTCATTTTCAAGTACATTAATAATTAATTCATTTGTTGACGATGTAGCATATTCTTTAGCAAGCTGTTTTAAAATTTCTCTTAATTGTTGAATGCATGAAATATACTAAAAGAAGGAATTATCAAATCAATATAATTAATAAATATTAGCAAATTAATTTTTTTTATTGTAGTTTAAAAAAAAAAACATATAAAACTAAAATGTTTTAAAATGTAATCTTTATGAATTTTAAAAATAATTAAACTATATAAAAAGAAATATATTTTAAAGAAATTTTATTAATATATTTATATACATATTTATATATATATATATATAACTTATCTTTATAAATAAATTTTATTTTATTTACCCTTGCATCAGAAAGATTAATTACAGTTGTAATGCTAAAAACATCCATAACATCATCATCTTCATTATCAGATAAATCTTCAAAATCATGTGATTGTTTAACAACAGATCCAATATAATTTTGAGATATTATTAAATCAGTTAATTTATTAATATCTACATTAGTTTTCAAGAAAAGTTGCTGCAGTAAAATTTTTATACCATGGAAATCTGGGTCTTGTGGATTATATCCTTCAAAATCTACTTGTATCTCCATATCCTTAATAAAATAGTTTATTATGTATGAAATATAAAATAATTATTATATATTTATAAAAACATATTGATTGTATTGAATTTTTTAATGTAATTTATATTCAACGTACAAAAATAATTCTATAGAATTTTAATAACTTTAATTCTTAATAAAATATGATTTTAACTTTTAAATGTATAGACATAATTTTATACATATGAGAAAAAATGTTTATAATGCAATATAAATTACTTTCAATTGCATGTGTTTCAATAAAAACAAACATATGCGCAATATTGTTAATATTTTAAAAATAAAAAATTCTTTAATCCAACATTTTACTATTATTTATATTAGTATAATTCTATACTTTTAAAAAATTACATATTGAAATTCATATATTGATTGTGATCACTAAAATAAGTTCCTATATAAAAGTTGTTAAAGGTTAGATGTATGAACACGTGGTAATTACAACTATTGAAAACAAAATCATTCTGATTTTAAACAAACCTCTTCTTCAAAATTCTTATTACTATTTTCCTTCTTGTTAAAAATATTTTCTTTTTTGTGATTATTTTTTGTATTACATTTTGTATCCAATTTTTTATTCGGAGTCGCCATTCTTATCAAATGATATTTGCTTTATTTAACCAAACGATTTAAAGTATTTGAAATATATTAGAAATATTTTTAAAAAAAGTATTAGTAAATTATTTAAGAATATTTCAAAATTCGCGTATGTACATTTGTATAACGTTGCTTAATATCTACATTGTCATACTGAATTTCCTGTTTTTTTTCGAAAACTCTTTATATTAAGAAAATAAAATCTGGGATGAAGAAATTTCACTAAATAATTTTGTTTCGTTATGAAAATGTCTAAATC
The DNA here is from genome assembly GCA_018907245.1 of Eupristina koningsbergeri. Classification (NCBI taxonomy): domain Eukaryota; kingdom Metazoa; phylum Arthropoda; class Insecta; order Hymenoptera; family Agaonidae; genus Eupristina; species Eupristina koningsbergeri. The sequence goes on from JACCHV010000092.1 coordinate 384,089, forward strand.
ATTAGTTCCTAAAAAAATAAAAACTCCAATTTTTAATTGCAAAAAGCTTAATTTTATTTAAGTCAAAAATGTTTTATTGTTTTTTAAAGTATACTTTTACAACATAAACAATAAAATTTTACAATATTAAGTTGACGAACAATCACTCTTATTGCGAAAATAAATCTCCAAATTAAAAATTGGTGCAGCAAATAGATTATTCATGACTTAATTGTAGTAAGAGAAGTTTAAAAAGCATAAAATGTATGTTAATTTTTTTAAAATTTTTTGTAATACTAAAAATCATAAAGTATCAAATAACATTTTTTTTTTAAAAAAAAGTTTTTAAAATTTATAAAAGTGTATTCCTAATTAATAAATTTATTTGTATGTGAAATGCCAAACGAGTACCAATTTATCTATTTATTTATCTATTTATTTATGCAATAATAAAGTAAAATACGTATCTTTCAATCTTTTTAGAATATACATTTTAATTATTTTTTTAATTATGAATCGCAGAACAAAAACCGCAGAAACAAAAGTCAATTTTGGTGTGAAGCGTTGACAACAGTGGGGGGGGGGGTCAATTGTATATGAGAGAATTTGCAACAAACGCAGCAGACGGGCCACAGAAAGCTTGTGACGTAAAAGAAAGTACCCGCTTCAATATAATTTGAAATTTTTTAAATTTTATAATAATTACACATAATCATAGACAGTATTATTGCATTAAATATAAAAATTAATTTTTCTTCAATGTTAATGACAATTTAGACAAATTAATAGAATGAGATCACCCCATATGTCCCTTTTCGTGTGCCGGCACTGGTATGCCGGTTCATGTGTTTAGTTTATTGTTTTTTAAAGAATTGTAGATAAAGAAGATATTTTAGGCTTATAACAGTTATAAAAACTCTTTTGAGAAGAATGTAAATAATTCATTTATACACATGTAATATAAATGAATTGCTAAGTGAATGTGAATATTAATTATATTATAATATTGTTATAATATATATATTGTGAATATAAATATTATTAATTAGTACTTAAGTGACTGTGAAAATTGAAAAGTGATTTGTATTTTAGTTAATAAAAATAAAGAATAGTGTTAATCACAAATATAAAGAGGAGATCAATAACACAATTTGTATAGGTAAGTTATTAAATTTAATACTAAATGTTTTTTGTGAAAATAATATAATTATAAATTTATGTAATACATACAAATACATTTTACATGTTTGTATTTATTAAATTCGTATAACTAATTATCTTGTTTTTATTTATTATTTACATATATTTTAAAAATTAATTATTTATAAATACAGTATATAATAAAAATGTTTAATGGTTAAGATTATATTTATATTGCACTAATTATAATGTATTAATGTATGTGGTGTGTTCTTTATAAGCTTTTATATTCAAAGTTTTTCTTTCTAAATAATATTCTTATTATTAAAAAGAAAAAGCTGTAATTTATAAATATACAATAATTTCTTTTAAAAATAATCAGCTTTTGGAATATCAGGATATTACTTTTTAAAAAAAGTGCTAATAACGTTTTACCTTTTGTATAGTAGGTAAAAATCTACTTAAAAGACGTTATCCTTTTGTGACGAGACAGCTCCGTTCATCCTTCACGGGTGAAAGGCAGAGTTGAGCTCTCGTTGAAAGATAGATAGAAATTACACTGGGATAAAGCGGCAGCCGGTCTACCAAGGATTCAGATCGGTGCCAGATGGGAATAATAAAAAAAATCAAAGTATTTGTTTAACACACTTAATCACTGGGGTGGCAACTACTTTTTATTTCGGATTTTCTAAATAAAAATATATATAGATCAACTGAATGAAGAATTGACAAAAAGTGCATAATGATAGTTAGGTGTGGTTTTACAGCCTTTTAAATCTTTCCCCACCATAACACCTTTAGAGATGAGATTCGAAAGAGGGTGATCTTCTTTGAATTGATAATTTTACAATAGCCTGTCCAGAAATTTATCAGTTATCGACCACAGACAGAAACAACGACCTTTATCTTCGTGATTTTAGCTTGATTTCGTATGCATAAGAGTTAGTTATATTCATTTTCGTGATAAAGATTCGTTCGTAATTGAATCTTTATTTATAATCGATATATCGCATGCAATGCGACATTTAATATATAATAAAAAAAAAATAACAAAAATTTTATTACATAACACCCCATCCCTTAAAGAGAAAAATTGTCGTGAAAATTCACGTCAATTTTTCTACAGAGCTATGCTTACTAAACCAATTACATATGTAGTACGAAATGTCGGTAAGGTAGATTTTTGATGTATCTGTTCTGTTTTATTCTCGAGATCTTCTCGGATTTCATCGTTCATGGGTTTGTATGTATTTGTCGTTACAGAATTTTATAGCCTAAATTTTATCAATTTATGAATTTACTACAGTGTTTCAAGAAAAATATTATTTTTTTTTTATATTTTTTTTTTTTTTTTTTTAAATTTTAAGTTCTCCTTTTTATATTTATAATACTTGTAATATAAGTGGGGTTAAAATTAAGAGATTTTATTATATGAATAGTTTTGTTTTTTAATGGTAAATTTTTTAAGGATATAATTGGTTACATAAATTTTAAAACGCATGAAGCTTATATAATTTATAATATAGTAGCTTATTAGTGAATATATATATATATATATAATTATAAGATTAGAATATAATTTATTTGTATAACTTATAATATAATTTATATCTAAGTACATAATTATGATTTATAACGTAGTTTATAAATGTGATCTATAACTAACTTATATCTAAATATATATAATTTTCGACTTATTACACAATTTATTACTATAATTTATATAAAACCACTCAAATTTTTCGCACACAGTTTATATCTATCTCTCTAAAGGTTTTAGTTTTCTTCGTATAATCTCCACGCGTACGTTTTCCCTGCTTCTTCTTCTATTTGTTCGTCATTGTTTAGTATCGCCCACCAGATTTCTTGTGGACTCTCCGGCGGCTCCCAGGCTCTCCCATGTTGTAATTCTTCGTTGTTTTCTCGCAAGCCCATTCTTTTTAATTGTACTGAATTTTGAATTTGAAATTTCATTTTTTCGATGCTTTCCTGTATGTCTTGATTATTCAAAAAGATATGATTGGCAATTTCCAGGTTCCTATCGGGTCTAAATTTACTTGAATTAATTCCGCCTTTTCCTATTTGGAATTGAAGTATGATTAAGTACTTGAAGATTTTCTCCATATTTAGACCTTCGGAATTTATTGCTCCAAAATTATAGAACATTTTTAGTGTGAGCTGAATTTCTTTTTTTTTTTTTGAATTTTAACCGATCTGTATGGATGTACAGTTGATACTAAGCTGATTGATATTTTTTTTTTTTATCGATCCAGTTTATTTTCCTTTATTGATCATGACATTGCGGGGTGGTATCTCCGGGGCATCATTGTGTGTATCAGTTTCAATTGATAACTCTTGAGATTTCGATGTTTTATTCTCCTCTGCATCTTTTGTTCTAGTGGTTTCTCTTTTTGAATGTATCATGGTACTCGCTATTGTGCTCCAAAAAGCAGCGAGTAGTCTTAACTGAAACCGTAAATATTATACAGTGTGTACCCGTGTATGAGAGTATTAATTATCTGTTTCATAACAATCCAAATTATAAATATCATTATGAATCCTGTGCTGATAGAACCGAAACTCATGAAATGACTCCAAATATTACTTAGTGCACTTTCAGTTAATTTTTTTATTGATGATTCTGTTAATAAATTCAGAAAATTTAGAGTTACACCTATACTTCCTTCTTCAGTTACATATTGTACTATTTGATTTAGTACTGCAGTATGTTCAATAGGAAACAATAGTTCTGTGTAGTTTTTCTAAATCATTTTCGGAATAAATTCCATATGCTGCCAGAGTTCCTGGGTTTATATAATGCCAAGTTAATCTGTTTAATGGTTGTAATATTTGGGGTTCATCTGCTTTATTAATTTCGGGTGAGATTTTATACCAGTTTTCGCTGATTTGAAACATAGTTGGTAAAATTTTACTGCACTCTCTCTGTGTACCTCTGATTGTCAAAATTCGTGATTTGGGTTTTATAAAATATGATTGATTTTCATAAATTAAAGGTAATTCGTTGAAACATGTATTGTTGAATGCTCTGAATTTAACTGGGACTTTAGTGCATTGAATGATATGTACAACTTCTCCCGCAAATACCGCCATATAGCCCGGGTTTTTCATAATTATATAAGCAAATTCGTCAGGATCACTTAGGGCTTTAGAGAGACTGTTTTTTATTACTCGCTGTTCTAGGATGCATCTTTGCATAGCTACGTCAAAGAACATTGCATTTAATTCTCCTTTCATATGTTGAGAAAAATAAGCAAGTTTTGTGTTGAAATATGCAGTTAATAGAACATTTTGAGGATCTAAAATTTTATTTTTTGTGGGAAATTCCATATTAATTTTGGTTTCGTAGAAGAATATTCTGGTTTGTTCAATTCTTTTTATATGTAAACCACATATGTTTTCATATCCCGTTTCTGTAAAAGCGAAATTTATATTTTCAGTATTATTTGAGAAATACATTGCAGCTAGTTTGTTTTCTTTATCAATTATTTTCGTTATGTAACCTTGATAGAGAATATTGAAAGAGTTAAAATCGCATTCGGGTTTTTTAATATTGTCCCAATATGTATAACTTCCTTCATTGTCTAGACAAAATGTGTCTTTCAAATTGCATTCTGTTCTAGATTTTGGCGTTAAAACATTTCTCTCTCTGTTAATAACAGCTGAATATGATTCAATCTTTATCTTCAAATTTGCTTCCACCACGATGCTTGGCATTCCTTCGTAGATTCCCCCTTGACAATTAGAACTGGCATCTACTTGCCCGTGTATATGAACAGTGACATAATTCGTTGTGTTGGGATTAATATTTTCAATTAATGTATTACTGAATTTATAATATCCATATTTCAACATGTCATTGCAGGTTTCTCGAGTAATTTTTTGATTATAAATTTTATCACCATCTTTTGTGAGTGAAATGTGAGAGGAAGCTCCGCAGTAAAAAGCTCTTTGTGTAACTCTTATCTTACACTGCTTAATGAATATAGTTCCAAATTCGATTTTTTGCAAAATGTTTATGTATACTTTTTCGTTTGTAGGTTGAATGTCGTCAAAATTGCATTCGCCTATTTGTTTTAAAGATATTGTGCTGATGTTAGGTGATTTTTCTTTGTTGCAGTCATATCCAAATAATGCAAATGCGTGCGTTATTAATTGCAAAATGATGTAAACCCTCATTTTTGCGTTAGCTTTCACCTGAAAATCAATTTTATTTTGTTCTAAACATCTTAGTTTTGTTGGGCGAATTTGATTCGAGTGCACTTTCCGCGTTCGTTTTTTGAAATTTGTAATTCTACGTTATTATTTTCAAATACATTAATAATTTTATAAGGTCCTATATATTCAGGGTCAAATGAATTCTTATTTCCTTCTTTTAGCAATAACACATTATCACCGACGTGGAAATCGAATTCGTTTAATTTCTTATCGTAATATAATTTAGATTTTTGTTTTGCAACTTCGAGATTTTCTTTTGCTAATTTTTGAGTGCGATATATCCGTTTTTCCAATTCTAAGATATATTTGTTATAAGTATAGTCGGATAATACTTCTAGATCAAATCTATTAGTTGGTGTTCGTGCAATTTTACCGAATATACATTCATATGGTGTTAATTTAGTACTTCCGTGAACGCTTGTATTATAAGAAAACGCAGCAGTTTTTATCCAATCAACCCATGTATTTTCATTTTTTATAAAACATTTCAAATATTCTTTGAGAGTATGATGCATTCTTTCAATTGAACTGTTGCTTTGAGGTCTGTAGGCTGATGTAGTGCAATGTTTAGTTTTACATAGTTTCTGTTCATGCATGCAATAATATAGAAAGAGGTGATCGGGGATGTAACGATACGGGAAAATAAATCAAGATAATTGAGCATAAGAATAACAAAATAATTTATTTGCTCCGCGTGACAATGGCATAAAAAACCCTCTCGGGGCGAGGGAAAAAGCCAACGATATTCGGAATACAATGTACTTAGCTGAGAAGTATACAATGTTGGAGGAGCGCAGGAGACAATCCTGCTCGCTCGGCGTCCTCCGCCTCGGGTGACGCCACGCAGGACGTAGACTCCACGCAGGACGTAGACGCGTAGACGCTCGGACGCTGGTTGTCGGCCGCCTCAGCTTGGGATTGCCTCTCTCGGCGTGGTGGATTGCCGGGATGGACAGGAGTCGCCGCTGCGGGCGATTCTCCGCGGTAGCCCTTGAGGGTGTTAATTCGCACCACACTGCCACTACGAGATCACGCGAATTCTCTCAATTCGCGCGACGTCAGGAGATGCCGTCGGATAACTCGAATTATGCGAGAAAGCAAGCTCGTGCGAGGAAAGGCGACCGGGGTCAACTGGCCACGCCGCGCGCGGAGGTCAGGGATCTTCCGGGTTCGAGAAGATTCGGACCCCCATAAAATTAGGACCCGCCCTCGCCAATATTTTCCGTAAACGCGGTTTCTCTTGCCGTCGGCAAGAGAAAGTCCCAAACAGTTTCATTAAGTTTTTAATTAATATAGAGGTAAAATTAGTGCCTTGGTCTGTTAAAATTAATTTAGGTGAGCCATACATATTTATCAAATCATTAAATATAGCAGTAGCAATTTTTGTTGCATTGATTTTTCTCAGAGGACTTAATATAATATATTTTGATAATAAACATTGCATCGTTAAAATATATTTGTTACCATTCTGTGTAACAGGTAAGGAACCGACAACGTCTAATGCTATTTTGTCAAATGCTTCTCCAGGTATATCGGTAATAACCATTGGTTGATGTACTTTTCGTCTAGTTAATTTTCGTATTTGGCAAATTTCACAAATTTCTATTAATTTTTTAACGTCGTACTTTAAAGTGGGCCAGTAATAATCTTGTCGTATCCGTAAATAAGTTTTTGTATTGCCTTTATGACCGTTTACAGGTGATTCGTGTATTGATTTTATTATATTTTCGCGGTCATTTTTAGGGGGGCAAATAATAGTATTTTTACAAATTATTATTTTTAAATCAGGTTTTAAATAACTAAATTCTGCTAGTGTATTTTCGAAAAGTGATAAATCAATATCATGAATTTTTTCACTTGAAAATCTAATAGTTTTGAGTTCTTGATTTTTAATATGAAGGAAAAAGTTTTTAATGGCTAATTTAAAATTTCCATATTCTACTCTAGAACTTGAGTCTTGGGTGATGCATATTACATATATTTTCTTCCGATCTTGTGTATAGAATTTCGTGTCTCCGATTTTTAAATCGTCGAAATTTTTCAATTTCATTCGTTTCAACAAAGTTTCACCGGTAGTATCCGATGGTTCTCCCTTTTCTGTGACGAAAATTCCGATGTTATCTTTAAACATAAATATTGAATCCCTAAAAAAATATTATTTTTTGATCGTACATTTAGGTCATAATCAATTGTATTTTCTTCTGTTTCGTCATCAGACGTCGTTGAACTTTCGGTCTCTGTGTCATCTCCGGTGTCCTCATCGTCCGTCGGGGTGAGTAGATCGGAGTTTATGTCGACAAGGTCGGAGTTACATTCGGGAGTATTTATTTTACATTTCACTTCTCTATCACTCTTACTCTGCTTCGATCTCGTCACAACTGTTACTGGGAGTGAGGGGGGATTGCGTGATAAAGCGTCCGCAACGTAGTTTGTTATTCCTTCTTTGTATATTATCTCATATTCAAACTCACGCAACTTTAAGTAAAATTTTTGTAATCTCGACGTGGGGTCTTTAAAATTGTATGCCCACATTAATGGTTTATAATCCGTGTAAAAAGTGAATTTTCTACCGTAAAGGAAATATCTAAATTGAAACGCGGTGCATGCCATAGCCAAAAATTCTTTCTCTATTGTAGAATAATTTATTTCGGCATTTTTTAAATTTCTTGAATAAAATGCAATTGGTTTATCATGTTTATCGTTTTCTTGACTGAGGACAGCTCCTATTGCAAAATTTGACGCATCTGTCGTGACCATAAATGGTTTTTTTTTAAGTCTGGATAACATAATACTGGTTCAGAAACTAAACAATCCTTTAATTTTGCAAATGCATTTTCTTGAGTTGTAGTCCATTCAAATTTTGCTTCTTTTCGTAGGAGTTTAGTAAGAGGTTTAGTTGTTTTCGCAAAATCTGGGATAAATTTCCTATAATATCCAGCCAATCCTAGGAATTGTTTAATATTTTTTTGATTTATTGGTGTTAGGAAGTTTTGCATTGCTAAAATTTTCGTTTTGTCAGGTCGAATTCCATCTATGCTTATTTCATGTCCCAAATATATAACGGATGTTTTATAAAATTCGCATTTTTCGGGGAGAGCATCATGTTCGCGGTTCTCAAACGTTGGGCGACCCTCTTGAATTTATCATCGTGCTCTTCTATAATTTTAGCAAAAATGATACAATCATCTACATAAATAAAAATTTCTTTCCCTTGTAAACCTCGGAAAACATTATCCATTTGCCTTTGAAAAGTTGCAGATGAATTCTTTAAACCGAATGGAATACGTGTAAAATGATATTGACCATATGGTGTCGAAAAATCAGTTTTTTGTTTGTCTTCAAATCTCATAGGTATTTGTTGAAAGCTTGAAGCAAGGTCAAGTATTGTGAAATATTTTGATCCTCCAAGTTGATCAATAATTTCGGTTATATTTGGTACGGGATAGGCGTCATTTATTGTTTTATTATTAAGTTCCCGATAGTCTATTACGAGTCGCTATTTGTTCTTCTTCGTCAAGCGTTTTCTTTTTTACTATCCATAATGGGCTATTATAACCTGAATCACTATTTCCCTTGATCTAATAAGATTTTTACCTGATTTTCTATCTCACTTTTCAAAGTTGGTGGATATCTGTATTGTTTAACATTCACAGGTATGTCGTCTTTTAGACAAATTTTGTGTTCAGTAATATGAGTAGCTTTGAGTTTATCAGTGGGTGTTTTAAATATATCAAAATATGTTTTGCATAAGGTTTTTACCTTTTCTTGTATTATACCATCATATTTATTAATTGAAACTAATTCTTCAATTATTTTATTTCGTGCAGCTGATTAATGGGTTACCTTATCATTGAGTTTTGATTTATTTACCTCCATCATACCATTGGCATTTATTACTACATCTTTGATAAGGTTTAACTTTTCTTTTCCCAGAGTTTCTTCGACAAAACGGTTTTTCTCATAATCGATGTCATATCAGATTTCTGGTTTTCTACAACAGTCAACATGACCAAAGTTTATACTGTAGCAGGTTGTTTTCCACTTTTCAGTTGTTTGCATTTGTTATTTTCCATAAATTCGTCATCTGATATATTTTTTTTTATTTTTGCAGTATTATCCAGTTACCTTTCAAACGAGATTTTTATGTTATTGATTTTCATGTTTCCTTCACCAAAATTAATTTTAGCTTTGTTTTCAAGACAAAATTCTGCTCCAACTAAAGCTCTAGTAATTATTGGAAAATCATCAGTTACGACTAAAAATTTCGTTTTTATATTGAAGTCTTTTATTTTAATTTCTATAGAGCCAATGGCCTCATAAACTGTTTCTCCAATACCAAATATACGAGGCCTATCATTATGATTAATTTTAACATAATTTTTAATGTGTGAAATTTTTATTAAATTGGGTTGGGCACCGGTATCTAGCATAAAATTGCAGCTTTCATTGACAATTTCTTCTGAGTTAAGTATTATTACCGGTACTTTCCCCAAAACCTCGGATAATTTTATTTGATTTCCATTGGTTGAGGTGATTCTTCGACACCCCCGGAATAGTAGTCCGTTTGGATTATTGTATGAACGTTGTTCAAGGCTGTCGCATTCTGAAAATTTGGATTTTTCGTTTCTCTAAATTTCTTTGTGTAGCAGTTTTCTTCAGAATGATTTTTCTTTCCACAATATTCACAGATTAAATTTGAATTATTTTGAGGACGATTCGTAGTATTATTATTTTGTGGAGTTCCTTGATTTTGTTTATTGAAATTATTATTTCGAAATTTATTAATGTTTTGTTTATTTGGTATAGATTTATTTGGAAAATTTTTTTATGTCGTGTTATTGTTAGTGTTTTGGGATTTGTTGAATCTTTCTTGATCTAATAGAATATCCTTTTCCATTTTATTAGCACTAATAATTAGTTCGGTTAAATTTTCAGAATTCAAATAAAGACGATACTCCGGGGGTATAGAAAAATTTGAAATATTTAATCGCCAGTTTGTCAATTTTTTTTATTTCTTCAGTCGATAACTGTTGTACTCCTGATTCTATATATAAACAATCTTTAAGAGTATTATATAGATCCATGAATTTTTCCGTGTTTGTCAGCATATTTTCACTATTTGATTTTACAATCGAACCCATTTTACTCCAATATTCTCCTGAGCTATGGTCAGTAATAAAAATGTTCCTCAATTTAACAATTAATTCATCAATTGTTTTGCATTCAGACATCCCTATCGACGTAAGAGTATAATTATGAATTTTTAATTTTATCAGTGTAACGATTTCCAATTGTTGTTCCGTTGAGAATATTCCTTAATTGCTTTTATAGCACGTAGAAATGGAAATATGTTAGCCGTAGAACGTAGGAATCGTGACGATACATTCTTGTGTAATCGTGCGAGAGATAGATGTCATATTATTTGCACTGCCTGGCGAAAAGGGATTGCGAGCAAACTAATGAGGCCTTACGTTTGCATATTGGTTTTCTCCGAGTTCGATCATAGGATTTTCACTACTTGTTTCATTTTCGGATTGCTGTTGTTGTACAGTCATGTGTCTTAATTGTTCCTCTAAACTATTTATTTTGACATTTAAAGAATCGTTTAATTGTTGATTTTCACGCATAGAAGTTTCCATTTGATTTTCTCGAATTCTGAGTTGTCGTTCTCGTTTAGTAAGTTCTTTCATTTGCATGTCGAGTTCTTCGGGGCTAAGTCGGTCCATTTTAATTTATTGTTAATTTAATAATATTTGAAAAGTTTCTCTAGAATTTTTGAAATGCTTTTTTTTTCTTTTTGAAAATTAATAGAAACGTTTGGTTTGATAAGTTTCGATTTTCGTATCCCACCGCTATCACCAATTTTATTTTAATTTTTAGTCTTACTGTTATGTTTGAGGTTAATTTAAGCTTATTTTAAAATAAATTTCGTTCTTTAAAATTTTAAATTTGAATTTATTCAATTATAATATTTATTACAATTTTTGTTTTTATTTTACAAATAAAAATAAATATATAATATAAAAAGAAGACTTCAAGTAAGAATAAGCTTTAAAATAATATTACAATAAAATGCGGACACCGCGTATATTAAAAAGAATTTATCGCTCGTTTAACGTGTAGCGTTACTTGTTTTCAAACGTTGATCTCGGTCGGCTATTTAGACGTCCTTGCAAGTGTAGTTTGAGTAGTTCGGAAGGCCGTTGTGGGTTTTGAATTTCTTCCTGTGTAGCTTGCTGTCACCACTCCGTTGTAGTTGTGGGTCCGGAGCACCCAATTATGATAAGAGTTTGAGAGTTTCTTGAACGACAAGTGCAGAGTCGAATATCGAATACAGTTTAAGTTATAATTGCTTATAGATCAACTGAATGAAGAATTGACAAAAAGTGCATAATGATAGTTAGGTGTTGCTTTTATAGCCTTTTAAATCTTTCCCCACCATAACACCTTTACAGATGAGATTCGAAAGAGGGTGATCTTCTTTGGATTGATAATTTTACAATAGCCTGTCCAGGAATTTATCAGTTATCGATCATAGACAGAAACAACGGCCTTTATCTTCGTAATTTTAGCTTGATTTCGTATGCATAAGAGTTATATTCATTATCGTGATAAAGATTCGTTCGTAATTGAATCTTTATTTACAATCGATATGTCGCATGCAATGCGACATTTAATATATAATAAAAAAAAAATAACAAAAATTTTCTTACATAACAGTACATACAACGTTATTTAAATATATCGTCAAGTTAATGAGAAAAATTTAAATTACAAGACTTTATTGATTAGATTTTGTGTCTCTCGACAAATTTTGAGATGGTTTATATATCACCGGCAATATTACCTCGTCAAACGTCTAATTTCCGCATGAGGTCGCCGACAATAACAAAAACGCCGAATGTAAACACATGCGCGACCGTTGTTCAGATTTTCGAGTAATTATTGAATATAATTATTTTTGTTAGGGATGGAACTGGAAGCAGCCTGCGTCGAGGATTCGTGGGGACGCCCGCATGTGAAATTGTTATGTTGAGAGCTATTAAAATGCGCTATTTGTTGTTGTTGAGCGTTTAAACAAGTTGAGCAAAATTGGCTCATTGAGCGCACGTATAGCTCCGCCGTTTTGTATGAAAGAGGAGTGTGTATGTGTGTAAGAATGCGTGTGTGAGTGAGAAAGTCTGTTTCATCGACGTCTCCATTTTCTCTCTCTCTCTTAAGCATGCCTCACCCGACTCTTATGATCTTTGTCTCTCTAACCTAAGGCGGGTTTTTTCTGAAGAAGAAGACGTCCCGTCAATTTTACGTATAATCTTGTATAAAATCGCGAGAGTGATACGCATAGATTATATGGGCTTTTTCTTCCGTTGGCAAGTCGAAAATTTCTTATACCAGGGGTAAATGAATAGTGTGTGTGTACGCGTACAAGGGTGCCGGGAAATCGCGCGTGATCGAAAGCGCAAGCAGATCAGTCGGTTGGAGTGATAAGCTCAACCGTCCATTGATTCTAGGAAAATACAAATGAAAATTGGGTCGTGAAGGGCGGGACGAGAAGGCCTAATTGCGTGCAAGATAAATTTTGTGAGTCAGAGCTCTGACAACTTTCAACTGTGCATTTGTGTTATGTTTTGATTCTTTTTACAAACTTTTTACAATATTTTTTTTACAAAAATATTACAATTAACAACTTTTAAATATATTTATACATATCGATTTTATTAACATATTTACATGAACATGAATATTATGACGTTTAGTCTTATTTTCGTTCGACGGTTCCCCGTGGGACCGGAGGAGGGAGTCGAATTGCTCTCTCGATGCGAGAGGGGCTCAACACCCGTGACATCCCCTAGCTAGGATAGCTGGTCGCCGGGATTCCAGGGTTCGGGAGGATAGGGAATTTCGTGGTGTTAAAACTACAAAGAAAAGAAAACAAGAAGATTCATCAAGAAATTAGAAATTTCTTTTTCCACCGGTAAGTATAAATTTCTAATTCGTTTTATTTTAATTCTTCTTTTTCTCCATAGATGGTGGCTTGATCGGAATGGCAAATTACTGAAATACCAACACAGGATTTTTTTTTAGTTCGTGGGCCTAAACACAGGAGGGCGCGGGGATTCTTCGTCAACTGTTGCTAACTATAGCATATTTTCATATGCTACAGTTTGTTGCTCTGCAAGATAGCGGTGGATGTATGTTTGGTTGAATCCCGCTTGTGAAAGCAAGCTTGGGATCGTTCAATGAGGCTTGATCGGGAGCGAAAACTTTGTCTTCTCGGATTGCGGACGCGCTTTTATACGCGAGTTCTCGGTGGCGGTGTGGATTTTTCCGTGAAAGTGCGCGTTTTTGTTGTGCGTTCATTTGCGTCCACGTTTTCCATGTGAATTTTTGCGAGGACCGCGAGAGGCGCTGGTGTCACGTTTGTGTACAGTCGTGCGAGCGGACGCGTCGCGGAAGGTCGTGGCTTCGAGAATTTTCCACGATCTCATGCGTCCTCACAATATTATATTTAAATACAATGATTTTCAATTATTTTTTTTATTTATTTACAATGTAATAATATTGTTAGAAATGAAACTGAGCATTGGTCCCAGAAGACGCACGTTCTGCATGCGGGGACGGCCGCGATATACAAAACACATTAAAAAGGGCCATCAAAATGCGCAGATTGATGTCTTGCGCTTGGCCGTGTGTGTGTGAAGAGCGAAGTGGCTCAGAAGGACGTGCATAGTTTCGCCGATGTGTGAAAAGGGAAAAACTGCGCGTATTAGTGTTTGAAAAGTATGTGTGAGTGATTGCGGGATGACGGCCTACGTTGAAGTTTCCGATTTTCTCTCTCTCTTTCTCTTCAGTATGATTTGGCCGAAAACTCATTCTTTCAATCGATTTCTCGCTCTCGTACTTTTTCTTGCTTCCTCTCTCTCTCCCTCGCTTTTTTTTGATCACTCGCTGCATGAGCGATTTTTTCTTGCTTCTCTCTCTAGCTAATTTTCATCGAAGACGAAGACGTTCCGTCAAACTTATGCATATTTTATATAGAATCACGAGTATGCAAAAATTAGATTATCTGGCTTTTTCTTCCGTATGGCAAGGCGGAAGTTTTTTACGCTAGGGGTTATGAGTCGAGTGAATGAACGCATTTCGCGGATTCGCGGGGTTCGGAAAATACGAAAAGCTTCGGATATTGAAAAGATAAGTTCAACCGTCCGTTGCTTCTCGGAAAAACAAAAGAAAACTGATGGCGAAGAGCGGGGCCAAAGGCCTCTCAGCCTTTATACGATTGCGTGCAGAAGTAATTGTGAATCAGATGCGCTGACGATTCCAATCAGTGCGTTCATTATTGTTCGATACAGGAGAAGTCTGTGCATTGTGCTTTTTGATTCTGTGAATAAAGTTGTCTTGCCGCAAGCAGCCTTGTTTTCTTTACCAAAATCACCCGATCCTTCTTCCATAATTTACAAATATACTTCTTAATTTAATAATTTCTTTGTACATTATATTTAAATATAATATTAATAAAACTATCGATGATGTTTTAACTATAAAATGTGTAATAATATTTTTACTATCACGCACCATTCACACAACAATATTTACAAATTATTACTGGCATACTTATATATTTAAATTTTTTTGATATTTCTGTAGTATCTGCGAGACGTTTTATGTACTTTTTTATATTTATTATTATCATTGCAATATTAATATAAAAGAAAATGTATGCTAAATTCTAAAATTTCATTTAAAATATTATGTTTTTGACAAATAATATATTTTTCCTTAAAATATGTATAATACTATTTTTTAAAATTGATTTTAGAAAGTGATTGTTTGCGATTTGTTTCAATGTATTTATATAATAAAATATTAATTTCTTCAAGAAAATCAGCAAGCTTATCACTGCAATACATTAAATGTCTCTCGACATCTACAATTTCTTTTAATTCAGTAAAAGTGTGATGCATCGGGGGTTTATTTGTAAAAAATTCTTTTTTACATTCTGAACAGTTTTCCTTTATATTAATTTTTTCAATACGTATCCAGATACGTAAAACAAAGCATTTTTATTTTTTTTAACGTCATTTATAACATTTGATACATCTACGTTTTCACTGAATGTTGCATCCACGCATTCATTTTGTATATCAACATTATCAAACATTTTATAAATTACATCACAATCGTCCAACTCACAATCAATTTTTATTTGTAAAAAGGGAATGCTAATTATCTAATAATTCACAATCATCATTTTTGCAATTGCTATGAATATTATTAGAAAACGATAAATTATTTATCATGCATATTTTAAATTAATAGCAAGTTGAATTATTGTTCATAATTCCATGTTGTCGCACTGGCCACTATAAATATATGTATTTATTGCAATAGCCATTGTATGGCTCTGATATTGAGCTGCTATTTTCACCTTCATTTTTTAAAAAAAAGTCGGAAAAATTAAAAGAATTTAAAATTTATTTGCCCAAAAGTTTAAAATACTGAAGTTCTGAAATTTCAAAAGATTTTTTTATATACATTAATTTAGCCTTCTTTTGTATAGTATCTAGTTGGCCATTTTCAGTTGTTATCACGGTCTTATTAAATATAATTTTATTATTAATTAAAAAATTACGCGTGTTTTTTAATAAGTGAGAAACGTTAAAAATTATGTACGTTGGTTTGTTATAAAAAATAAAATAATGCGTGTTTTTAAAAGCTACTGTGTTTTCACTTAAAGCTTTTAATGCTGAAACTTGTACCTTACCCTTAAGTGTGTTTTGTGACAGTAATTGAAAATAAATTCTTAAATATATATACAAACGGGAGCTTTTTTTGATTGTTACGGTTCATATTTTATCATCTAAAGTCCACCTTTTCGCACTTAATGGTTTATTAATATTTCTAAATTGAATATTTATAAAATTTTGTACAACGGAATTTAAATTTTTTTCAATATTGTTTAAAAAGCCTTTGTCATAAACTTCTTGTAATTTTTCCAATGTTTTTCTTTTAAATATAATTTTTTACGTAATTTGCAAATTTTTTCTTAATACTGCTCGATATACCGCATATATTATTAATATTTTTGGTGATAGGTCTTTTTTTGCTACATAAATTTTTTGTAAAATTTTTCTAAAATTACTTTTTCTTTACTTTTGTAATATTTTTAGATATTGGTGATTGAAATAGAATAATTGATAATGGAGGTACATTTTCCTCTTCTTCTGCTTTGTCCTCTGCTTTCGTTGTCTCCTCTTCATTTATAGGAAACTGAAAATCCTCTTCTTCATCGCTTTCAGTTGATTTTTGGAAATCATCGTTTTCCACTGCATTGCAAATATTTTGTGTATCTGTCATGATACTGCTTCTTGTAATAGAAAACACAATAAAATTAGTGTAACTTTCTTTATTTGCACTTCCAATTGTATTACACTGATCTTGTACATTAATCTTAGGAACAGCGTTCCAATTAAGGTACATTGTATCCTCATTTCTGTAGTCTACATCCACAAAATGATCCTCGCAGACGAAAAATAAACTTTTGTAAGCAATGACAGTAGAACTATGCCACAAATTTTTTTTTCACACATTTCAAATTACCTCTCTTGTTGGAAATGAGAGAAACTTTTAATTTACGTGATCAGCATTAGTGCTTCTTGAGAAATATTTATTATTGCTTCTGATATCTTACAAGAATATTTCATTTTTCCAGAAAACATCTTGGCAACGATTTTTATTAATACTTTACAATCTCAAAAATAATGTTAATTTTCCATAATATTAATTGAGAAACTTGTAAAAAAGCTTACACGTTTTTAGTTATAAATTTTTGAGAATTTTTCAAAAGATAAAATTAATGCGTACACTGCAACCTCTTGAAAAGAAATGTGAAAATAAAGATTTGCAGAATTTTCTTGTCCTGAGAAAATTTTACCTATGCAAACGATGAAATGAAAAGAAAGCATATGCACAGACAACAATCAGAAAGAAAAGTTTTATAACAAGCACATATTCATATAACATAAATATTCACCTGACTCTCCTCTTTCTCTTTCTCTCTCTCTCAAACCCTCATTCTCTCTCACCCATAAATATTTCAAAATATGATTATTTATTAAAATTAGCTAGAGTATTGCTAATGCTACCTAATTTATTATTTTGTATTTTTGCAAATATTAATAATGTCCTCGGCCGTTTCTGAAAAAATGCTAGAGAAATACGATGTAAATAGTTATATGTGACGGGAAAAAGAGTGAGGAGGTACAAGATGCTTCAATTGACCACTTCAATATTTTGAGCCACAGAATAACAATTTATTTGGATCGTTTCGTGTACATAGGCATTAAAACTCCCTCGCGATGACGAGGAAAATCCACCATAAATACAATCAGTTACCTAAGTTTACGGTGCAACGTAGAAGCTCGCAATAGCAGGACAGTGGCTAGTGTCCTCCGTAAAGCTCATCACGATATTCCAATGCGTGGGGACGCTTCTCGTCGCCGGCCTGGACTGCAACGCACGGCCGCTGCAAACCTTGGTGATTCGGCCTGGCACTCACAGGATGTAACCCCCTGAATTAAAACGGTGCCTTCGCCGTTGAATGCAATGCGCGGAACCTGATATTTGCGCAAGTGTTGCTCACACTTGCATACACACACCAGCGCATACGCGACGGCAAATCTCATGAGAAGCAATAATAACCATATGCGATAGAGGCGACTGTATCTCTTTCTCGAATAATCGACAAAACGCACGGAGTTCAAACACTGAAGGGTCAAGGTGCAACAGTGATGCGCAGAGAGATGCATCTTCGGAAAATTTGTCAACCCCACGCGGCGTTCCGGTCCGTCATAAATTTTTGGGCCAGCCCCCATAATTGTTTTACTTCGAGTCACTCTCTCTAGCCGTTGGAAAGCGGACGGCAACAGAAAGCATCGAACAAATAATTAATTATAAAAATATTTTAGAACTAAACTTAATTATAAATTAAAATATTTATAACTTATATACATATATTATTTACAATAATACTTAATATAATGTATTCCATTGAAAATAACTTGATTTATATTAATAATTGACTAATAATATACGATATATAAAGAAATATACTATGGTAACTATTGTTCGAACAAAAAATATGTATATAAGTTATAAGTATTTTATGTTACAATTAAATTTAGTTTTAAAATATTTTTATAATGAATTATTAATATTTTCAAAAATACACAATAATAAATTAGGTAGCATTAGCAATACTCTAAATAATTTTAATAAATAATCATAGTTTGAAGTATTTGTGGGTGAGAGAGAATGAGAATAAGAGAGAGAGAGAGAGAGAGACTGAGTGAGGGAGAAAGTTATGTAATCCGATTAAATTTTAGCGACAACGTAGATAGTTGGCAATTTATTATATGTATTGAAGAAGCAGATAGAGAAGATTTCATTGTTTATTGTACCATATTTCTTGTACAAAACATGTATTTATGATAGACAAGCGGATATCCTCCTTAAAGTTTTTGGTCTGTCCAATGTACTTTTGAATTTTAAATATATTAAAGTGCTCTATAATATATATAAATATGTAGATGAGAGCTTATGCTTGCATCATTAGAAATATATTTTTACAATAATAAGACCAGAAATGTCAATATGTTAACAAGCCATAGAAATAAATCTTACAATATATATTTCTAATGATGCAAGCATAAGATTTTAGATATATAGCACTGTAATATATTTAAAATTGAAAAGTACATCGTAAAGACCAAATTGAATATAAGTATTTTGATGGTGGGAGAAATATGTTCTTTCTCTCTCGCACTTATAGCTTTTCTGCCAAGAGTCTGTAGCTCGAGTTAAAATGTTTTAAAGCACTCATAAAAATTTTTGTTCGAGTCACGAACTCTTCACAAGTCGCTAATGTTTCTATATGTGCGAGAGAAAGAGCACATTTTTCCCACCATGCTTGTTTCCAAAATTTAACATGGACCTTAGCATTCTCTAAGTATTTCTTCTGTGGTTGGCAACAAACATGGTGCGCAAAATATCTTCTCTCTCTCTCGCACTTTAGGTACACGAGCGATCTCTAAAAGGTCCATGGCACCAATTAACATTTTTTATAAGTGCTTGAAAACCTAATTGAAAAAAAAAATTCTAACTACAGATACACAAATGATGACTAAATATTAACTTGACATTTTTGTTATTTTGAGTTTTCATACAATGTTGTTTTCAATTTTAATTTTTAATTTTCAGAGTTCAAAAAATTGTGTTTATACCTTTCAACAAATACTGAAACTTTTGAAAATTCTAATTGAACTCATAAACTCATAACTACTGAAATTTATTAATAAATTTTACCTAAAGAAATATTCAAGCATTTATGTATATTCACGTTGTCTTCTTCGCGGTCAATGAACGCGCAAAAAAATTCAAAGATTTATAATTTTCTCTTAAAGTTTTGAAAAACTATATATTCTTTGTAAATTTAAAAAAATATAATTTTTTAAAATTAATATTAAATTAATATTTTTACTAGAAATCTTCAGCAATAGAATATATCTTGGTCCAAAAAAATCAAAGTATTGGTGAATAAATAAAATTCAACAAACACATAAAAAGTATATCAATTTTTTTTCTTACCTAGCTACATCCGTTGATATGAGTGCTACTTCATCATAAGAGAAACGATTAATTTAATGACTTAAAAAAATAAAACATCTTGTACAACAAATGAATGAAAGTATTTTTATTCGGCTAATGTTAAAAACTTTCGACCTAAATTTAGAAATTAACCTATATATGACGCATCATCTTTAACTTTAGATAAAATAGTTATTAAAAAAACAGGCGGATCGCAAAATTGTTATCTATAGACCAGTCATATTAGTCAAAGAAGGAAAATTTTATGAACCCATAAAAATGGAATATCGCTATAATATACGGAAGCTAGCTACGAAAATTTGTTTAAATTAACATTAACAAATTTGCTGTATTTTTTTTAATAAAAAATTTTTATATCTCGAAATTAAGGCTTACACGAACAAATTTTACTTAATTTTCTCCATTATGAGATTTTCTAAATAATAGGTTAATGATAAAAAACGAATTTTTTTTATTGTAATAACCTTAATATTTGCAAAAATATATTTTACAATTTAATATATATTTACACCAAGTACATATTATTTAAATGTTATATTGGGCTGACGAATTGTCGGTGTTATCTTGAAATTAAATCTGTAAATGCAAATACACGTGGAAAATTGATTATATAAGATTTTTTTAATAAAGGACGTTTGAAATATGCAAATACTGTTTCATTTCGGTATAATAATTCGTAAAGTGCGTGCAAATTTTTTTTAAAAGTTCTTTACATCACTAATAACCGTACACTAAAAAATACAAAATTTAAACGTATTTCCGATAGTTTAGTTTGTACAAATCATAGCGATATTTCTTTTATATGTATCGCACTGAACCGATTGCAAAAAGAATCTCGTGTACTTCACATAGCTTCCGTTTTTATCCTTTTTACACAAATGAACTAGTATAGATGTATAAATATCGTCTTGCGCTAAATAAAGTTTCATTCCACTAACCTTAAGAAATTGATAATAAACATATTAAAAAAACATTTTCATTATTGTTTTGTGAATTTTTATTTTTAATTAATTGATAACATTAAAAACTATAATAGCAAACTAAAAAATTGAATCTTGTGAAAATAAAAGATCTGAATAAATATTGATAAAACAAAACAAATTTTTTTAAAAATTAATAACTTTATTGAGGCCATTTATATATCGAAAACATTGTTTTTCACCATAACCAGTTAATTTATGCGAGACTAACCTCAAGAGTACTCCTCTGTAAATCCAATACAATTGTAATGTAATATATGTATCTCAAAGAGGAATCTTATATGGATTATGAAATTTTTCTTCATCTCAAAGAGAACATTTTTTATTCGGTATAATTATTTTGTATTTTTATTATCTTACGATGAAAATTAAAATTGTTTATCATTTATGAAGTCATGTTATAATTTGTTTTCATTGTCTTTCTCATCAGTATTTTCATTACCACTACCAATTGTTACAAATATAACTTAATTCAACATAATTAATACTTAGAACTATTCGAATTCCGAAAAGAATTATTAATTAGTACAAAACGTAGCGTAAAATATTGTTGGCGATTAAGATTAAGAAAATATTGATCATTGGGAATTCGGCAACAAGATCAATATAATGGATATTGACTAATATTTTGATAAATAATGATAAAAAAAAACTGATATCCAACAAAAATACTAATTAAGAATAAAAAATGAGAACATGTTCCGGTGGGAGGATTCGCAAAAGTTAAAAAGTTATCAGCTTGATCGGAATATGACGTAATGAATAAAATCAAGATGAAGATGTTTATGATTCCGATTCGGGATGAAATTGAATCAATAACGCGATACTTATCTTCTAAACGGTTAATGTTAAAATTTTCATTGTCACTTCGATTTAACGATCGCAAAGTAGGGACTATATTTTATCACGAGCCACACACAGACACATACTTAATCTCTCTCTTCCGATTTATTGGAAATAAATCGGCAATTAACTTGAGAATAATTGTTATTGAGTAATTACCCTCAAGACAGCTAGAGCGGTTTGATCGCTCCAGCTTTGGCAGAAACGCGACTGGAAAATAAAAAAATAGATAAATAATTGTTATAATAAAAATTACATCGGAAAATTAAATATGTAGCACATTAAAAAAATTTTTTTTTAATTTTATATTTATCAAAATTATTATTAAAAATGAAGTATATTAAAATTAAATATAATTAAAACTTAAGTATTTAAAGAAACTATTTATAAACTATTTAATTTTTTTTAAACATTTAAAATTATTTTAAATCAAATATAAAATAATATTTAAATAAAACCATTCTTTTAAATAAAAAAAAAATTTACATATGTACACCGCATTAAAATTTAAATATAGCTATTTTTACACAAAATACCAAATATAAATGCAAAATTAAATATTAAAAAATTAAAAGTAATTTATTTACGTCTCACTAATCATACGATTATTGTTTTATAATAAAGATTGTTTTTTTTTCTCATCATTTTCAAAACCAGAATCAAAATCACAAAGTCTTTTTTTCAATGTAGTACATTTATCATGTTTTAAAGTTTTTTTATTTTTTAATAATTTTTTTATAGTGTTTACTAAATGGTTAAAAAAATTTGGATACCCATCATATCCAGGAAAAACATTAACGTCAATTATGGCGTATTTTTCTGTATGATTTTCAATAACTACATCAACTCCGACTAGCAGTAAGCCAAAAATTTGTTCAACTTTTCTAACGATTTTCTCGAAAATTTCAAATTTTGGCGTAGCGGTCAAATATTGATCTTCTTCTAATATAACAGACCATTTTGAATTTGAACCACTTTTAGAAATATCATGTGAACTAAAAAATATAGTATTCATTAATTCACAATCCTTATGATAAAAATTTTTAAGGCTGGGTCTTTTAACAATGTGAAAACGGTCATTGACTATAAACATTTTATACAAAATAGCATTATGATTAATCAAGTTTTGAATTAAGCATGGTAGTTGACAATCTGATAAACCTTGTTCATTAAAGATGACCATCATCTAGAAGTAAAATTATAACTACTGTGTATAATATAGAATGCAAAATATGTTTATAATAATTTTTATCTACATTCCTAAAAACTATTTTATAAAAATAAATTTTTAATTATAATCTTATATAATAACATGAATGAAAAATAGATAAAGTATTTAATGATTTTTATTATTTAATACAAATACTTTATGAATTATAAACAAATGTTATTACCTTGTGTGCATTATTCGATCCTTGAGCAATAAGAGGTTTACAAACACATGGGAATTTTATTTGATTTTCTTTAAACGAATTCATTATATCAAAAACATTTTTGGATTTAATTTCAATAAAATTAGGTACAAAAACATCATCTATAACATAAATAAATTAGTGTTTGTGTATCTTTACATATTGTGTATTTTATTTTTAAATAAAAATCAAATAACCATCAGACTGTATACTATTATATATCATTTCATAAGAGCGATAACGATTTCGTAAATTCCGAACATTTTCTAAAGGATCTATCACCACCAAATCAGGATTACTTTTTATATAATCTTGTATTCTTATGACAATATCTTTTGCCTGTAAAAATAAAATTATGTATACTATGAAATTAATTAATAAATGTAAGTAAATTAATAATTTATTATGAATTTACGTTAAAAGAAATTATTTTTTTAATTGATATTGCAAACAAAATTAATATATTTTTTTAATTGAAAATAATAATTGTTACGACGTATATTTCTACTATATTATTTATTTATACTCCGTAACTACTTATTTATATATTTATTCATCTATTTATTTGTCTTCTTTGTCGCGTTCTTTGTTACTTATTTACTTCTTTATCTATTCGCTTAATTATAATACGACGATTGTCCAGTTCTTTTCTGCCGTAGCTGAAGCGGTCAAAGCGTTTCAGCCTTTATGAGGATTTTAAGATAAAATAAATACAATTCGTTAATTCGCGTTTTAAATACCGATTTATTAATCATAAATCGGAAGAGAGAATTTAATGTGTTAGAGTGGCTCGTGATACGAATCTAGCGTCTACGTTAGTGTCCGAATTATTATAATACTTGCGTTATCGCGAAGCTGCTCGAGTGTGTGAGTTTGTCGTGTTGGTTTCCGACGAGAGTCGCTGACCGGGATAAAATTACTTCGCGATGTTACCCAGGTTGATTCTACTTTTCTCGCGATCGCTCGTGTCCGAATCTTCAAAATACACTGATGAGAGTTTACTTCTTTTTCGATTAGCCGAATCGAACCCTTTTATTACTCATGTCACCTTATTTATAGGGAAAAATTGCTAACTCTTTATGTCCTCCCACCTTGGAGGTGTTCACGTTTTTGGGCTTAATTCGCTTTACCTTGATCTTTATTTATATTTCTTAATATATTGATTAATAATCACGCATTTTGATATCATCTTTCGACATTTTTACGTTTAGATATACATTTTATACTGCGTTTTGTGCTCCTTTCCCACTTATTTTACATAATACTTCTTATTCTATTCATTAATTATGTCAATTCCGTTACATACGTAACATAATATATAAAAAAATATATTTTAACCATTTTAAACATTTATTTATTATATTAGAACTAAAAGACTTACATCCTTATTACCATCCTCTGCATTAGCTAAAATATCTGTTAACTTATGAAGAAAGACATGGATTGGTCCTTGGGATTCTAGATTTGATTCGATGTTTATCTGATTACAATAAAAACAAGAATTATTTTTAAAACAACTTTTTTATTTTTTAATAAAAAAATAATATTTACTATTGAAAATATTTGATTGATTGATTGTACATATTTTAATAAGAAAGTTCTTTTACAAATTAAGGTCGAAATTCTGTTTTTCTTTATCAATAATTATAGAAATTTATTATTAAATTTAATGTTAAATTATTCAAAAATGCTTAATTATTATATACATTAATTTTTTTAATTTTTTTCAAATTAAAATAATAAAAAATATAAATATAAGAACATTTAATAAAATAAATGAGTCATATATTGAAAAAATTTAATAGTAATAATAATTATTAAATTATTATAAATAATTATTACTATTAAATTTGTCAATATATGACTCCTTAATTTTATTATATCAATATATATATATATATATATAAACTCATTTTTACTTAAGTATATACATAATTATAATAGTATAATAAAGGACAAAAATATGTCTAATAAAGAATAATTTAATTAATTCTTTCTAAATATTAACTCTATGTGTTTTACAAATTTAAAATGAATTTTTTCATAAGTAAAATTACGAATCAAAAAAAAAAAAAAAATTATATAGAGACTGTCATTTTTTATTATAACGATTTTATTATAAGTATACCATATTATGAAGTAAATTGGTAAATCTTAATATTTTAAACTAAAAAATTAAATATTACTAATACTCATCTTTTAATTCTTATTTAAAGTCACAATTTATTTTTGTTTGAGGTAAGTACTTAAAAACATAAATAAGAAAGTAAGAAAAAAATTAGAGTCTAAAAATATTGAAAATACATGTATGCATGTAAACATTTCTCGTTATTTTATGAAAAATTAAAACTAATATCATACATTAAGAACTTTACTTACTTACTTTTGTATAAATGTAACAAATAAATGTTTTATTAAATTTATAAAACTAAATGATTATGGCATTCTATCAAATGTAAAAAAAATTGTTGAATATTAGTTGAAAGCTAGTAAATGTACTAGAATAACATAAAGTTTATGAATTAATTTCATTGTCATTATCAAGCTTATCAAAAAATCAAAAAATAAAGTTATCCCTTTAATATATATAATAGTAGATAATCAATATCTAAAGTACAAGTAATACAATAAAATATTTAATGATATACAAACTAAAGTAATGCAAAAAATTTTTTAACTAACTAGTACTAGGCTCTTGTGGTATATTTACAATAACAAAACATAATTACTACCGCTTGTTCCATCACTTTTATCTTAGCAATCTATTTGCTCAACTTTTTAATTGCACATTATTATATACAATACATTTATATTGTTGCATTCCCTCAGTAACCTCAATGATTTACTACAATTATATTGTCAAATACTAAACCTTTATTTTATGTTTTCATATCTTTTTTTTTCTTCCCTCCTCTTCTTATCCATGTGATTTAATACATTCACATTGTTAACTTTTTTGAAAATCGATATCCATTATCTATCCTTATACTCTTTTTATATTTTTTAGTGTGCGCTGTTTTATTTCTTCTTCTGATGCATAATCTGTAGTTTTAATTAACAAAAAAATGTAAGTATTCAAAAAATTATTAAATTTATTAGAACTATATATACGATTTTTATCGTTTGTTATAACATTTAGGAAGCAATTATGAATAAACATGAATATTTAAAAAAATATGATAAATTATTTTAATACAAAGAATATTAACAAACTATTATTAAATAGTAAATTACATTTTTTTTGAGTAATTAAATAATTTTAATTACATAATTAATTGATTAATAATTAATCATAATAAAAATATTTGAAATACTACATACCAAAAGCAATATAAATAAACATTAAAAGCAAATACAAAATCTACTTTTTGGTAATAAATATAAAAATAATTAATTACTGTATGTATTACTAAAAAAGTTAATTTATATATTTTTTTTTATATTATTTTTTACATTTTTTTATTAAGTTAAAAACTGAAAAAAGAAACTAAAATTTTTGAATAACGATAGTGTGAACAAAACCCTTTAACTATAATAATTATTGGTATTTTTATAATTATAATGTACACACATTATAGCTTATATTTATTTACTGATTTACATTTATTTATAATTACATTTATTTACTGATCACACTTACTATCACCTACACAATGAATTTTATAATTTTTGTTATATATTATTCAAAGACAAAATCAGAAACATAAAAATTGATAAAGCATAAAATTTGTGATCTACAAATGCAAAACTTCATTTTTTTGATTTTATAAAAAAATGCAAGGTAATATGATTACTCTATGCAGAACAATCTATCTATATAAAATCTATATATATAAAATAAGTACAAAAACCAAGTAATATTTAATAAATATAATTTTTATTCAATCCACCTAGTAAAAATATTATATATAATTTTTAATGTATAAAATAAAAAACCTAATTTATAAATGAAAAATATATTTAATGCTCTTTAAAACATTAACAAAGAGAATTACTAAATATTTGATTTCTTTTATAAATAAATCAATTCATAATAAAAATTAAAATCTATAATAAAAAGAAAACATATATATATGATTAGCTTGTTAATTATATTATAACAAAAAAGCTTAAAATAGTTTTTTTACAAATTAAAAAATATATATATATAGTCTTCTTTTTGGTGTTACTACATTATATTATATATTTTAGTAAATATAATATATATTTACATACAAATTTCATAAAATTATTTCTTGATTTTATGACACAAAATTTATGAATGAAATATAATAAAATAATAATTAATGTTTAAAAATTTTTTTGTTTATTCTTATTTGTACTTTACTAAACTCTATTTTTTTTATCAAAATTATATAGAACTAATTTTAATATTGTAATTTTTTAACAAAGAACAATTTATAATATATATTCATATAACAAAAAAATTTAATTTTTTAAAATTACGATTTTTACTTAAATTTTAAATTTATAAACAACTGAATAGTTATTATATAAATGCACAAAATTCTAAAAAGAGAAAAAAAATTATTCTTTTCAAAATATTTTTTATACTTTGGGTAATAAAACTTTATGTGCTTAAAAAAATATTTACATTTAGTTTATATTTTTGTTATATTTTTTCTTATCAATGTAAGGTTACTTTTTACTATTCATCATAAACAATGAAATAATATCTGCTCTTTATACTAAATTTTTTACATTATATTAGTAATTAAAATTTAAAAAATTTATATTAAAATGTATTTATTCTTAAATAA
Source organism: Eupristina koningsbergeri (assembly GCA_018907245.1). Classification (NCBI taxonomy): domain Eukaryota; kingdom Metazoa; phylum Arthropoda; class Insecta; order Hymenoptera; family Agaonidae; genus Eupristina; species Eupristina koningsbergeri. Next base: position 412,106 of record JACCHV010000092.1, read on the forward strand.
GATTCAAATTTGATTGTTTTATAAAGTCATAATTAATAACTATATTTCTATGTTACAGATGATTAATCTAATATAGTGTCAATTATAATACAGTTATTGATAATGCAATTGTTGTCAAAAAAAAAATTGATGAATATATTTCATCAATAACATAGATGGTATTTATCTAGAATATACAGCTCTTGTTAATTAATAAGATATACATATAGACTCACAATTATCTTCTTTTTTCCTATACATTTAATAATTGCAAAAATATATAATTTAAGAAGATCAAATTAAATTCAAAAGTTTTTTTAAAATTTGTATAATAAAATACATAAATTTGTATTTCTATTGACATATATTTTTTATATATAATTTATTAGTATTACATATTTACTCACATATATTTAGTTTTAGCGATTTAAAAAAAAATTAAAAAAAATTATATTAAGAATTATGTTAAACCAATATCAGTTTTCCAAATATTTTTAAAGACTATAATTTAGATAAAAGTTCAAATTTAAAGGTTTCTGTTAAGTATTAGATATTAGTTTATTTTTAAATAATTATAAAGTTACTATAATTTATTGTAAGTATTTAAATATTTTATAAGAATAATAAATATAAATTTCTATAAATAATATTTAGAATTTGTTTTGTAATATTTAATTCATTAAATCGGATATTATCTGTTTTTCTTTTTAATACTTATATGATTTATATTAATGTAAAAAAATAAAAACTTCTTACATTAATAAATAATTATTAAGTTCATTTTTTGACCTAATAACTTTTTGTATATCTAATAAAAAATTTTGATTTAAATAAAAATATAATGATTCAAATAATTAGTTGTTTTCAAATATAAATAACTAATTATATTACTATAAAATAAATATATTTATATTTATTTTTATTTTTGTGTACAAATTGAATAAAATAAGAATATAATTTGTATAATGTATAGTAGTAAATTATAAACTACTTGGTACTACTAAATTGTATTTTAATGATATCAATACAGTAAAAATAAAGTTAATATAAATATAAGAAAACATATTTATATTTTTTATAAATTAACAATAATATTTAATATAAGCTTACTCTTCAACACAAACTATGAAAAACATAAATAGAAAAAATATAATCGAATATATTCTTACCGCTTTTAATACTAATCCCTCTTTGACACAGATATCACAAAACTCAGTCCAATTGAATTTTTGACGCTTTTTCTCTGATATCCAATAACCAATAACGTTTTTCTCGTTGTCCATTGTCAATAATAGTATTCAAAACAGCTGCTATAATTACTAATAATTCTTATAAGCGTGCGTTACATCAGCGCAATTCTAAATACATAAAGCCTAAACACCGACTAACTGGAAAAATCACTTTTTTCCCTTTTAAAATTTCACAATAAACATAAAAAATAATCTACATGTGATGACTTGCACACAATAGACAAAAGATATTTTTAAGGTTATATTTACTATTTGACAACACATTCAATCATTATTATACATAAGCTTTTGGAAATGTGTGTGTGAATTATCAAATAAAAAAATAATTTTGTTTTATCAAATATACAATTTACATACAAAAATTAATAAATTGTATATGTATTCTGATATTTTTAATTAATTACAAAAAATGAAAGCTTATTATATCAAGATCAAAATTTTTAAAGGTGCGGGAATAGCAAACATTGCTTTAATTATTCACGTATTCTAATTTTTTCATTATACTTTTTGTAACCTAAAAAAAAGTATGATATATTATAGTGATTAAATAAATAACAATATAAATTTTATCCTTACGTCTTACGCGTGAAAAATTTATTGAATAATATATTATAAAAATAATATATTAAACTCTGAAATATAATAATCCTATTAAAATTAAAATTTTATTGATATCAGAATTATTTAATCCTTCAATTTTCATATATCTTACAATTTTTATATTTAGATACATTTGTTAATAAAAAGCACAGTATAATTATGTATATTGCTTTAAATTACATATTATTTGTGTAAATAATCTGCATAATTTGATGTAAATCTCTTAATTGGAAAAAAAACCACTTGTAACTTAATTTATTTTCAAATATTAGGTATAATTAATGAACATTGACAACAGTATTTTATAATTGCATTATAACAAATAAATATTATTTCACAAATAACATGAAGGTGAAGAAAATAAATACATTTTATAACGACTGAATAGTATAACAATAAATAAACAATTAAGAATTAGCAAATATTAAAAAACTGTAAAAGATAAATGCAGAATATGCAAAAATCATAATGAACATCAGAACATTGTGTAAAAATAAATTTGAGCAAATATTGATTAATGAAAACATTAAAGCAATAAAAGATGAAATTAATAATATTAACTATGTTTAAATATATTGGCGTAAAACAAAGAAAGAAAAAGAGTAGAAGAAAAGAAACGTAAATAAAGAAGACCAAACATGTATGCAAAATGAAATGCAATTTCAATTAGAAATTTATTTAGAAAAGTATTATTGGGTACACATACATTTATGTAAATTTGATGTTACAATACATGATTTTAATTCAATCCATTTTTTAAATTTAATTTAAGCTCTTATTCTATTTTGTAAATTTTTTACGGCGTAGTTAAAAAATTGAATCGTAAATAATTATAGCAATTTTTATAATTTTTGTTTTTATTATTATTTGTAGATAAGGAACTAAAGAATGTTACAAATATTTCAGTACTTTCTTTGAATACTTTCAAAGGTTCCCAAAAATACAAGACTAAGTATTATATTGTTACTTCATGATTCAAAGTTTTTTACTACACTAGACATCTTCATGTACATTTATTACATTTATCACATTCTAATGAAATGTTTCAAATAATATAAAAACATAAACAGTTTATATAAATTTATGAACAACAAACACACAAAATATTAAAACAACTTAATGAAAATAAATATCTTGATAAAAAAACACTATAATAACGAATTATCACAAACAAATACTAAGTTAGCGTAAGCACATGAACTACCAAAAATCCATAAAATCAACTGTCTATTGCGTCCAATTATTTCAAACATCAATAGTCCTTTGCATTTTTTTATACAAATTATTGTATAATGAATTAAAAAATTCTGTATTAAATTGTAAAAGTCTCTCGCATCGAGAATCAACAATAGCTTAAAACTAAAAAGTAAATTAAAGAACATAAAAATCCCAATAAACCATCTATTGATTTCCTTAGATATAGGTTCATTATTCACAAATGTGCTTTATGAACTAATCATACAAAGCCTAGAAAAAATAATATATAATATACATATCATTAGTAAAATTCCATTCAACGATATTCTTAAAATTACAGAGTTTCTTTTCAACAACACATTTTTTTGCATTTGAAAAAGAAATTTTATAAACAAATTTTCGATATCCTAATGGGTTCACCAATATCTCCTTTATTTACAGATATAGTGATGAATGACTTGAAGTCCGATTGCCTAAATTTACTAAAAAATAAATACAATTGTTTTCCATTGTTTTATTATAGATATGTAGTAGTCAAAATTTATTGTATTCATAAAGATTATCTAGAAGTGACCTTGAATACTTTTAATACATATAATAGTCGTATAAAATCTACATATGAAATAAAAAATAATAATTTTATTAATTTTCTTGACCTTTCCATTAAGAAGACTCCAAATAATAGAACTATTACGAATCAACATCGGAAACTTACAGTCAAACAGGATAGTAAATTTTGAATCCAATCACACATTGTCGCAAAAGAGAAGTATTATTTATAATTTAATACATCGAGCCTTATTATTATTATCTAACTAATGTTTTAATAAAAATATTTTGGAGATCCTCAAATCTATACTTCTATACTTATATAAATTCTTAACTTCTATAAATTCTATACTTGCATATTTTTACCACATTCCGAAAATTTTTTTTTGATAACATGTCTGAATTCTTCGAAAATTTTTATTAATTATAAAATAATTAATCAGAAATTAAGGTATTAATTATTTAATGTACCCTTGTAAAAATATACTAAAATGTTTTATATATAAAGATGAAAGGCACATTGTTAAACATTGCTCTTTAACTGAGTACAATCAAGATTTAAATTTAAATAAAAATTTAATTTAAAACTTATTAATTCTTCTGAGCAGCATGCAAACAATATTATGAATAATAATTTAAGTTTTATTGATAGTATTAATGCAAATAATTATTTATTAACGTTAATTCTAACCTTTCAGCCTGGGAATAGTCTTTTCTTTACATTTTTACCTTACATTATTTATACGAAGTATGTTTATATCTAATGTTTCGTTTTATAGATATTTTACATGGTTTCTTATTTCGTTCTCGTGGTCTTTCCTTTCTCATTGCTTTCTCTTATGCTTCTTAGTAATTTGTAGTTCTTGATTTTTCTTTTGAATTTTTCCAACACTGTTATATTTATCCATTGTTTCTCTTCCCTTGTTTTCAATTAATTAATTAAAAAATTGATTATTTCCAATCCACCCATTCTTCACTGCATAGTTCGCATCTTTTACGTATTTCCTTTAGCTAGCATTTATTTTTTGTAGTTATATTACCATATGTTGTTCTCGCGATTGTTTTTATAGTTTTAACCTTCATATTCGTTCTAAGGTATCTGGGAAATCCTATCTCTTTAATTTCCTAGTAGTTTTTATCATATTTTCATTTCTACATTTTACTCCGGGTTTCCTGTTTTCTTATTCATCTTCTCTCTTTTTAATTTCCTCATATATATTTTTTCCTTCCAGTATTCCATGTGTTTGCTACTCAATCCCAAATTATTCAGCCGAAATAATAAAAAAATAATTAAAAAAAAAAAAAAAAAAAAATATAGAGATATATAATAAATTATATATCTCTATATGTTCGGTATCTCTCTTGCTAATGCTGTTCTTCTTTTTTTCTTCTAGACATTTTTTTGTTCATCTTTCTTCTGATTGTTCTTCCATTTTCTCTTCGTACTTCAAAACCCTTATCATTCTATCTACATTTATTTCCCTCTCGTTCGCTTATTCGTATACCATGTATCTGAAAATGCAGAAGTCGAATCCTAATGTCCATCGATAGTAATCCAGTTAGATTTTTTTATACCTTTTACTTCATCCATCCCCTTTTTTAATGAAATGCTGCTGAATTTCCTTTTACATAATCCTCGTGTCTTCTTCGGGATGATTCTTCTTTATTCATCCTTTCCTCTATGTGCATAATATATCCTCTGTTTCTGTTGAACAGAAATCCCAAATATCTGAAAATGTTTATCGTCTCAATCTTCTTACCTTTCCATTCCTATGTATATGTTTATCTTACCTCTCTAAAATATCATCATTTTGATCTTTATCGTATTTATTTGTAGTTTCCTGCCTTTTAGTGCTTTCTTCATTGCACCCATCATCACCTGCATCGCTTCCTTATTCTTGCCTAGTAGTCCCAAAACGTCTACATAAGCCTGAATCCATGTTCTTGTTCCTTTTGTCTTTACCCCACCTATTCCTGATTTTCTCATCTCATCCTTTACCCCTGTCATGTATATGTTAAATAGTATTGGGTTCAGGCTACACCCTTGTCTCCTTTCTTTTGTTATCCAAAAAACTCTTAATATCTTCTCTCCCATCCTTTTACTTATCCTTGTCTCGTTATATATTTCACGTATCTTATCCATCAGCTTTGTGTTATTCCCCTTTCTCTCATTGTCTCACATAGATTACTTTTATCCACCGTGTCAAATGCCGCCTCGATGTCTATAAAGAGGACGTATAACTTTCCTCTCTTTTTCATCATTTTTATAACGAGGTGGTCGACTATGTAGATGTTATAGGTCGTTGATCACCTCTTCCAAAACCTGCTTACCTTTGCCGGATTATTCCTTTATTCTAGACTTTTTTCTTCAACGTATTCTTGAGCATGCCGGTATATATTCCATATGTAATTGATAGCATTGATAGTTTTCGGTAATTGCTTGTGTCCTTAGTATTTTCTTGTTTTATTAAAATTGAATTTGTAAATCACGATGAGTTGCATCAGTCGCCTCTTTTTTCGTCAGTGCGCAAAACTAATTGCGATTCTGATGATTTTTATGTTTAAATACTTTCTTACTTAAAACAGATCAGAGGGTAAACACATAGAAAATAAAACTTTAAGACAAGTTAAGGATAACAAATATTTTATGTACAAAATTTACAAAACGACGATGATTCAAATTATAATTATCAATTCAAGAAAAAAATTGTGTCTGTCGAAACGTTAAAATTGTCTATTTATGCATTTGTAGATCGCAGGTAGTTGTATGAGTTTTGACCCACAAGGTTCGGGTAACTATGTCATAATTTTGAACCTTACCCATGGAAAAACCGAATTAACCGAGCAATAAACTTGCACCGGTATTTCCCCACAAACACTTGAAAAAACCAAATCCCTTTTGGTTTTAGATTTGCCAAAATGCCTCTGTTGCCTTTCATTACCAAACACAAATTATTCTCAAATTATTTTTCCCAAGTTTCGACAGTGTATCTTTTGTTCTTGTCAAGGCTATATTTATTAAAATTCTAACAATTAGTATATATATATATTCAAAAATTACAAAAATATTTAATTTAATATTTAATTACCTAATTTTAAGACGCAGGAATATGTGGATATTCTAGTTACAATTTTGAATGTAAACAATATTTATTTCTCATCAATTTATATGGTTAGATGACATGTTGCTCTACGTTATGATGTAATTATTCGGCATATTATTGAAGACCATTTGATATTTATAATTTAAATTTAAAGTGTCTTGTTGCCGGTTAATCATATTAGTGTTTTAATGATTTAAATGTGTATGATTTCCAAAATTAATTTTTTTTTTAATTAGTCTTGATATCACGAATATCCATATTCTCCCAATATATACTGTGATTACATTCATATAAATGTGCCATCACCATAAATGTATTATTATTATTTTTATATATTAAGGTGATCAGAGCGGTTCTCCTTTCACCAGGAATTTCTTCATCCTTCCATATTTTCCTAATGATTTCCATTATCTTTTTCTTGATTACCTCTCCCTCGTAGATCCATGCTTCGCTCGATATTCAGAAACCTCCATATATCTCCTTCATTTCTTAATTTCCTAATTTTTTCTTGCTCTTACTCTTTCTTTATAGCTTTGTTTATCTCACAGGTCTATCTCCATTTGTTTATTTGTTTTGTATATTTCTTTTTTTACACTTTCTTTCTATCTAATCTTTCAATGTTTTCTTTGCCTTTCTTTTTCATTTCCACATATCTGTTCATTCTTGTATTCCATAGTTTTATTTTCATCTGTTTTTTCTGCCTTGATTTTATCATTCACTTCTGCCCATAGTTCTTCTTCCCCTGCCATTTGTGCCGCCTCCTTGTATTTTCTTTATAATTTTTAATACTTTCCTCATCCCATAAGTCGGTAATTCTTTTATTCACCTCTGTTTTTTTTCAATCTGGTGTAGTGAACATTCCTCTGTTTCTATTATGACGTGGATGAGGAGGTGGTATAAGTGGACCCTCTTTTCAATTCTCATCTGCGTCAGTTTTCCCTATACTCCTTCATATCCTATTGCCAAGTCTATTACTGTACTCCCTCTAGGGCCTATGTTTGTTATCTCCTCTTGTTCATCTCCAGGCGCCATCCAATTCATAATAAACCATCTGTTACTTTCTACTCTTCTCACTAGATCTCATTTTTTCTGACTTTAGATAATTGGTGTTTCTCTTCTTTAGTTTTTCACTTCCTGAATTTTTCATGTAGTTAGCGAGTTTTCCTATCCTTGAAGTCTCCCCTTATCAGGAGTTCTTCATTTCTACTATAGTTATCTTCTTCTATTATTTCCCATTTTTTGTTTGGATATTTTTTATTGTACTCTCTACAAATTGTGATATCAAAATTTTCTTGTTGTTGATCATCGTTTTGATGATCCTATTTCTTTTTTCTATCCCTAATTCCTTTATTTCAACACTCCAATTCTTCTTTATCCTTATTATGAAACCTTCCATTGCTTTTCCTCTTTTGTTTAATCTTCTCACTTCCACGATCTTTCATTTCATGTGTTGTAGGAGCATTTTCATGTACCTTTCACTGTTTTTAATTCGTCAAAAACAGCACTACTTAATAATAATCTAATGAAGAACTTGTCTCAGGACTTAAATATTTTTAATCGACAAAAGACATCTGGTATTAAACGAAATTTACCAAATTTGTCTTCATGTATTTCCTCTCAAGATTCACATAACCTTTCTTTTATTTATAATATCAATTCTTTAGAAATAAAGAAACGCGAGTTAATGAATATTGTATTTTTTATTATATCTCTTAATGAACGAGAGAGAGAGAGAGAGAGTGAGATGATGTGTATTACAATGGTTCGTGTCAAAAAAAAAATTAAGTTCCGATTGTATAAAACAAATAGTGATGAATATTAAAACCCGAACCCAAGTACGACTTGAGAAGGAATCGAACCGAATGCCCCTACATTTCTTTCGATTCTACTCATTACCTGCGCTATATAGAGAATTGCAAAATCCGCAAATTCTCCCTCGGAGTGTTCCCGCTTGATAATCGCTCGGTCAGTCTTCTCCGGTATTATCTTTCGATTGACCCCGCGTATTCATCATCGCTTTCGATTTTGAATTTTCATAATTTGGCAAATTCAGAAGTTCTTATTGCTCGCGACATAGTTCGATTCCCTCATTGACAATTTTCTAATGTTTTGTCTACGTTTACTGACGCGAGTACAACTTATTCGTCACGCATGCGTTTGCAATATTACATACGTGACACTTTACAGAAAATGTCAAACTGAATACAAATTTTATTTCATATTTTTGTCTCGTAAAGTTATTATATCAAGAGAATAGATTATTTTTAATTTTATAACTTAAGAATTTAAAAAAACATGTTCTTAATTAAAAAACCAACTGATTATTAGTTTTATTCTTAAATAATGGTACATAAAAATACATTTCTTTCGCAATTTGCGGAATATCCAATATCGTCATTATATTTTAAATTATAAACTACAAAGTGTCAACATATTTAATCTAATAGTTTTAAACAAATTCCAATTGTATTTTGCAAAATGGATGATTTTAATAATATGCCAATATAGCGAAATTATAAGACGAAATGAAGCAGAGTTGGAAAATCATGCATCGAAAACTCTATTTATCATTAAATTTACTACTTCATGTGATCGACCAAAAATCACAATAGTGGGAAGATTAAACCAAAAGACTATAAGTGACCCGAAGGTAAAAAAAGTCGCTTTGAAATTTTAACCTAATATCATTCATGTTTAGATTAAATTATTATACAATTACCTACATCAAGAATCTTGTGGACTTTAGAATTGAATGTAACCGGGAATGGCAACAGACGTTCCCAGATTTCTGATTTAAAATGACAAATAACAAAATGCAATTAACAAGTAACTTACATATAATGCAATATATTATTATTACATTTGTATATTATTTTTACTGTTTTCAAGGTTGAATCATTTAAATTTAAAATCACTGTAAATTTTAACAATCATTAATTATATTATCATACTTGTACATTAATTTATGAATAAATTATAATTTTTATAAAGGTATATTATTTATAAATTTTATTACATATTGAGACGTAATAAAACTCATCAAGTTTATATTAACGTTGACAAACATTAATATTTACAACAAAAAAATAGAAATTTTTTAAAAATAACTCATAAACAAATTGAGGCTAGTAGTTTATATGAGATATGTTGGTATTATTGTTCTATATATTGTAATTGATCGAATCAAAAAGTATCTTACGTTCTTTATGATATTTTTGTTTTTCAGCTAAAATGTACTGAAAAACTAGCTGACAAATAATCCTTTATTTTGTTTCATTGACTGTAACACATTTTGGCGTATATTTTAGAATATATAAAATGGGATTAATAATTTTAAAGGGTTTTTTTTTTAATATACATGAAATTTTAGCTTTAAGCAAATCATATGAAGTACATTTTTTAAATTTATTTTATTTCAATAGTCATTTATAAAATTTATATCATTTATAATAATACTAAATAAAGTAATTAAAACAATAGTTACAAATATCAAGGTTATTTTACATACTAAATTTAATATATTTCAATGAAAAATTTTGTTAAAAATTATTTTCATTACTCATTACTTTACATTAATATTTAATTGGCATTATTTTGTATATTAATATTAATTGTAAAATGTAAATTATAATGGAAAAAGGAACTTTATAAAAATATTTCTTAACAGTTAAAATAAAAAATAAAAAAGGGAGGATAAATATTTTCAAGTTTTAATTTCTTGAAAAAAAATATAAGAATTATTATTACACATCAACACATATATTTTGTTTTTGCAGTTTGCATACATACGATTAACGGTACAGTGTAAAGTGTATTTCAAATTATAGTACACTAATATTCATATTATTCACTACTAAAATTGCTAATAAACTTACGTATTTTTTTACTTGTATCATATTACTGCGCTTGTACAAGAACCATAAAAAACAATTTATATCGCACAAAAGTACGGAATGACTGTTACTTCATTTTTTGTTATTATTTTACATATTTTCTACTTTTCTTCATTTCATTTTATATTTCCGGAAGACGTACCTTTCTCAAAATATTATCGGCAAAAATGTATTTCACACTTGTATTCAATATTTAATTAATTTTTGTTTTACAGTAATTTTCATAAAAAATAAAATAAACAATATATGATTTTCTTTTGAATTGATTAATTATTAAATATAAAATTAATGAATTAAATATTAAAGAATATTAATCTGCTTGAATATTTATTTAAAGACTTTTAAATCTTAAATTTTAAAACAAAATTTGTGGAATCCTGTTGTAAACTATTTTTTTATTTTTTTTTCACCTGCATAACTAGGTAAGTATAATAACATTTAATTAATATTAATTTAGTATTGTGCCTTTTAACTCTATTTCTGTAATAACTTCTTACTTTGTTTTGCTAGAGTAAAAATGGTAATATCTGCTTCATTTTAATTCAATAAATGAAATTTCAAAATTTATTTTCTTACGTTTACATTATTTTTACACAAATTATCAAAGCGCATTTTTAAGACGTAAGATGAATCAAAAAGAATATTCACTTCTTCAGTTCATATTCTTTTCTAATTTTGAATCAGCACTGGTATATATACAGTTACAGCAGTATGATATCGACACCACCTATTCAGACTTTTAATATTTGAATGTGCATAGATAATTTTTCTTTTTTGCAAGAAATAGATAAGAACCACAAGTATGAAGTAATTATGCAGATAAAGCATAAAAAGGAGATAGAGAGAAATTTTCTATATCGGACAAAGGTGTAAAATAATTTTATTCTAATTTAAAATATATTTAAGTTTTTTCCTAATATATACATTGATTTTAAATTTGTATCAAGTAAAAATTTAATTTGGTGAGAATAAAATATAGTTACAAAGAAAAATTTGTGAAGCTAAATAAAAAAAAATTATTTTTAATTTTGGATAAGTTTATGTTAACAATATTAAAATCAATTAAAAAACTCAGAAATAATTTATAATAATTTGGAAAATAATGCTATGAAACTAGTAGTACATTTTTTCATCAATATACGCTTTCTTAATATATCATTTTACCTCTCTCTCTCTCTCTCTCTCTCTCTCTTCTCCTCCCCTCTCTTTCTTCGTCCTTCTTTTGGCATGTGCATTTCAACACACACACATACGCACGCGTATAAAAGCCTATGCCTCCAGAGCACGATTCATCGGTATTACAGCAATTGTCACAAGAAAACAAAAAGTTAATAAAAAAAATTAAATTATTAAGATATATTGCTCTGGAGGGTTAATATAAGATTCCTCAAAAAAAAAAACTTTTCAGACATAGCGAGTGTGTGGTTCCTATATTTCGGGCAATAATTTTTTCATTTAGTAAATGAAAAATCTAAAAGCCCTCACTTAAAGTCTAGCGTTAAACTAAAGTGTGAACAACTTCAATCCTTTTTCATTATTATAATTAATTTACTGAACAAATATTTATATTTCTCTTTATTTTTTCCTCAGCTTCCTTTAAATATTCAGCAAGTCGATATCGACAAAATGTGAAGAAATAATTTTGTTTGCATTTTTTTTCTTTAGCAAATAAAAATTTTTTATCAAACAGTTTTTAGTTTAGAATGATTCTTACTGTTACCATAGAAATTTATTTTCTATGAGGGAAATGAAAAATCGGAAAGGTCTCACTTTTAAGTCTACCGTTAAACTAAAAATGATATTATTTTTTTATTATTTTCATACAAATTTATCATATTTTTTCTTATCATCAAGCCCATCGACATCGACAAATTTGCGGAATGATTCAACGGTAATTTTTGTTTTTATTTATTAACTTTTTTTTACTTCCTGACAATACAATTTATAATAGTTATTTTTTAAAAAAATTGAAAAATAGAGGCATGAAAGAATAAATGACATAATGCACGTACATCATTGTCATTGCCTTCGGTCAAAAAATTATATGTAAATATATTAATTACTTATGCATCAGACGTAAAAAATATAATTTAAATTTATTAGAAAATTATTTTTGTACATTAAGATGCTTAACTTTCTCAATCATACAATTTCTTTTGCATTTTTTAATATTAATAACTATAATAATATATATGCAATATATACACATATACATAATGTACAGAAAACCCATTAACGATGGGTTGAAATGTCCGTCATGTTTAATTATATAATACAAATCTAAAAATTTTTAAAGAAATGGAAAAAAATGAGAATCAAAAAATTTGATTAATCGATATTTGAACAAAGCATTGAAATTTGAGATAATATTGAAATATACATTATAATAGCAGTTCTAAATTCATATAAAAAAGAAAAAATATGGAATATAATATAAATTATAATGTTTATAGATTTTCAGTTTTGTCTTTGACAAAACTCTATGAAAATGCGCATTATAATTACATAATAAAGACAAAAGTGATCGATCCTAAGTACACATCAAAACTGGGTATAAATTCTTGTTTTATTATTTAATACAATTGAAATTGAAGAGTTCCATTCGTATTATTTTTTTTTCTTTTTCTTTTTTTTTTTAATTTTATCTTTTTTTTTTTATTATTATTAACCATTTTTCAGTATTTTTGTATTACATATTTTGTATTTTCAATTATAATATATTTTTCTTATAGAACTTGTTACATATTTACAGACACTATTATAATTATCAAATTTAACAAAAAAACTTTTACTCAAGTTCGAAATGGCTCGTCTAAAAATAAAAAAAAATAAAAAAAAAATAAAATAAAAAAAATGGAAGTAATCAACTCAAAATCATTTTCAATGATGATTTTGATCCTATTTATTCGACGTTGTAACGCTTTGCGGTTTCAAAACTCTGATACAAAAGACAAATTAGATGCAATATAATGTAATCAAATCACAACACTTCGCACAACGTCAGAATTATTTTCTAACGCAAAAAGTCATTTTAAATATCATATTACAACTATAAATCTTCTTATCGCACATCGCCATTAATGGATTAAATTTATAAATTATCCTTTGATTTTTCGTTCATTTGTTAATGACACAAAAATCTTTTGTCGAGTTTTCATGGCTTATTTGTCAAACAATGGACACATGTTTTCAAAATTCGTACCTTAACTTCAACAGCGATAGTAATTAATATCCCTTTAGGAAAAGAAGATAAAATTGAAGCTTTAAAAATCTCTTAAGTTTCACGTTCCTTTTTAACTTTGAGGCCTGTACTTGACGTATCCTCTCCTAATATTGTCGCGATTTCGCCTTGCATGAAAGCCCATGGAACTGAGCTATTAGCTAGAGGACACTTTTCACCACTCGGACAGTACACCTGCAACCAAAAATAATTAGCATTATATATTCATAGTTTCATATATATGTGTAAATATATATAAGATAATTGTCTCACTCAATAAAATATTATTTAATTATCTTTATATGTAATCTTCATTTTCTAAATAAAAATTATTTAAAAAATGAAATCATTAAAGAGTATAGAAAAAATTATTACAGAAATATATAAATACAACTAAGTGAAAGAAAACATTAAAAATATTGTGTATAAAATTTATTCCTGTAATTTTGATGCATCATACGTTGGAAAAATAAAAATTACACTTGAAATTAAAAGGAATTAAAATAAAAAAACTATAAAAATTCATTAGTATCGTTACATTAGAACATATACTAACATAATATTAATTAAAACAATATAAATTATACAAAAAAGTTAAACTTCCTACATGATTTGCACACAAATTAATAATAATACAATCAATAGGTAAAAAAATATCTAAATAATTTCTACAATATTCGACTTTCATTGGGATACAAAATCTCTTGGTTTACTTTTTAATTATTTCTCTTTTATCTTTATGAATACTGTTTTTTTAGTCTTAAAGAACTTATTCGAAGCAATAAAAATTAATAAAACGTATAAAATTTTATTCTATTAATTTTCATTTAAGATATTTTAATGACTCGAGTAACCTTATTATGATATTTTTTATAGTATCTTTAGACGTGATGACTTCTGATTATGACTCTTTTTAGTCGATACACTGTTTTATAAAATCATCAGTGTTATCAGCTGTATTTTTTTTTGTGACCAGTTATTTTTCTTTATTTTAGTGCCTCATTTTACAAGATCATCAAGTATTATAAGCAAGTGACATTTACTTATTTAGCCCAAATAACAGTGAATGTATTATTATATAGATACCATATTATACCATATAGTAGAAGATAAGTACGTTTTTTCTATTATGTTTTATATAGCATTATTATGTTAAACAATTCTGGGCAGACCTTGTTTATAGCTAAAAATTAATCTTGATTCGTGACTATAATAAATTATGTCACTCATAATATTATTATGTATCCTCTTATTAATATAGACTTATTATTGTATCAGAAATTTTCTAATGAAGTATTTGATAGTTTATGCAATATCGAGTTTCATTATATAGCTAAAACTGAAAACTACCTATAGGTTCATAAAATTATAAATTATTATTCAATTCTTATTCTTGTTTATATTAAAGATATCTAAATGAAGTGTCGTGTTTTTATTTTTAAATTGTTTTGAAACAATAGATATGCCATATAGAAAATTACAATATACGACATTATCAATTTCTGTGTATTAATATATAAATTATATGATAGATTATAATATAAATCATAAATATTTTTAATATACCATTGTTCAATATAATAGATATTTTAACAATATGGTGTATTATATCAGATTCTTCTACAGGCTGTATAATATTCTCGTTACTTAAAAAAACTTTTTTTTAAATAAAAATAATACCTTTAATTTTCATAACGAGAATAAATACCTGAAATTTTTTTTTATGCTTCATCATCCTTTTATTTTCTTTTGTTGATTTTGAAATTTATAGATATGCATTATAACTTAGTCAGAAGCCTAAAAATTTCGTTAAATTCTTCGAAGAGTCCGAGTTTAATATCATAAGAGATTGTCGGATTACATTGTAACAAATCCTGGACAATTTTAGATCCTTTTAGGTGTGAATAGACTGTTAATAGTAGTAAAAACAACTAATATTAATATTAAATGAGTAATTTGTTTTTGAATATCCGATTTTATTGCACCTATAGTACCTAGTATTCGAGTTTAACTCCCCTGTAAATTGCTTTTTGTTATCAGACTATATTATTTTCTCTTCTGCCTTTTCTTATTTTCATCAAGCCTTATAGAATATCAAGCTGTTTTTAATATCCTCGTATTTTAAGTCAAGTATTCTTGTTTACTAATTTAATCATAACTTCTTGAATTTAACAAACTTGAAGACACAATTTTATAGAAAACACTCTTTTCTTTTCTTATCAAAAGAATATAAGCGTCACAAGTCTCGTAATTCATTCTAACCGAATGAAATTTCTTAAGTCATTCGCTTATTCTACTATTCATTATTACATTCTACAGCCAAGGCCATATCGAATTACTCTTTATATTTATTTCATAACACCTAATTTACTTTATGTTTACGCTGACAAGATTTAGATCTTCAAAGTCAAACACCTGTTTATAGCACCTTAGTCGAAGCTGATAGTCTTGGTTTCTCTAAGATAAATTCCTCTTGATTATTCATTCAGTTTAATCTTTTATCAAATTGTAACGCGGAAATATCCAAGCGAAAAAAATAAGACAACTGCATAGGATTAGATATGTACCAGCAGCCGGCCAAAAATCCAGAAGGACGATATCTGAGTTTTTTACCTGCCAAGGGACCTTCTGCAGGAAGAAGTTGTTTGAAGGCGTTATTTGGGTTCAGACCATTGAAGAGTTCAAGCCGCTTCGAGTTACTCGTGTTATCTCAGTACGATCAACGTTGTATCAAGTATTTTTAGTGACTGTCATTTACATTGAATAAAGACCCATTTTTATTCCCGTATATTCATAATTACATTTCTGTTAGTGAAATACTATTCTATGAAAGGATTTTGCTTTCAAGGTTCATAATATTTTTCACTCGGCTCTTTCCTAAATTTTATCTTGAATTGTTCAAATATTTTCTTTATTCATATTTTTAAGTAGAGCAGGTTTATTTCTGTCAATTTTTAAAACTTTTGATTTGAAAAACGATTTTTAATTTAACTAAAATATATAATAATAAACAAATTTTATTATTAATTATTTTTCAATCCGTTTATTTAAATTATATTTAAAAAATCTGCATTTTTATAACGTTTGTTTATCCATATTCCAACATGCGATTTTTGTAAACCTTAAAATTATTTGAAATTTAATTATATTTAATATTTATTTTTTAAATTATTATTATGATAAAGTATTGTAATAATACTGTTTTTGATTTAACACAAAAAATAAATTAATAATAAAATTTATTTAAAATGTTTGTTATAAATTACTCAAACCCTACTCATTACCTCCGATTCATACAGAAAGTCTGTTTTAATTACAAGTAGTCGAAGCTAATATTTGTCTAAAATATTACATAATTAAAACAGTATATTCTTCCTCCAAATAATAATTGTAATAAACTGACAAATTATACATCAAATTTATTTAGTATAAGCCCTCTAGTAATATTCCATGTATATACATAATCACGTATATTATTCTTATATTTCAATATTACAAGAATTCATTTATTCCAAGAAATCCTGACAGGTACGTACCGTAAACATTATTATTATTATATATATATATATACATATATGTCACTTTATATTTATACAGAAAAATTGTAAAAAAAATTTTTATCGGGAGAAAGATAAAATTTCTATGAACGGATAAATTTTCAAACATTTTTGAATCTTTAATAAATGTTTAAAAAAAACAAAGATTATCAAACAAATTCAAAACATTTCTAGAATTCAAACCGGTTTATATATAAATTCTTACAATATTATAAACAAATTTATAAAATAAATATTTGACTATAAAATATTTAATAAACAGTAGATTCTTATTTATTATTGTTATTTTATTTTATTAATTTTTGATCAATTCAAAGTGTCGTCGATTACTCTGATACTTAAATGATGGTTTTAACTAAAAATTTTGTTCATGTTTTTAAATTTAAATCCGGTTTTAAAATTGATTAGATTGTTTTTAGTTGCTAAAAACAGAGTTTAACGGTGACCTTTTTGTAATTTTTTTAATTGCAATTTACACGTAATTTTATCCTTAAAGACTTTTTTAACATTTAAAAATCTCTGAAACTTTTTGTTAAGTCACAAACAAATTTTTAACGTGGAAATCTGTTCTAACAGTCATTCCCTTACGCCGTGCTACAAAACTAAAAAAATATCTTTCGTACAAAGATAAATCCTGTCGCTTCTAACGATCGAAAAAAAGAATCAAACAGAAAAAACTTTTTTCGACCTTCTCTAAATCGCTACAATAAATAGTAGCAAAAAAAAGCCTCGATAATTTTTGGATGGACGATATATGTGTAGGCAATATTACTATGCTTAAATACTCAAATGAAAAAAGTGTAAAAAAATTTACCTTTTTATTAAAATTTTCTTCAAAGAAACCTTTAATTTCATTTTTTTTAAGATATATTTTAAGATCTACCTCCACAAATACAAAAAATCAAGTTTCTGCATATATTTTTTATATACGTTTTTTATTTTGCAAGACGCTAAGATCACCTTGAAATGTAAATTTACATAAGAATACGAATTACATACAATTTTTTACAATCTTTTTAAAAATTGATAAATCATTTTTAAATTTTGAATACATTTTTTTATTAAGCAATTTTGACCCATTGTAAAATTTAGAAAATTCGCACTTATTTATTGTAGTGAGTACATCCCTAACGAATAATATAATAATGATTTTAAAAAATGTACAGGAAAACTTAAAGATGTTAAATTAATAACTTTATTTTAACAACTTAAATAGTTGATATTTGTATAACTATAATACTATAATTATAACATAGAAATGAAAAGACGTAAATAACTGACCTCTGAACCAGCTCCCTGACGTTTAATGCTATCGCGGCTACAAGGAAAACAGAACTTATGATGTGGCACACTAGGACATTGAACGAAATGGGTATCTTCAAGGCGTTCTTGGCAAAGTGTACACTTCAAGGTAGGTGCGGTAACTGGCTCGGCACCGGCGGATTGCGCAACCGCTCCTTCTGACGACGTTGTTACAGTTGTTGAGGATACGTGACGTGAACCGCTTGATCTTCGTCCCGATGAACCTGCTTTAACAACAAAATTATTTTCTTTTAAATTTATAAATTTTATAAAATGTGGTGCCTTCGAAATTGAGTTAAATTATATTTTGTCAATAAAACTCTGGTATTTATTCATGGGTGTCTATAATGAAAATATTTAACCTGGTTTTCGAGCTATGTATAAGCAATATAAAATATTAATAGAATTATGTAAATAGAAAATATTGAAAACTTACAAAATTTTATGAAAAATAAGATTCATGTTTAAATAAGTTCATATTCCTAATTAAAACCTCCTTTTTATTTCCTACTCCCCCTAAATTGTACTGTTCATTCATTCATTATCAAAAATTTTGTCAATATCAATTTATCGAATATTATGAAAAATATAATACAAGCATCTGGTTTATCCGAAACTTAGGTTGAATAGGTTAATCTCTTTCCTTGAGATTTTTGCATTCATCCAGGAAGTACCCTAGTGTGTTTGGAAGGAGCCGAAAATATTACTTGCTCGATCTAGAATCTAGAATGAGTAAATCTTTACCGAGTAGTTTAGTTTAGATTAAAATTTATCCAAAGTAAAAATGAAAAAAAAAATCACCTGAACTGTTTGGGCTGTGTTGTGATCCTCTTGAAGTACTTCGTTGTTGAACATTTGCAGCAGTCGTCGGTGGACTTCGACTTGTTGGGCTAGGATTATTTGGTGGTTGAGGTACAGTTTCCGAAGATGTCAGATTATCGGCAACAGACATCAAAGCTGCCATTGGTGATGGACCGCTTGCAGTACCCTACATCATGCCACAATCAATTAATTATAGATAAAAAAGTATATAATAAATTGAATATATTTCAACACTAATATATCTTTTATGGTATATATATTGTATATAATCAAAAAGAATATATTGTATCATAAACTTGTAAGTGTATATATTCTTTATTTAATAGTTATTATGAATTATATTTTTTCACGAAATTTTATCGAACTGATATTCTCTATTTGTTGTCGCCTCATTCATTTGAGGTAGACTTTTATATTTAATTGAAATAGCTATGTACGTTTATAGGTTTTTTTCCACTTCGATTGATCGTTTTTAATACCCTTTAGAAAATTATAAATAACTCAACAATAAAATTTATTAGATAATATACACAATATCTCAATACAAATATCTACTTACAATGATAAAACGTACAACTAATTGTATCTAATCAATAAATATGCAAGAATTTGTCCAGTATAGTTAAAATTAACGTTGTGATAACTTAGCTTGTAAGTCAGGAGTTTTCGTTAAACTATACTGAAGTAGCTAACTTTATTAATTTTGTATTACTATGCGTAAGTAACTAATTTACCGAAACGTCACCGACAACAAATTTTTATAGTTGCCTTTGTTATTTTTATACAACTAAAAGGAACTAATTTTAATCTTATTGTAAGTTATTATTATCAATTATTTAAAATATAAAAAAGTCTTGATCAATACAAGAAAAAATAAAATGTGAAAGTCGAAGAAAGCACAATAATAAAAATTATAAAAATTGAAAATTGGGGTTTTCTTTCTCCATAATTTCTCTCTTATGTGTTACCATTAAATAACAATATTGAGATGTGGGGTAGTATGCTTTTGATTTGGCTTGCATGAGTCACTGAATGAGTTAATGGATGTGAAACCTAATTTATTTTTAACTTTTCAAATGTAAAAATATATGGATAGAGTAGCTGAAGTAAAATGCCGTCTAAATGTTTTAAAGTTCTTCTAAAAATGGCTCTATAGTGAATATTGCTTAATAAAATTAATGTAGCTGCACGCATGTCTAACTTAATTAGACGTGTGGTGTACCCTACCGTCCTTTCATCCTCCTCAAAATTAAGGATCGTACGAAGATACTTCAGTTCATCTTGAAGAAACTTCTTAACTGAGTGAACGCGATAATATTCGGATAGATTTTACATCATGTATACCCTCTCGCAACATATAAAAACTTTTGTCAGTCATGTAATTCTAAGGATACATTACTGGATACAGTAGTCAGATTCATACAAAAAATTACGAAAAACAGACAAATAGATCTTTGATCAAGCACGAAAATCCATCCTTAAGTCAATTATGGTCCGCGGTATCATCTGCACGATTTATAAATTGATCTCTAAATTGCTAATAACAGAACATTAGAAATATTACTATATCTAAGAACACAGTCAGCATGAGATGTTTCAATAAATGTCTTCTGATTTTTTGTAATTTAAGAAAAATCAATGATCTTAGGACTTATATATATATACGCGTATGAAGACTTAAATTGTTAATAACAAAGTTTTTCCGACACACAAAAAGTAATGTACGTATAGTCATTTTTTTCGAAATTTAATGCTGAAATCAGTTATGTAATTTGTTGTGATATAATTGAACAATATTTGTTGTTGTATTCAATTAATTGATGACTAATACATATGCTTAGTGGTACATGTTTGTTAATAACAAATATGTCAATATTGGGTTTTTTTCATATAAATTTTTTTTTAATGCCTTTATGGTCAGTAATATAATTTTAAGTATATTTATTTTATTTTTTTAGTTTTTTAAAGGTGAAATGTATTTTTTTGAATTTATTTGACTATTTTATTCATATGTGATATGCACTACGCTGTTGTTTTCGAAAAATTTTTATTTTTAAAAAAGTTCAATTTTTGATGATACTTCTAACGTTACAAACTTCAGACTCATTGCACATACACTAGATTGCTTTCTTCTATCTAATCGAATTTTTCCATTATATTCTGAATTTTTTCACAATTTACCAAGAAATGAAAAAATTTTTAAACTTTAAAACGCTTGATAAGATGATTCATTGTATCTGGCGTTGCGACGATCATGATATTTCAGATTTTATGTGTTCCTGGCTATATCAATAGGTAATTAATTTCTTTGTTTTTAACATTACTATTATTTTTTAATAGATTATACTTTAAAATTACTTTTTTTAGCACAAGCTTTTAATCATGAAAAAATGAATAAAAATCACTGCTACGTTATTACTGTTTTGATTTTAGAAATACTATTAGTAATTAGTGAATTAATATATTTACTACAAAAATTTAGTATATATAACAATAATTTTTTTTTATTAATTTTGATTATTTAATATTAAAATATTTTTTTTGCAATATACTTTATACTTGGTTACATTAATTAAAGCTCGTTAAAATAATTAAAATATAATTTAATACAACGTTTTATAAATATAATGAAAAAAGTGTATGAAGTATTTTTATACATATTTACGTATTAATAATCGACGTTAATATGTTTTACTATTCATTAGCTAAAATACTATGCGGTAGTTTACTATTTCCTTAATATGTCCTGTAATATATTGACTAAAATTATATTTTTTAATTTATTTTAATCAAGTTAAATTAAGCATCTTTTTTATTAATACTGTTCAAAAACCATTTTAACACGTGAATTTTCATCAAAATACGTATTAATAAAAAGTTGCCATAACTTTTGTTTAAATTCGTGGATTGTTTCAAATTTTAAATATACTTTATATATAAATAATTGAACTCAGTAAAATTTTTTTCGAGAATATTTCATTATTTTGGCTTATACGTGATACATCCTAAGAAGATCGTCAAATACATAGAAGAAACTTAAGGTTTATTTTAATCAGTGTACCACCAAGTGTAACACCAATTTTGCCAAATTAAATTAATTGAACACTAAATTCGCCTTTTTGGATTCAATAACTATTATCAGTTAAAAAATACGTACTTATTATTAGCGAAAAAAATATAATTTAAATAAAATAAATTATACAAACATTCTATATTATTAAAAATTCACCCTTCGTTTTTATTAATATTATTGGATAATTAATCATTATTTGAGTAATATATAAAAAAAACAAAAATTATAGTAACAATGAATATTTTATAAATAAACATTACACATATAAATACCTTTTCAACCCATATTATTATAATAAATTTTACCGCACGTTTTAGTTGCGGAGTCAAACATAATGGTATAATTTAATCTAAAGAAAGTAAATGAACAACACATTAAGAGCGCTTAGTTTCCTCTATATATGTAATGATACAATTATTATAATTTACCTTACAGACAACATTAGCAGTACCTTATTTCGTGGTATAATTGTTGCTCAACTTCATTATCGTGTCTAATTTATTATTAACAATAAGCAGCATATGTATATCTTATTTTTTAAAGCTATATAAACTTTTTGGAGATTATATTTGGCTCCGCAATGAGAGCATATGATAAAATTTATTATTTTAAAATCTAAAAATGATTAAAAATAGTCTTGACAAGGACAATGAAACATCTCAAAATATCAGCATTAACTGCAATTTTTCATTTGATTATTTAACATTCGTATAAAGATCAATTACCTAATAACATTGATGCTAATAAATTATTACTGTTAAAATTTATATATATTTTATTTATTTATTTTCAATTTAATTTATTGATAACACCAGTCTCAATGCATAAATTAATTTTTTTAAACCTAATTCTACATATAATATTTTATTTAATTACAATGTCAACATCTTAATTATAAAAATGTTGCATTCATTCCTTACTTTATTAGTTTTTACATGTATAACCCATGCCTCAATATCTAATCTTAACGTTATTTTTACTTTCTCATTGGACAAGCAATGTTTATTTATTATATCGCAGGTTATTTGCTAGTTTAAATATATTTTTCATAATTTCATAATATTTTTTTGTTTATTTTATTTTAATTAAAATATTCGTTGATATTGGTGTTATACAAATAATATTTTAGCTGTTATTATATAATTTTTATTGCACTATATTTAAACTAAAAATAGAATTGCACAAAAATAAAAAACTAACCTGATGATGATTGGATTGTTGGTTATCCTGAGATACTTCTTGAACAGAAGGTGGCGGTGGAGGAGGTGGACTTGTTCTAGGGCGCAAAGGAGAGCCACCACCATTGGTCGCCACGTTAGCTGGTGCAAGGGGAATCGATGGTCCCACGTAAGCTCCTATAAAAAGGATAAGTCAGCAGTCAGTAATTATTTTATACATTTCAAATGCTTAATAATTTGGTAAACTTCTAATCAATATATTAGGTTAAAAACCTACTTAGCATTATTATTCACATAAAAAAATTAGTATGTTGATTACATGGTCTGTCCATGAAGTATCGAATCTTTTTTTTAAATCACTATTGGTGCTGACGATTTGGGAACGATCTTAAAATGTAGGGGAAGTTTCTTTTATTTATTCTTTTTGTTTTATTTTTTCGATAATTTGAAACAGCAGAATTATTGTTCGCTGTAAGAATATCTTTTAGTTTTTGGATACGGTGCAATGGAACAACTAGTGGAATAGCACTACGCGATAAGGTTTTTGCTTGCAACTTAAAAAAAAAACAGTACGGAAACATGTTCCAATGTTACAAGAGGCTTATAAAGATAATTGTATATCGAAATCGCAATGCGGAAAATGACACAGAGCTCTTAAAAAGAGCCGGGAAAAATCACCGATGAGTTCTAATCTGAGCACCAAAAAAGCACTTTAATCGCTACGTACACCTGCCGCATACTAAAAATTTAAATTCGAACCTCCGATTAACAGTTAGAGTAATCACGGAAAAAATGAATTTAACGCGATCTACGGTGTACAATTTAGTACAAAAAAATTTAGAAATGCGATAAGTTTGCGTAAATATAAAAGCTGAAGAGTTTCAGACTGCTTTTAAAACCTGAAAAACTCGTGTTCGAAAATGCATTGAGACAGTAGGAAAATTATTTTTATGAATTTAAAATTTTTATTTCAGAATGTTTAAAAATCCATCAATAAATCGTCTTTCGTAAAAAAAGGTATGTATTACTTTTCTTTTATAATTTTCATACAAAATGTTCTCACTTAACGCTTTTCCACTAATCACTTCGTTGCGCCGTGTCCAAAAATCGAAAAACATCCTTCGTGCGAAATAAAATTCTACCGCTTGTAATTATCAAAGAAACAAAAAAAGGAACAAATAAAACTTTCTTCTACACTTAAAGACCTCTCCCAAATCGCGGTGACCATTATTCGCCACATGAAAAAAAAAAAAAAAATACTTCGTATAGACATGTATAACATCAACACATTGATTTCGATTAATAAATTACATAATGCTATAAATGATAACAAGATATTTTGATTCTTTATATGACGCGATCTACCTTCTACCACATTAGTATTAACCTTCAAAAGTCCAAAATTGAAAATATTGAATTTATATTCAATATCAGCATTCGTAGAGTATTAAACAATTTATAAGTTAAAAAGTCTATACAAATATACCTCCAAATGCAGAGCGATACTATTGTAAAATTAATGATTATAATAACATTTTATTTTCTTATAAAATACGATAAATTATAAATTACAACTTTTTATACTCAAAATGTGAAAGTTAGGTAAGTTATTAAAAAGTCATAGTATGGTAATAATTATGATTTCTCTATAAGAATTTTCATATATCACACTATCTACTTGTTTTATATTAAAACTCTATTATTAGACATATAAAAATTATGTAATCAATAAAAAAAATTTGTTAAATTTTTATAAGATCTTTAAAATACATGATTTTAAATACTGAGAAATAAGAGTACATAGGATAGAGAAAAAGTGCAAGATAGATGCTGCTGGCTATAAAAACTAAAATATTGTTAGTTATGCATTTGATTTGACGAAAGCTGAAGTGTGTGCGTAATACTATTACTCCTAACAATTATTTGATGAACCAGCCGTCAATTCCAGAAATACAGGGTTGACGACAACTGAAGCAACGTCACTGTTTTCTGTTTCATTAATTCATGAATAGATTTCTGTATTGTACGTGTGAGTGTTACTCATCGTAGTACTGTTGCATATATATACTTTAACAATGTTAAAAATTGTGATAAAGTAAAGTGAATGTTTATTCGTGCTATATCTATATAAGGAGTTATTATTTAAATAATCACTTACATAACATAGATATATAAATAAACATAAATATACAAAAATCCAAAAGGTTATCGGCCCTGCGACGCTTTCAGTGCGCCATATAAAAAAAATTGAGAAAAAATCAAAAACAATATTTCAAATTCTGAAAGATAATTTTTTTTTTAAAAAAGGGGGCAATATCATATTTAATTTTATATATACTGAATAAAATAAGAGAAAAAAAGGGTTATATAAATGAACAAAAAATGAGGAGAAATATAATATTGACAAGAAGGATATATATGAAAAGTGGAAAAACCTTAAGAAAAAAAAAGCAGCAGGCATAGATAAAATAACGAACGAAGCATGGATATACGCAGGTGATGGAGCTATAAACAGATTAGTGGAGATAATAAAATCGATTTGGAAAGGAGAGGATATCCCAGAGGAGTGGAAAATTGCGGTGATCACACCAATTTTCAAAAAAGGCAATACAGAAGATCTAAATAATTATAGAGAGTTCTCGATGCTACCAGCCGGATACAAGATATATACAAGTATATTGAAGGACAAACTAGAAATAGAAGAAGAAAAAGAAATACTGGAAAACAAAAAGAATATGCCGAAAGGCCAAGCAGTTTTCAGGAAAGGCAGATCTACGATTGACAATATCTATGCACTACATAACAGACAAAGCAATTACATTAAAGAAAAAGATATATGTACTATTTGTCGATGTCAAAACGCCCTTTGATACTGTGGACAGAAGAAAACTATGGGCAATAATGAAAGAAAAAGGGATAGATGGCAAATTAACAGAAAGAATCAAAAACATGTACGAAGACACATGGATAATGGTTAAAATAGAAGGTATGACAGAGAAAATAAAGGTTTATAGAGGACTGAGGCAAGGCTGTAACCTGAGTCCACTTCTCTTTAACATATACATAGCTGGATTAGAGGAGAAAATAGAAAAACGGAATATTGGAGGAACAAAAAAGATGGGAAAAGGATATGGTCATTGGCGTATGCTAATGATATAGCACTGATAGCGAAAATAAGGAAGCCATGATAGAAATGTTGTCGGTGCTGAAAAAATTCCTGAAAAGTAGGAAACTAGAACTAAATGCGGAGAAAACAAAAATAATGATATTTCAAAGAGGGAGAAATAGGAAAAAAACAAATATCAATGGAAAAAAAAGGAAATTGAAGAACTGGATAAATTCAGCTACCTAGGATTTACATTTAGCAGGTATGGAAAAAACAAGGAGCACATAAAAGAAAGGGTAAAGAAAGACAAAATAGCATTAAACCGTACGTGGAGCTTGGCTGAAACGAGATGCTACAACGATTTTAAACTAAAAAAAATGTTATTTAACTACCTACTGAGAGGTGTAATAGAGTATGGTGTAGAAATCTGGGGAGACATGAATGTGGAAGAAGTAGAAAAAATAAAACTGGATTATTATAAATGGGTGCTGGGACTGGAGTTTAGTACACCGAAATATCTTATATATGAAGAGGTAGATGAAAGCAAGATGGAAATCGAATGCAGAAATAGAACGAGCAAATATGAAGAAAAGGTAGAAGAACAGAATAACGAGAGATGGATAAAAGTGCC
The DNA here is from genome assembly GCA_018907245.1 of Eupristina koningsbergeri. NCBI lineage: Eukaryota > Metazoa > Arthropoda > Insecta > Hymenoptera > Agaonidae > Eupristina > Eupristina koningsbergeri. The sequence goes on from JACCHV010000092.1 coordinate 439,567, forward strand.
TACAAGAAAAGAAACGAGAAAGAGCTAGAACGGGAGTAGACCCGGACGAAAAATGGATGAATGTAGTAGAAGTCAGCAAGATACAGATAGAAATGTGGGTTAATGAAGGTAAAAACAAATATGAGATAGTCAAAAGAAAAAAAGAGGAAATAAATAAATAAGAGAGGACTAATAGAATAGAAGGATCAACATACCATAAATGGTACAAACAAATAAGAGAGATGGGGATACCTAAGTATCTGAAAAGGAAAATAAACGCGGAAAACACTAAAACCATCGCCAAAATAAGATGTGGAAATATCGTATCAGGTAACAAATACTGGATGGGCGAGCAAGAGAAGAAATGTCAATTATTCAATGAAAAATATGAAGACTGGACACAGCTGATAATGGGGTGTAGTGAGACGGAGTACGAAACGACAACAATGAGAAACACATACAGATGGAATGAAGAAAGTATTGTACTTAACTTTAAAGAAGGTATAAGGAACAAAGAGCTGACACAGACAATGAATTTAATATGCAATAAAATAAAAAAAGAAGGATAGATCAAGAGAGGAAAAGTGCAAGGAGAAAAGAAATTAAAATAAATAATGAATAAAAAGGAACAAGTAAGGGAATAGTATGGAAAAGAAGTATGGAACTGAAAATCAAATGCTAACCAAAGAGTGTGAAGTGTATAATACAATATAAACAGATAAACGGTGTAAATATGTATAAATGTAAAAATATATAAAATGTATAATTATAAATAATAACGCAATGCTTAGTATGTATCGGAGGTTCATTCCAAGGCCGAAAGGCTGGAATTACAATAAATAAATAATAAATATATACTGAATAAAATATAAAACTATACAAAATAAACATATAATTAAAAAACTACATCAATGTAAGTAATTTAAGAAATTTTATAATTATATATATATATATATATATATATTAAAATAAAAAATATACAGCATTATATTTTAAATAAAATAATTAAATACGGATGAAATGCAAAAAAAATAATTTATAATAAGAATGAAAGTAAAAGAAATTTTTTTTCTTTAAAAAAAAAAAACATTATGACGAATTAAATTTAAAATTTTCTCTAAATAAAAATTAATCATATGTACCACTCTTGTTCATTAAATTTTTTGTGTAAAACATGAATAATAATAAGGTAAATAATTTTGAATAAATTTTTAATCACTAACATAAAAACAAAAGTTATATAAATTTTTTACAATAATAAGGATAAAATACTTGAAATATAAAAATATGAAAATGACTGTATACAAATAAAAAGACTGGATATAAACAATAAAAATTAAAAATAAAGTAGTGAAATTAAAAAGCGTTAAAATAAATAAGAATAAAATAAATAAATATAGCTGAGCTACCTATTATAAAATTAAAATAAAACAGAATTAAAAGTGAATAAAACAAATAAATATTTTAATATTAACCATAAATTTAAACATAAAATTAAATATTATTTCTAAACTTGTTTTAAAATGAAATAAAATAATAAATCAAAAAAAAGCTCAATTCGTAATTTTAGAAATATATTAATAAAAATAAATATGTATCTAAATTAAAAATCAGTTTTAATATTTAAAAATATAATAAATAGAAAATAAATTGAATTAAAAATGGATATATATATGTAGTATCAATAAAATGTAAAATTTAATAATAAATTATAATCAAATTAAAGAGATGTGATGTTTTTTTTGCATATTGTGTAAAAATAAATACGAACATTAAAAAACTATAATAAATGAACTTTGAAGGTCAATTAATATGACATATAAAAGCATGGAAGATATAATAAAAACAAAATATCATGAACTCGACAACACACAAACCAAATGAAACATGTTTTTATATTGAAATTTCAATTTATAATATAACTTTAAAAAATTATACAAATGTTGTATTAAGAAAACATAATATTAAGAAATTAATGGAATCAAATAACAATAAAATAATTCTTAATGTATTAATTATAATTAAAAATATAAAATTTTTCTAAACAATTATAAAAATAATAAAACTAAAAGGTTAGAAAACCATAGTAAAAATTTTTCTATGAAATTTTAAAAACGAAGGATAAAAAAAGAAATCAATTACAATAAGTAAAATTATTATAAAAAAAAACATATTGGAATATGCACTAGTTATGATAGAAACAATTAAAAATTAAATAGTTTACAATTAATATAACACTGATTCATAAACATAACATCAGAGCATGACTATATACACACTGTACAGAAAGTGTTTCTTCATGAATATGTTTGTATATACATGTGTAATGTATATATGTATGTATATGTATATGTATACGCATATACATACATACATTAAATAAATGAGGATTTAAAATTTTTTTTCTCTTTGGGATATGTATATCATCATGAATATGTACAATGATTTAAAATGTATAAGCTAAGGATTAAAAAAAAAAACATTTGCAAATGACTATTATGATAGCTAATGAAGACACAGTGCAATAAAATAAGTTTAGTTATGCATATGTGAAATTTAATAATGTATAAAAAGGGAATAAATAAATATACATACAAAAAGAAAAACAAAACAATAATATGAAATTAAAATTTTAATAATATAAAATATGAATTAATAATATAATATTAATAGAATAAATTTACATTTTAAGAAAAAATTAAAATTAAAAATATTTATAAACACATAATAATGAAATTAAGAAACATTATATTAATGAAATTAATGTAAAATTAAATTAAAAAAATTTTTTTTGAATTATATTTGAAGTTAATAATGAATATACATAAATAATATTAGTACAACTAATATAAATAAAATAAGATATATATGATATAATAAATATGTGCATGCAAAATGAAAATGTTTATAACAATTAAAAATTAATCACATAACGAAGAAATGAAATACATATAAGCAGTTGAAACACCATGCATTAATAAAATTAATTAAGTAAAACGTATTTAAATATAGATAGAAGGAGAACTAATACAAAAGAGCAATTGCAAGAATCTTCTTTGCATTTGAATGAACTATTTAAAAGTGTGATAAGTGGAGATTCCGAACATTGAGAATCCACGCTGAACAGTATTAGGAAGATAAAGAATGGCTTTCATAAAATGCATGCTGACCGATTAGAGTTAGAAATATTGCAGATAAGGAAATTAGAATTGACTAAGCTTCCTTCTAACATGTATACTTATAAAACACCCTTCGGGGATAATGAAGTTGAAAGCAAAATGGAGAATCTAATTTTAAAGGATTCAACTGATGAAGAAGCGACCACCAATGAAGAAATATCAATTGATGAAAATAATCATCATATGGAAAATAACACTCAAGTGGATAAGGATGTAACTGGAATTGATGACAACCCTAAAAAGATCAGTGAATTCGATGAGGATGATAAACGTAATCATGGAATAAAAAGGATGCCAATGATATATCATTCCAATTTTAAATTATCCAAAAAAGTGATCATATGATTTGGGAGACACATATGAAGGCTGACTTATTATTGCAGCGATTCAGATATGTCATTGACAGTAAATATCCGGCTCCCGAAAATTTGACAGATAAAGAAAAAATAGAAAACATCGAATTAACAAGATCAGCAATCTTTGAAAAATTGGCTGATCGTTACGTTAAAATGGTCGCAAAAATTGGGGATCCAAGGAAGATTTTAGAAAAGATAAAGGACGTGAAGCGAGCAGAAAAGAATATAACTAACTGCTCCATCCGTACTAACACCTATACGATTAAATTGAGCAAAAAGAAATCGCTAGCAGACTTCATAGAAAAATTTGAAGGTCTGATAACTGAATATGAGAGTCAGGAGTTAGCGCAAGAATTAACTGATATTGAAAAATATACTTGCATCTATAATGCTGTGGTTGATAATATGACGCAGTTGGAATACGTTAAATGGGCAAGATCAGGACTCCCAAGAGCCTCTTATGAACAATTAAAAATTTTCGCTGTAAAAATAGAAGCAGATATGAAGAGGAAAAAATGCACTCGACTTCAAGCCGAGATAATGACGAAAAAAAGCAATGTTTGGAGCAGGAGGGAGCAGATATCATCGCTGCAACTCCCCCAAACATTATATTTCTGATTGCCCGTAAATGGTACAAATAAATAGTTCTGCTACCATTGCCAAGCGTTGAAAACGCACAAACAAAATGAATATTGGTATAACAAACGCAACTTCCATAAATCTACAAACAGATAGTCATTGTATACTGAACACTATAACTACCACAAAAACAAAAAAAAAACAACAAAAGATATCAAAATAATAGATGGTCAGAGGAAAATTTCTCCTGTCATGATAACAAAAACAAAAACTTTGGCATTAAAAATAAACAAATTAAAAAAAGGAAGTAATATACCAAAAAGGAACACAAAAGTGATAAGGAAGTGGAAATCAAAAAAGCAACAAAGAATAAGAATATATTTAATAATGATGTTTTTGATTATAATTTTTCAGATTTTTCAGTTTATCGTAGATCCTTCTGGTGCTATGCACCATGTAATAAATTTATTTTATTGGAAAATCTAATTAAATGTAAGGATGAATACATAAGAAGTGCGGACAAAAATAAATATGCAGACATTAAAATAGATGCAAAGGGAAATTTAACCCTATATACAAATCCATCTGCAAATACAAGCATTATTTTAAATAATGTAATGGCTGCAGAAGAAATCAGTCATAATTTACTATCATTACATAAATTAGTGGATGCAGGATTTGTAATACAACTTGACGACGAAAAATTGCAAATATTAAATAAAGGAACATCCGAAATAATAATAGATGGAACTTAGAAACAGTGTTATACATATATAATTATACACCACACAGCAGCATTAATTATGAAATACCTCTATAAAAATTTAATAAGGATGCAAATAATCATATGAAATATATAAGATTTGGATGCATAGCATATACCAAAATTAATATACAAAAACAAAAATTTGCACCAAATGCAGTCAGAATGATATTAGTTGAATTTATATTATCATGCTATCTATTATTGAATCCAATCACGAATTAATTTATTAAACCTAGAAATGTAAGATTTAATGAGAAAATAGAATATAGAGATATTAAAAATAAACAAAGGAAAATTGAAAACCCTGATAAGGATGAGAATATCGAATCTGACAACAATAAAGTTAATTTCAATCAAACTGATGAAACTGACGAACCTGAAATAATCAACCATAATATAACTAAAATATTAAAGAACCGAGGTAGACCTTCAAAAACATACTAAGTGATAATGAAGAAATAAAAAAACAGAAAATTGAAAATTCGGATTCATGAAAAGAAATAAATCAAAATTAAATAATGAGAATAAAATAAGACTAATTAAGATTACAAATATCATGCAAATCGAGGATGAAATAGTATATTACACACTAGCGAAAATAAATGAATATCCAACAAACTATAAGGAAGTCATGAATGGTTAAAAATAATTAATGAGGAATTAAATTCCATGAAGCATAATGATGTCTGGACTCTAGTACCTAGACCAAAACAACAACCAAAAGAACCAAAACCAAATATAGTAGATTCAAAATGAATTTTTAAAAGAAAAATAAATAATGATGACACTACAAAATATAAGGCACATCTAGTAGTACGCGGGTTCAAAGATAAAAGTACCTTTAACTTAAAAAAAACATATGCAACGGTGTCAATATTACCGTTAATACGTTCTTTAATGTCAATAATAAACAAATACAATTTACACGTATGTCAACTAGATTTCAAAACTGCTTTCCTAACTTACATCTTAGATGAAACAATTTATACGGATATTCCAAATGCACTCAAGATTATTGAAGAACAAAGAAAAACACATGTATACAAATATGAATTAAAAATAAGTTCCAAGTAATGGAATCAAAGATTCAGTTTAGAAGCCAGAAAATTAGGACCTGAAAATGATCTTCATGAGTCATGTTTAGATACTTGGAGAACAGACGATAAAATGGCTCTGCTACTACTCTATGTTGACGATATATTATTGGCAAGTAATGATATTGAGTTGCTCAACAAAATTAAAAATCAATTAAGCAAAGCATTTGAAATGAAGAACCTAGAAGAATCAACATATTTCCTAGGAATTAACATATAAATAAATATAAAAAAAATAACTTTCTTATCTTACGAAAATTATACAATGAATATCTTAAAAAGATTTAATATGGAAGACAGAAATCCACAAAACACGTCTATAGTAACTAGACAGGTTCATACCAGAAATAAAATGAATGTTAGAGAAGCCAGTAACGGTGATAAGGATGAAGAAACAAACGAAGAAAGAATTCCATTACGTGAAGCAATTGGAAGTTTAATGTACTTGACAAATGAGACAATACCTGACATAGCATATGCTGTAAATTTTTTAGCCCGTAAACAATATCAACCAACTGAAGAGAATTGGAAAGATGTAAAAAGAATATTCAGATATTTAAAAGAAAATCTAGAACTAAGCTTAATGTACAAATCGATATCTGAAAATTTGGAAGCTTTTTTAATGCAAGTTTTCGAGACTGTGAAGATTCTACATCAACAGCTGAATATGTTGTGCGACTACATGGAGATACATTATCTTGACGAAGTCATAAGTTGACGCCAACTGAAGCAACGCCGCTGTTTTCAGTTTTATCCATTCATGTATAGATCTCTGTATTGTACGCATGGATGTTACTCATCGTAGTACTATTGCATATATATACTTCAACAGTATTAAAAATTGTGATTAAATAAAGTGAATGTTTATTCGTGCTATATCTATATAAGGAGTTATTTATATAATCACTTACATAACATAGATATATAAATAAACATAAATATACAAAAATTCAAAAAATATAAAATATATTATATTTCAATATACGAAATGAATCAAAATACAAATTTCTTAGCAATAACGTAATAGTAAAGAGTACAGAAATGCAAATTATAAGAAAATATAAAATGATAGTAAGTACCAGAGGCAGGATACAATAATAATTGGTTTAAATGCTGCACTATAAAGAAAAATTAATATAATAAAACGAAAACGGTACGAAAATAAGGCTAAAAGCTACACTAAAATTGTGGGAATGAAAATGAATGAATATATCGTAGGGTTATATATACATTATCTGTCCACGAAATATCGAAATTTGTTTAAAGCCATTATTGGTCATAGCGATTTGAGAGAGGTCTTAAAATGTAAGAGAGTTTTTTTATTTGTCTCTTTTTTTTATTCTTTCAATAATTAAATGCGAAAGAATTTGTTTCAGACGAAGGATGTTTATTAAATTTGTGACACGGCGCAATGAAGTGACTAGTGGAACAGTGCTATATGATAAAATTTTAGCTTATGACTTGGTAAAAACAATAAAATTGTAAATTTGTTAATATTAAGAAAGATTTTTACGGGTAACTGTATGCATGTGTTGATAAATTCAGAGTGTCATCTATTACCCTAATTCTTAAATGACAATTTGTAAATTTGTTATAACATCTCACCATGTCACAAAACTAAAAAAATATCTTTCGCACGAAATAAAATCCTGATCTTTCTAATTATCTAAAAAAACAAAAAAAAAAAGGACAAATAAAAAGAACGCCTCCCTAGATTTTAAGATCTCTCCCAAATCGCTACGACCAATAAAGGCTTTAAAAAAAGTCAATAATTTGTAAATAGACCATGTATATATATATATAATGGAAAACAAATGAAGGCTTTAAATATATAGGATGTATAGACATTTTTATGATACATATTATATTATATAATAATTAATGAAGAATTTAAAAAAAAATAATCAAGCAAATTATTAATAATAGGAAAGATAGATTCTGATCACCAACCGTAGAAGTGAGTTTATAAGATGTACGTAACCAGAAAGAGGATTATATTAAAAAATCAGTATAAGTTTATATGAAAGTTATGAAAAAATATATTAATATAATATAGAAATGAAACATTAAAGAATTCAAAATCATTGAGTTTTATTATATACAATAAAAACGTAGTTATCAAATGCTAGATAATATATGTGCTTAACTAATAATTTGACGATAAAAAGAAAAAAAAAAAACAAACTGACAAGTATAAATAAAGTGAATAAAAGAGAAATAGAAATAAAATACGATAATATTTATAACAAAAATATTGAGAATTTCTAGAAAAAATATAAAAAAGCTTATAAAAAATTTTATATAAGAAAAAAAAACTTAAAATTTGGCACAAGAGATAGAGAAAGCCAAAAAAGAAAAAACTGAAAGAGCATTCTATAATTTTTAGCTCATGAATCTAGGAAAAACAAAAAATTGATTTTACATAAAAAAAAGTATTTTTCACATGTTTAGGACGTAAAGATAGGTGATTAAAATCATTTGGTAGTTAAAAAAAAGAATAAATAATTAAAAGAAATATACGAATTTGAAATAAAAAAAAAAAAAAAGAAGAAACAATAGATGAAAACCAGGATGAAGTTTCAAATAAAATGTCAATAAATAAACGTCAACAACAAACAATAAAATTTTGTAATTTTTATACAACCATGTGCAATTTACTAACCTAATTGAGATTCAATTTTTCATAGATTTAATTTAAAAATTAATCTTATCTTCATAGGCCGTCTTTAATCTTATTTTAAAACTAATTTTCTTGTTTTTCTCCGATTTCTTGTTTTCATAAATTCATAAATGTTTATCAATAAAATATATAAAATCAATTATATGGATATAAAAATTTTCTTTTTATTGAGTATTTCTATTATAAAATTTATAAATGATGCGGAAATATAGATAGCTTATAAAAGTTAAATGAAATGTTTTGATAATGACATTATACCAGTGTAAATTTTTCAAAAGTATACCAATATTTACAGTTTAAAAATCTCATAAATGCGTTGATACTCATTTAAAAATAGTATTCATATATTCTGTCTATATAATTATAAAATTTTTATTTATTGTTATTCAAAACAATAATTGGTAGCTTAAGGATGTATTATGTATAACTCAAAACAATAAAATATTTTTAATGTTGTGAAGCTCAATTATTAAAAAAGCATATTTAAAATTTAAAAAAAAATTCACCAATTGTAACAAAAGTTATAAATTTATTTAACATACGTATTCTAATGAAATTGATATGTTAAAGTAATTTTTGAACAATACAGACAAAAAAAATATAATTCAAAATATTTATATAAAAATTGAATAAACTTTTTTATTTAAAAATGATTACTTTCATTTAATATTTATAATCCAATCGTTTTATATTAGCAATATAAATTTTATTATTCTGTAACTTTTGGGTGAGTCTGTACTCATGATAAATCAATTCTAAAATATTACATTTTAATTTATATCCGATTATCGTATATTTTTAAAAAAGCATAGCTCATATTATGATTTTCACACGTATATACGTATGGCATACTTTTTTAAATATTCTTTAAAAAAAAAAAAAAAAAAAAAAAACAATAAGCTGTATTTATTCGTAATGAAAGTCTGTAAAAAAATAATTTAGATTAATAAAAAAAATCGCAGAATTAATTTTTTTTTTTTTACTTTTTTTTAAATTTAATACATTATTTTTCTTTACAGAAGAATTTTTATAATTATGTTATTATAAATTTACAATTAAAAGTCTGGAAATGCTAGAACACATTTAAAATTATATAAATGGCGATTTGTTTGTAAATGCTAATGTTGCAATATTGTGTTCGGTTCAAAATAATAAAAATAGTGAAAAGAACAAACCTATAATTACTTGTTTATAGAGTATTAACCTGTGTTTGGTTTGATATATAATACAATAAACATGTGGATCTTTCTTTCTCTATTTCTATCTATCTCTTTTTCTTTAATACTCTATTCATCACGCTTATTAAGTTTTTTAAAGTTTTCATATGTTAATTAAAGATTAATTTGTCAAAATTTGTCGGTAGTGCATTTTTTTTTTTTTTTTAACAAATTATACATTGCACATGAAGTTCCTATGTGTTTACACCCATAATCGTTTTTTCATCAATTTTATATAAAAAATGAAATCGTATACTATTTGAGAAGACGATAAAACTTTTTTTAAATAAAGATTTTATATAAAATTATTAAATAAAATTTTACACAATATTATAAGAAAAAATTTTTTTAATTTTGAAAGTATATATTGTGTGTTGTATTTAATATATGTTAATTGTGTTCTATATTTCTTAATCACTTAAAATATTTTTATTGTGAAAAATTTTGAGAAACATTGTTTTTTTGAGCCATTATAAATATTATTATTATAACAAGTTATAAAATTTTATAAATTATATCAAGATTTTTTTCTACCCTTTTTTAGAGGTAGTTTGAAAGAGTTGTTATTCATTTTTTTAATATGTTTTTATGTTATAATTTTATGATAATTTACATATTTCGAAATTTTATTTTAAAAATAAATAAAATATGGATTTTTGTTGTAAACTTCATACTCATTTTTAAAATCAGAATTTTTTCATCTAATTTTTAAATATTATTAATATTGAAAAACAATTTTCTTTAATAATATACGAATATTTTTTCAAACTATTTATTTTTTCTTTAAATCTTTTAGTTGTTTAATGAAGTTTTAAATTATAATTGCATCCATATATGAACAAAACATTGCAAATAAAGGATAAAATATTACAAATAAATGATAAAATATTACTAATTGTTTAAACAATAGAAGTATAAAAAAATAACAAATACTGCCTTATTACTAATTAATTTTTTAATCTAAAATATTTCTACACGTATAAAGTTTTTTTAATATAATTTGTTTAAATTTTATTATAGTTAAATAAAAATATTGTATATTGAACTTAATTTCATTTTATTATGTATGTAAATATATATATTTAGTACATTAAACAAATTACTTTCTAAATATAATATAAATTTTAACAAATAATTCACACTTCTTTTTCAAAAAATCTTATATTTTTTATTTCAATTTTTTAAATCATAAATATTAATCAGTAAATACATTTTTATATACTTCTTATAAATATTTATAATAAATAATTTCAATTTTTTATTAATACTGTTATTTGTTACATTTATTTATAATATTATTTGTTTTATTGTGATTTATATTTAGTTTAAGATTCATTTATAATCGTTTCCTTTTGCACATTTAATATTTACATACGAAAAGTAAAATGATTTCTAGAATTTTAAACATATTTAATATATAAATAAATAAAATAAATTAATTAAATTATAAATCTTTAAATACTTTCTTTTTTTATATTATATTAAACCTTCCCATATTTAAATAAAATTTATTAATAATTTATTAATTATAATCTTTACTATCCTAAGTAAATAAAGCAATGATAATGAAAAACAATCATTTATACTAAATTATTTTAATTTATGTTTGTATTAAATATTATATTATATTATATATTATATTATAAATAAATTTTTTAGGCTTAAAGCTTTTAAATTATATTTTGTAGTTTATTAGGTTTTTCATTTTTTATAGTGTGTAATTCCAATATGTATTCAATTAACCATAAAAGAAATTGTTGATCATAACAAATATATTTAAATTTATTTCATGCACTGAATATACTTGCTATGTAAACATCTATAATAGTAATGTATTTCGATTAGTACGTTTTATATATTAAAAGCAAACTTGAAATATTACGCGATATCTCAAATCAATAATACGGTCGTTAAGGTCACTTTTGGTAATCCTTTCTCATTGATTGTTCTTCTTTCGTTATTTTCTTTACTTTTACTGTAAACTATGCATTTTATATTTAAATGCAGTTACGTCATTTTTATTACTTTGCAGTATTTACTCTTTATTTTTTTTTTTATATCAATAATTTTATGGATCTTTTTATATAATAAAAAGACGTATTAATAGATAGTTTTACTTCATTTTATAATTTTTGTAATTTACTTGTTTTATACCGGTAAATGTAATTATTTATTTATAATTGTTTAAATTTAAATTATGTCTTAATTACTAAAAAAGAATATTTAAAATTTTTAAACAATTCACTAATTATAACAAAATTATAACAACTTTTGTTTAACACGTATTCTGATGGAAATTGATGCGTTAAAGTAATTTTTTAACAATGCAGATAAAAAAGTGCCATTAAAAAAATATGTAGACTTTTGACAACAGATCCGATGAACATGTGCTTAAAAAATGGAAATTCTAGTCATTTTACTATAGAAGATGTTAACTAAATACTAAATTGTCACAAAGTATTTTAGCTGAAGAGTAGTAAAACATGCCAACATTGATTATGAATATGTAAATATATATACATATATATTTATTTAATTCTTTTGATTATAAAAGTAAAACTTAAAATAATATTATATATGTTTTTAAATGTAACAAAACACATCCGGTGATAGTAATAAAGACAACACGAAGAGCCAACAGACTTTTAAGTATTGCCAAAATCAAAATATTATAATAGCAATATTATCACATTTATTCCCTTTTTTCCGTATAATTATTTTTTAAACAATGTAATAAAATAATGAATTAAATGGATTTTTTTATTATTTTGATTAATTTGTTTATTATAAAATGATTAATTTTTTAAATATATTTTATGTAAACGAGATAAAAGAATTCATGATTTTATTGTTTTAAATTCTAAACATGAAAACTTTACAACAACAAAACCGTGGAATACTACTAATAATTAAAAAAAAATGTAAACCATTTAAAAATAAAAACTATTTTAAAATGTTTGTTTTAATTTAATATTTATAATCTAATCATTTAATGTTGAATATTATATAAAATATCTATTTTTCTATGATTTTTGAGTGATCTTGTACTCACAAAAGATTCTTAAAATCACACGCTAAACTGCATTATTGAGGACGCATCTTGTTTCTAACTATGCAATATTTTTTTTTTACATAGTTTTTTATGATTTGAATCTAATTAAAAACATTAATATCGCAGTGATATTTGAATATAATATTGCCGTAATTCTGTACACAATATTAAATATATATTATAACTCTGTAACAATATTAAATATATATATTATCAAACATAGAGAAGTCTACTGTTTATTAAAATTATGAATTACTTTTATTTTATTTTAATTTCTCTAAACAATTATAAATTAGAATATTATTTTTTTTGTTATTGAAATATTTTAATGAAAATTTATAATTTTCATTTAATAATTTAATTTTACCCACCGAGCCACACACGCTCTGGTTGTATGTTTTTTTTTTTATTACATTTAAATCTATTTCTATTAGGTATTAGGAAACAAAATTATAATATTTATATTTTATAATTATAATGTATTAAATATATGTAAGAAATATTTCAAAACGTAATTTCAAACGTAAGAAATATTTCAATACAATTTTGCTTTATTTATTTAGCTATTTATCTAATAATATGTTACAAAAAATAAATATAATGTTTTATAATTTTATTTACAAAATTATAGTGAAAAGTGATAATTATAATTAATTGTTAATTTAATTTAAATTACTATAAAAAATTAGTAATAATTAAATAATATATAATATTCGTCACATATATAGATAGAAGAAAAAAATAATGGAATATAGGTAAATAAGAAATTCAAAATAGATATAAGTTATATGTTGCATAAAAAATCTCATTGAAAAAAACTTGTTTACTTTCATATCTAAATTTTTATTTTTTTTTTTGTTTAATTATTTTAACAGTAAGTAATATATAAGATCATCTTCACAAAAAAAACAGAAAAAAAGATTTTAATGTACAGTGTCATACCAAATCAATATTTTATCAATGAAATCGATTTTTAATGATATTCCGAATGTAATAATATTTATAATTTTAAAACGAAAAATGTTTTCTGACTCATTAAATTTATTTTACTTTGAGGCAAAAAATAAAATAAAATATCTAAATCCTAAAAGAACACGAATTTGTAAATAAAATATTTTTTTTGTATTTTTTTGTATATATATATATATCTATAATTATAATTTAATGTAAATTATATAAGTAATTTGTGTAATTAAAATTTATTTATTCGGTGAATAAGTGAATTTGCTTGATATCTTAAATATTGTAAATTATTTAAATTGCAAATTTTTGTTTTTAATTTAATTTTCAATTAATAATTTATTATAATATTAAATTTGGTAAATATCATCATTATTATTGTTATTTACAACAATAATAAGAACAACAAGAATGAATATCATAGCAATTTAATTCCATGGGCACCATAAGAATGTTATAGTACGGATATAAATAAAATACAAAAATATAGTTTTATAATTATTAGTCATATTATTCAAATATCTAGTTGACATAATCGAAAAAAATTGAATATTCTAATATTCGTGTACATTTGTCACTATAAAGTTATATTCTTACAATATATAAATAAAATTGGTTAAAAAAGAAAAAAAGAATTATAAAAATTAAAATGTAAAAAGTATAATGTTAACATGGTAAAATGGTAAAATAGGTATTGTTGTTAAAACATTATAATGAAGTATGAGTACATTGTAGGAGAAATTAATCAAAAAAAAATATATCCATATAATCTTGTTTACATTGACAAAATAGTATAAATAAGAAAATAAAATTATAAAATAAAGATACTTTTTAAAAAGTAAGAAAAACAAAAAAATAATAAAACACTAACAAAATATAAGGTTTTTAAATCATCCACAATCCATAAGGTTACCATATGCTTTTAAATGTTGATAATGCAACAATCCATTTAATTAAAAATATAAAAAAGTATACAGAAAAGCGTAAAATCTAGAACTAAAAATTCTTATTTATACATTTATCTGTCTTTTTTTATGTAATATGATACAATAATAAATAAGTGAAACACTCCATATTTCACTGCCACTCTCAAATCACTAAACGTCAGTAAAAAATTATTTTATAATTCTTTACATTTATTTTACATACTACTGTCTGATTTCAAATTCTCTTTTTCACCTTCTCTCTCTCTCTCTCTCTCTTTCACCCCTCTTGGCTCTGGATTTTCAATAAGTACAACTTTCACCTGATACGATTTTAATATTAAAATATTTTCAATTTTTTAAATATATTAAATAATAAGAAGTACGTAATTATTACTTACATCTTATAATTATTGTATTATTTCTTTGTTTATTTATAAAATAACTTCATTCTTTCAAAATATCTCGTACACATTGTATAAAAAGAATTATATATTAAATAAATTACCATTATAAAAATAAAAAATATTGTAATACATTACTAATGTACGGGGCTATAGATACTGAAATACACATAGTTTCTAATCGAGCAATGAATGAAGAGCGAGAAAAACAATGAATGAAGTCGGATGAACCGGTAGTCAAATTGATTCGAACATATCAATCCGACGGATGACGTTACACTAAACTTGTTATACTACCTTTGCTTGGTTACGTGTACAATCCATGTTCAAACATCAAAAATGAACACACTAAAAATGAAAATGTTGGAAATTTTAGATTTTTATCAAACTTTGTAAACAAGTAACTGTAAAATACATTTATTAATAATAATTTTAAAAATCTAACGATATTTGTCAAATTCGAAATCAATTAAAAGGGTTTTTTTTTTATAAATAGCCATAAAATATATTTTTTAATAAGTATATTAAAATTGCATATTATACGCTATGTAAAACGCAAGGTGTGGTAAAACGAGTGATAATTATTTAAAAATATGTTATATATAAAATTTTTATAAATTATTATTTTTATGCGCATTTTTATCTGTATTTTTATAATAAATAATGAAATTTTAGAATATTAAAAATTTATTTTGAAAACAATTTTTAGCGCTAAGAATAGTTTTCAATTTTTTATCTAATTCTATGACTGCAATTTATAATTTGTTCCAAATGAAGATTTTTACAAAATATAAACTTTCGTTATTAACTAAATTTCATTAAAGTTAATTAACTAATGTAAAATAATATATTGTCGAAAAAAAAACAATAACACAACATTAGGTATAAAAATAAATCCTTTTTGCTATAAGGTATAGCCTGTCTTTATTTTTTATTGTCAGTATGATTTCCTCTAAGTTTAGGCATAAAAATATTAATTATGTAAAGAATCGAAATTATAATTTGAAGAATACTTTTAAGATATTATTAAACATTCGTATTATAATAATAACGTAATTAGATAAATGTTAGAATATGTACAACACTAATGTATGTGGACTATATTATATGTCAAATTCAACGTAAAACGGGAAACCAAAAGACAAAAAAAAATACAAAATATTTCAAACAAGACATGTTTTTATAAAAAAACAATAGTTATAAAATTCAATGAATAGTCTATGACATTTTAAATTATATCCAATTCTTTTTTAAATTATATTTAATATTTTTAAAAAGATGTATTAAATTTGATATAATGGACAATGAAAGCGTATTCAAACAATTTCTATTTGTCTTTATATTTGGTATTGGTATGTACTGTCAATTGAATTGTTGGAAACAACGCTATCAGTTTTTCTATTAAAAAAAAACTGTTAAAGATTTTTCTTTATCGGTTAGTATGAAGGCTTTCATCAAATGATTTAATGTAAAAATATTTGTAAAATGTACTACTGAGTGTATTATAATGTACACATAGCAAAAGATTAATGTTGTTTTTAAAGTATCACTCTGTTGAAATTTTGCAATATATTATACAATATACATTTTCTATAAATACGTAATTTATTTAAATGAAAAAAAAAAAAAAAAAAAAAATTTGAAAATAATGAAGCCATTGATTAAAAATATAGAAAATATACAGAAAAATAATTGATTCAACCTAGTCTGAAATGTCAAAAAAAATTAAAACATTTACATTATTTATTTACATTTCTTATTTGATATTTAGTTAAATTTACATGTTCATTAAATCTTTATAGAGGTAATTAAATATTATGAAAGATTTACCAAAAAAGAATTATAAAAAATAGTATTTATGCAGTATAAAATTTCAATAAATAAATAAAATTTGTGAATCAGTTTTAAATCTCATCTTGGAACTGTAGACTATTATTAAATTTACTATTTTTTAACGATAAAAACAGATTTATTGGTCGAAAATACATATTTTTTTTTCTTAATGAGACTTTTTTTTGTAGTACTTGTTAATTAACTTTATAAATGTAATTTTCTGATAATCCGATTTCCTTATTTTTTTCCTTCCCACAATAATATAATATCTCAATAAATTACAAGCTACTATACATATTACATTTAATTTTATTTTATTGTTTATTACAAAACCAAAAACTAAATAATGTTTTCCCAATTGAATAAAACTTGAGTGAATGGTAATATTTTCTTTAATTGACATTAAACTCAATAAGTTTTAAATTACATATTTCACCCAAACTATCAACTATAGATAATACTAACTTTAAATTTCCAGATTTGAGCTAAAATCTCCACGGTATCAAATGTAAAATAAGTTAAAGGAGGTCATGCTACAGTTACTCATAAATATCTAGCCAAGCGAAAAAGAGATCGCCAAACGAGGATCGCGTCGCAATGAATACGAGCAACGGCATAGAGCTTGACTGAAGGCCGACCCGTGACCAATATTAAATTGCTATTGCCG
This sequence comes from Eupristina koningsbergeri, assembly GCA_018907245.1. Taxonomy (NCBI): domain Eukaryota; kingdom Metazoa; phylum Arthropoda; class Insecta; order Hymenoptera; family Agaonidae; genus Eupristina; species Eupristina koningsbergeri. Next base: position 457,256 of record JACCHV010000092.1, read on the forward strand.
TTACATATGCATCCATAAATGTGTGGATGAACAAATTGTACTAGACTGCTTAACCAATACTACGAGTAAATGTAAGATGACAATGTTAAAATTTTCTGTACATTTTTTTTTCTTTGGTGAACTTTTTAATGAGAATTGCAATTACGTTTTTCCTACTATTTTATAACTAGTAATACTATAAAGTTAATTTGCATTTTTTTAAAAATCTTGTTCCATTATTTACAACGTACTATTATTTATTAAAAAATTTGTCGTTACTTATTCAAATATTATTTTTTACATTTACATTACAGTTAAATAGTTTCTAATAGTTCTTTTCATATTTAAATCATTTTTTAAGAATCCCTATTTTAAGACAACTCATAACACGTTCATAAATTTAATATTAAAAAGAAACATTTAGATTTTTTAAAAATGGAAATTTTATTTAAATTTTTGCAATAATGTTATTAAAAAAATAAAAATAAAAAATATTACAAGTACTTCATAATTATATCCAACAATTTAATTTAAGCAATGAACTTTTTTTTTTTTTTTTTTGAATTACGTAATTTTAAAATACATGATTCATTAACGAGCATGTAAGGTTTAATAATATTGTAATAAATTTTTTATAGATGCTTACGTATGTATTAACATTGAATAAACATTAATTTCACACAGGAGGCAATTATGCTGAGTTCAGAAATAATCGAAGTGATGACGACATAAACAGTTATATTTCATTTTCCAACTCATTCATAGAGTTAAATAAACGTACATATGTACGTGACGTCACAACAATAGTTTCTCACCGGTTCTTATTGTTTTAATTGTCACAGACCTATAACATCAGTCTTTACTATCGATTGATATATGCAAAACTACATGCACTAACTTATTAATTATACACTTTTCACTATATTCAATTTTGTATCTAATTGATTTGTGTACATGCATTTACACACCCCCAGCTAAGCTGTATGAAATAATGTTTTGCATTTATTAATAACAAACCAATCAACTTGTTTTAATTTGGTAAGCTGCTACTAGTTTAAATATGTTTTTTTTTTAAAGTGTCACTTCCCTTTTTGCTTAAAAGTTTACTGAAGTATAATATCTAAATATCAATTACATATTCTATGATTGTTACTTTAAAATTGTATTTATAAAGGTCTTCATTTTTTATAATATTTTTAATTAAAACAATGCTCTGTATTACTCAATATATATAAACAAAATGAAACGAATAATAAATATTTCTTGGCATAGCTTACAATTTCGTATTTTTAATTTTTCTTTTTATTTATTTTTTTTACTTAAAAAATTCAATTCAATGATATATGAATAGATTAATAATTATGAAAATTTTAAAAATATTAGTATTATAATTCTGGCTGAAATAAATAATAATTTAAATAGTATTATAATATACGATAAATATTATATTTGATAACAATTTTTAATATTACAATAAAAATAAGGTGATCAATCTTTAAAACAGAGATGTTTTTAATCTTTTCTACACATTACATATTTGTAATTTTCAATTAGAAAGAAATTAATTTATTGAAATGATTCAAAGTATTTTTGTTTTTTTATGCCAAACTTTTTGCTTGAAGCATATATTAAACAAATACAGTCAAGAAACTTCCGAGATAAATTCTATATGATAATGAACATATATTTTTTATCTTTTTAAAATTTATGAAAAATTCTTTTTATTTTTCTCCAACAAGTCAAACTTTTTAATTTATTTTAACAATAACCTAATAATAAAGAAAAAAATGTGGACAATATTAATTGTTGAGCAACTAGTTTAGGTACAACTATCTATTAAAGATTTACCGATGACATTTTATAATATTCATAATCAATTTAATTAGAACATTCGCGTACGTTTATTAACCTTGACAAATCAGCTACTAGTATAAAGGTTTATAATTATAGGTTGCATGTAAATAGTAATTGTATTAAAATAATTAAGATATGAAAGTATTGTTGAAGATAAATATAATGTTTTTAAACTCTATTATAGTTTTATAATGTACAAGATAAAAATGAAAAATAATTTTAAAAATATCCCCTTAAATGTTATATTAATATTTTAAACATTTCATTTTATCAAATTGTTTATTGATACATATGTTTATAATACTTTTGACAAAGATATAAATATATCATTCATGGTATCTTGAAAAGTTTTTTTTAATATAAATAATGAAACTGTTAACTTTTTAATATCTTTTTTTCTCTTTTCTTATGTCCACATTCAATTTACATTAATTGTATAAAATGGGGAACCGTATTAAAGAAAATAATACATAGTATGCTAAATTGGTTGATAAAGCTTATCGTACTCCTGTTCTGAACTCGCTATTTTTGCGCTTTAATCTTATCCTTTACACAAGTAAAATAAAATCAACTTTAACGATAACGATAATAATTTTGAAACGAACAAACCTTGATTATTCTTCAGTTACCATTTTTTTCTACAGATTCCTGTAATTTTTTTACCTTTGCCTTTTTCCAAACATCTATATTACGCAAAAACTTTAATTATTAAATTAAATATATATTCAATTCATTTTTAATGTTAATTTTATTATTTCATTATAATTTTTTTTCTTCTTTATTTAAACAATTTTGTAAGAAAATTTGGTAACATGAACTTTTTTCGGAAAATTTGAAATTTATCATTATCAAAATTTTACAGTATAATTAGGAAATATTTTTAAAATTATAAGTAATTTTTCAATCAAAAATTATATTTAATAATTAAAACGTATAAAAGTATTAATAAAAAAAATTGTTTTCAAAATATAGAAATTGTTGTTATTCAATATTTATTTGTAATTCACACAATCAAAACATAAAATTATAAATTGTAACGAGATATTTAAATTTGATAAAATATATACTACAAACATTTATTGGGTATACATAAATAGAAACGTTTTTTTCTTTAACTATAATTTTACTTATTTTTATTAAAACAAATGAGTCAGTGGGTCTGAGATTAATACTTTTTTCATTTCAAAATACTATTTTTTAAAATTTTTTTATATTTTTATTTTTCAATTAAAAATGTTTGACATATCGATAATGTATTTGAAAATATATATAATAAAAAAGAAAACGTATTCGTATTTTTTAGATATAATTTTAAATTACAAATAAAAATACTCATTCAAAATTTAATTATTTATCAATAATCTCTGATCATTAGGGAAATTTCTACCAAAGAAAAATTATATATTCCAATAAATGATGACAACAATAATTCATAATAAACATCAAAAACATTATTCAGAATTGATTTTACATGTGCATAAAACCAAAAAGCTCAATATATAAGCATATTACATGATAAAACGGGATGTGTTTTCACTTAAAGATTAGTATGATTAACGTACAAACGCTATCTAGAAAATAAATGTGCTAGTTATTCAGTGATTTTCGCGTGTGATTTCACGATTAAAAATATATAAAAATCCCCACAAATAGAGTTTTTAATGAAAAGAGACAAAATGGAGGATTTGATTGCATATCCATTACAATGTTTAAACGCCATACCAGCGAATAAGCGCAAAGAGAACAAATTTTCAAGAGAATACCCACAAAGACGCAAGTGCCCTCTCGTGTTTTCGACAAGAATAGGCATAAACTCACCATTGGCCTTGAAAGTGGTGGCAGTTTCAAAACTCGGCGCCCTGATCGGATGTTTTTCCTTGGCTCGATCGACATAGCTCACAGCCAGACTCACTGCTGGCAAAGACTCTCCCCGGGTGAGTGGTGGTCTACCTGAGTGTTGTTGTTGATCTTCGAGGGAGAGTCGTTTGTCCGGATGCTCATCGTCCTCAAGAGCAGAGATACCCCGTTTCAGTTGGCCAATGCCGCGGCCGTGGCCCAAACTCACATGATGCGCGACTGCCGTAAGATGAGCACTCGTCATTCGCTGTACACTTCCTGTCCTGAGTCCATTCCCCAGCTCGTGTGTATCCTCGTGTTGCTGCTGCTGCTGTTGTTGCTGGCGGCCGGTGAGCTGCTGCTGCTGCTGCGCCTGTTGTTGCTGTTGCTGACGCGAACCTGAACTAAATTCGCTGATGCTGTTGCGGTGATGGAGCTGCGTATAACCGGCGGCCGATATGCCATGATGACGCGAATGGCTCTGGGCGGCGGCAGCCGCCGCAGCAGCAGCGACACTTTGTATCGGCAGAACGTCAAGGCTCGAAGCGCCGTTGTGCTCCGCGTGAGAGCTTGCACGGTATGCCTTGGTGGCAGAAGGTCGTGCGTCTTGGAAACCATGAGCCTTCTTCAGCTGCTTGGCAGACTCGAGCACGAGATCGATACGGTCGGCACCTTCGTAATTGACGCAACCTCGACAAACCGGCTCTGAAAAGTCCATGATCATGGCCCAGGGCATACGGGGCAAATCACAGAGATAACATTGTGTGCGTTTCCCCATCATGTTGACGACTGCTCTATAGTTAGTAAACGTGGTGGTACAACTGATATTGGTAATTGGGCAATTTCGTCGTCCGATGCGATGATGGCAACCGGAGGCCAACTCTGTCGCACAACACCTTTTGAGGTAAAAAAAAATATAAAAAAAAATATGCGTGGAGTGAAGACTCAACTAGCCTTAACAATTAAAAATCATCCACCAACAAACTGTCGAAACGTGTGATATCGATCGTTTTTATGCCTTGTCAGCCTATATCCATCGATGTCGCACGTAGCATCGTTTTCGTTACATTTGCAAGAGCACAAAACCAACCGACGACTACTCAACTACAAGACCACCACTTTTTCGCTTTTTTTATGTCACGATTAAAACTATCAACAAGGTCAAGAGATGACGTGTGCGCAATAAGCGCGTACGTGATTTAACTGGACGAGTGCGTAGAGAAAAATGATGGAGATGGAAAAAGAAGGGATTGTCTGTGACAAAGACAGAGAATTGCGCGTCACGACCCGACGAGGAACAAACACAAAGCGCAAACTACGAACGACTGACCGGCGACGGTCGCCGCGCCGATGAACAGCAACCGAGCGAACCACTGGAGGGGAGAGACTCGTACGCGAGCGCGAATACAGCAAAAAGGGGAAGGGAAGGAGATACGGCAACACTGGAGCCCGCGAGCCCACGAGCACATTCGATCCTCCTCTCCACCGCCATTGTGCCGCGACCTGGCTGACGAACGACGAGTGGCGTGTAGCGAGTGTTACTGCTCTCTTGTTTTTTAATGCTTTCTGACTCCTGGCTCGGTTCCCGGGCCACTTGGCTCTACAGCTCATCTATTTCCTTTGCATTCTTTCGCCGCATGCTCATGAACTTTTCGTGGTAGGACTTTCGTTCCTTCTTCCTTCGATTCACCTCTTCCATCCTCCCACTCTCAATCTCTTTAGACTTGCTCATTTTTTCATTCATTTTCGAGACGTGCAATATTTAGTTGTCTTTTCACTCGACGACGATATTGTTTACAAGTGTATTAAAGGGGGGTACGATAAAATCATGAGTAACACATTCAAACGATATTTATTTATCGAGAATTTTTCAATTGCTTACGCAACCGCTTGCCACTAGGTTTCGTGTAAATGAATAGAACGTGCAATCAAAACTCGCGACAATTGTCCCGGTAATGGTTGTCTATTCTGTAACCTAACAATTGTAGAAAACAATAAAGTAATAATGCACAATTAATTGGGCCAAAATAAAAATTAAAGAAAATATCAAAATTAGATAATACTCTTCTGGTTACTCTTAGGATACTTTGTTCTGTATAATTGCATTATATTTTAAAACTACCTGCCAAAAAAAACTGATAAAAACTTTAAAATATCTCAGGAACAAAGGCAATCATTAAAAAACGTAAACTAAGATTAAAATTAGTTTCAAGTTTTAACAGCAATAACAAAAAAGAAAATTGAAAAAAAATAGAAAGAGGAAAAGAGAAGCAGAAATTTTGAGAAACATGTCCTCTGAAACGAATGCTCGAGAATACAACTTGACGTACGCAGCTATAGCAAAGTAAATCGACAAATGTCGGCCAATGGCTCACAAAGGTTAACTCCTCTCTTCCCCTCCCGCCCTCTCTCTCTCTCTCTCTCTCTCTCTCTCACTCTTTGACGTACGTCTACAGATATCCAATGCGCATTATACAACGTACGCGAACATCCAGAGAACGGAGCTGTATATATTTTGCGAGAGAGGGTCAGCCATTCGACAACTGTGGCGTCATAACATACCACAGCGTTTCGATACGTCATGAAACTCGTGTCACGCATGCGTACTCCCATTACAACTCGTCAAGTTTCGACTATATTTTTACTTTATAAATTAACCAATGTTGTCTAATTTTACGAAACTTTAATGTTTCCATAAACCTTTTTATGAAACCAGTAATAATGAACTATTCTAATGCTATTATTTATTTATTTATTTTTTATTTATTTGAATTATTATGCACGTATAATTTATATATTTATATAACTATTTAAAAGAAAACCTCATTGGTTAAAACTTGCTCGATTAAATAATGTGAATAAATTATTGATACATTATTACGATTTGTAAACAACAAAATAAGAAAACGACCATTAAAAATGTTTATAGATGTATTTAAAAAAAACCGTATTTTTACAATTATATTTTTTGTTAGCAATAAAAATGATGATAGTGATAATGTATGAAAAGAAGCTCATGTAATAAATATTATGTAAAAATTATTTAAAAAATTAAGAAAGACTATTTAATTTTTTATAATTTTTAATATAAAACAATACTAAAACTATTAAAATAGTTTGAGAAATGCTTATAAATGATAAACTCGAAAGACCAATGAATTAAAAGTTATATTTTAAAAAATGTCTTAGAATTACAAAATAAAATTTATTATTAAGTACACAAACTTTACTTACTCCACAATACTACAGAAAAAAGAAATTCATGCTTACAATTCGAAGTAATATGGCAAAGTATAATAAACAGAAAAATATTAAGACTGAATGTAAAAAGAAAAAAAAAGAAGATATTAACCTAGGAATGATTTAGAATTTTCAATGATCTGCTAAGTTATTCATTATGGGTTATTCGACTTTCATATATTTCGGAAATATTTATCGAATTGTAAATCTTAGGATATCTTCATTACTTAGTAACAAAACAGCAAGTGAAAACAAGCTCCAATTCATATTCCGAGGTGTACATTAAAAAAACAAAAACGAAATAAAAATATCATGCATAAACAATAGGTATTTGAAAGCAAAAGAATATATAATAATTAACGACATCTTAACATAATTTAATTATTTATAATGGATTTGGATAATGTACGTATAAATTCAATTAGATGGCCAAAATAAGGTAAAATAAACTTCAAATTTAATACTTCTTAATGATTTCCAATAATACCAAACCACCGATAAATTCATAAAAAAATATTATATATAGTTATATTATATATAGTTTTTTGGTATTTTTTGTATTCCTGAATACAATTTCTGTTTTCATTATTATCGCGAGCAACTAAAGAAGATTAGATAAACAATCGTTTTATATCTTCAATTGCTTTCTTTAAAATTTTTATTTAATAAAAACTATCATTTTTACATTTTTTTATATCTATTTCCATAGTTATTTAATACTTCAATATTTATTACTTTTGCATAATTTAATAATATAATGCAAATATTGAATTATTTTATTGTGTAATAATTATAAATATTATTATATTAATTGTATATATTTATACGTATATTTTAGATGTAAAATATTACAAAGATATGTTAAATATATATTTGTTTTAATTGTTTATTTTATTTATGCTAGAAACATCTTATTATATATTTGATTTTTATTTCAATAGTAAAAAAATTAAATTAAGAAACTGATAAAATAATTTTATTTTACAAAAATTTACTGAAATAAAGTCAAAATATATATATCTATATATAATTAAAAAAAAAAAAAAATTAAATTTTATTATAGAATATTTGCAAATCAAATTAGATAAAAAGATTTTTTTTCTTGCACAGTTTATTTAAATTGTTACCTATTTATCTAATTGCGATAAAGGAATGAACTTATCTTTTGTTTTCTTTAATTTTCAATTTAGTTATATAATTAAAATTATAACATGAGAATTTCGAAAACTTAAGGTTGCATGTAACTTAAAAATCAACTGAGAATTTCTTCATTGTTTACTGTGTAATAATTTTTAATCTAAATAATTATAAATTAATTGTATACAATTATTAAGCATAAAAGCTTTTTACCGTAATTAATTAACATTTTTAGATTATATTTAAAATTTTAATGTAATACTACAGTTTCCATCGTATATCATGAAATTATTTTTATTTATATATAATACTCAAAAATCAATTATTTTTAAATATATTTTATATTCATATGCTTTATAATGAAATTTATTCTTACTTTAATAACTAGATTCACTTTAAATTAACAAAATCATAATTTCTTTATACATTTATATAGAATTAAAAATATATTTCATATATAATATTTAATCTGTATTCGTTTAATTTCTTTTAACAAACTTTATATACTAGATAAATAGTTATATTTTTCATACTTATTAATTTATTTAATTATCCCGCAGTGATCTGAATCTGATTTTAAAGTCTGTATAATGTCTTGAAAGTCAGACTTAAATATGCACATAGATGAACTAGATTTTAAAATAAGTATAAAACAAAAATACTCTTAATAAAACTAGAAACATTTTGTATGCTCAACATAGTACTCAACTTTTGCTCTGAAGACACATGATTTTTTTACTTCAACTGGTTTACGTTTAATGTTTTCAAAATTTTATATAAATCAATTATGCTAATATTCTTCAATAAAATATTCACTTTATCTTATTTGTTTTATAGTTATATGTTTCATGGTTTTCTTTAATACAAATATTTCAATAAGCTAAAATAAACTAAAACACTTTTTATATTTTAAGCTATTAAATTTTTTAATTTAATATATGTACATAAAAATATATATTGTTTCATATAAATTAAATTATGACAAAAATTATTTAATTATACAGTATAAAATATCTTTATAAGTTTTAAAATAAGCATATAATGTATTTATAAGAATTTTTGTATTGTTTACATTTCTATTTATACTATTCTCTAATGATAAACCTATTTTAAATATTTATTTTTTAACTCTGAAGAATTTTTTATCCCATTATTATGTAATATTTAAAAAAAGTACAAAAGATTATGAATAAAATAATATAAAAAATACAATTTTTTATTATACACTGATATATATATAATCTGATTTATAAATTAAAAAAAATATTCATTTCATTAATTATTCTTAAAAAAATCTGACTAAAAATAAATCTGATTAATAATTATGATGAACATATATATTTTTCCCTTTTAATAATGAATAATTTATTACTACTAATTTGGCATTCTCTATGTTACAACTTACTATGTTATTTAAAATTTTAAATGTTGTTATAAAAATACTATTTGCTTCTTTTATTTATTCGTATCTAATCTGAATCATTTTCAAAAATATTGTACATGAAATTGTTATAATAACTGATACTAAAAAATATTTTTTCTATCCATAAATACCAAATTATGAAAAAAACAATTTTATTATATATATAATATAAAAAGTGATTAACATAAATAATATTTTTCTATAAAGAAATTCTTAATTTATATTTTAATATTTTATAATAATAATTAAAAAAATAATTACTACAAACTATGCTACAAAATATTCTACAAAAAAAATCTTGCTATAATAAGTAATAAATTTTATTTTAATACATAATCAAAAGCAAAAACAAATCTAATTTTTAATGAGCGATTTTATTTTATATAAATCAATGTCTTTAAACGAATAAATTATTACTTTATTATTATTTAAACGAATAAAATACTATTTATACGAATGTACTAAGAAGAATATATTATAGTAAAGAAGTATATGTAAAATAACCATATGATGTCTGTCAATAGCCTTAATAATTAATGGTTTTATTGAAAAACATTTTTAATAATTTTTATAAATCTCATCCAAAATGCTTTTTTATCAAGTGAAGAAAAATAATAAAACCTTTATGCTAAATTGCACTATTAGTGCATCAAATAAATATGTACAACTACTTTAACTATAAATACAAATAAGCAAACATAAATAATCAATAAATAAATAAAAAAAAAACAAAATAAATACAAAAAAATTGCTACAATATCAAATTTGATAATTCATAGAGTTTTGAGTGCTGAATAATGTAGCAGGAATATGCGTAACTCGAGATTTTAGATTATTATGTAAAATATAAATATGTAAATATAGAAGAAAATCAAATATTAAAACTATAAAAAACTTGTAGTAGTACATATTTTTTTATCAATGTATTTGTTCTCCAAAATTTAAAAAGAGATGAAAAAATTCACTATAATAAAAAAAAAAAAAAAAAAATTGAAAATTATGACAATTTACAAATTCTAATTAATCCCTAATAACTTTAATTATTCATCTGCTTTTTTATTGTTCAAAGGTTATGGTGCCTAAATTCATAAATGAAAGTATAAATCATTTTAAAAATTGAAATTAATCTTTATCGTATCACGTATATCTCGTTATTTTTAGAAAAATTAAAGTGTTTCATATAAATTTTCAGTTTTATTCTCTATATTAAGAATTAGATACTTTCATACCTATAGATATTACATACAAAATTTATCATTATGAACAATATTTTATTAGTCTAAGCAATAGAGCACTTTTTAAGTCATGAAAAAAGCAGATAGTGATGCATATTAAAATTCGTAAAAAAAATCAGTAGATTCTTTTTTTCTAAAATACCACTCATGATATTCAGGGGTTTTTTTTATTAACAATTTTAAGGAAAAAATGCATTTTTTTACATTTTGTGTTATAAAATGAAAAGTCTTAATTTTAAGATTATAGTATCATAGGTGATTTGTAGCTAATAAAATTGTGAATAAAATGCATTTCTTCTTAAAACGATTGAAAAATTAGAAGCTGAGAAATTTACAAAAAATTGGAAAATTTTTAAATTAATTAAAAAATTCATTAATTAAATTATGCGAAAAGTTATTTGCAGCTCAATGCACTCGACAATTTTAGTTTTTTCAACGATTTTAAAAAATAACTTAGAATAACTTACTGATTTTTTTACAAATTTTGATATGCATCACTATCCGCTTTTTTCATGACTTAAAAGTACCCTATTGCTTGGAGTATATATATAAATTACATGTTTCATATAGGAGATTTAAATTCAATTTATTTGTTTTCAATCAATTCAAATAATGGTGAAGATTCTATTTTTGTTCGATTTATAGACGGATACTTGTATAATTCTTCTATATAAAGTATTGAACTAACAGAACTAAAAAAGATCTTATTAAAAAATTTTAATGCTGTAATTAATAAAAAAATAAAACTGAAAAAATTTACTAATAAAGTGCAATATAATCAAAAGCAGTAATTAATACATTATTCCCAAAAACTCTCGATTATTGTTTTTAACGTTTAATGTTTTTAAATTTTAAATATTAAAACAAAAATATTCGATATTTGTAAATTATGTTGATTAAAGTTTAACGGCAACACCAACTTTTTCTCTATTCAACGCCAACTCTCTATGTTCTGAAACAAAAATGTTTTAGATTATAAAAATTATTTTAATTTATGTTGTATTTTTTTTTACTTATAATTTAAGTGTTATTATAGTGTAATTAAATCACTTTTTATAGTATTGTAGTCATAGATGAATATACCTTACTAAACTTTTAATAACATAATAACAATGCTACACAATATTTTTTATGGTACCTTTAAAAAATAGAGAAGATAGAGTGAGAATGAAAGAGAGAGAGAGAGAGAGAGAGAGAGAGAAAGCAATACTAATTTGCAAAAAAATAAAAACATTTGTTATTTTTTTCTCAAATTAAAGCTATTTGTGACTAATTTTTAAAATTTGATATTGGAATGTAATTTTTAATGCCATCATTCATGATTTCACAAAAGAAATGAACGGAGGTATTTACATTAATTAATGCATATGATTTTTTCAAGTATATGTTTATTTTTGATAATTGAACTCAAAAGTTTTTATGTAAAAAATTATTTTATTTAAATATATTAATATATAATAAATCACAGATTGTAACTTTGTTAGAAAATTTTTTAAATAAATTTATATTCTTAATATAAGTATATTATTAAACATATATATACCATACTTCAGCAATTTGTACAATTTTCATGGCGACCGTTAAATTATGTCGAACAGCTGTAATAAATAAATATTACGGATTATGCGTTAAAAACTTTTTGTCTTTTTAATTTTATTTTTTTTTTATTTTTTAAAATTCACAAAATATAATCCATAATAATTCTACGAATTTCATTTTTAATACCATTAACAATATTAATTTTATCTTTACTGTTAAAATTTTCTGGAATATTGAAATCTGGTTCAATCAAGACTATCAATAATCATAATAAATTTAATGATATTCAACTCTTATAGATAAATACTTTTTTATAAAAAATTTATGCATATTTATGTATAAACTCTTAAAAATTTATAAAACCGATCGTTCATTATGTCCAATGTTTTTGACCAATAATGGTATTCTCTATTTTTTAGCTAAAATTTTCTGTGTATAATTATGATTTGAAATCAATAATGAATTTATTATGATAATTATAAGCAATGAAAATCATATAAACATTTTCTTCGCAATTTCTTACCGACTATGTAATTGAATATTCAAAACTTCAAAAGTATTTGGTGAACGATGCTTGGTGTAATGTATTACAAGGGTTTAAAATTAAAAATTTTGAGTTTATCATAAAAAATAATTATTAGAGATCGATATTGTTTTAATTTAGCTTCGAAAAAAATGTGGTCGAAATACATCAGAAAGCACGAAAAAAATTTTTATACAGTTCGATTCAATCCTCAATCGCATGTTCTAAAATTGGTCAATGTGTATATAGAAACATTAAAATAGAAAATTATACCTTATTGATGTATTCTTTACACATTACTTTTTTTAACTATTACATGTTTTAATATGTAGAATCTAATTTTTCGATTGAAACTGCTAATTTTTTGTTTATAATATTTTAGTTTTTATTCTTTGTAATATCTATATCTATATCTTCTATATATAGAGCTATAAATGTAAATAAAAATCTAAACTTTGTCTGTTTATTTTATCTCATGTGTATTCTATATCAATTGCTAAAATAATTATTTAATAAAACAAGCAATAAAATATTAAAATATATTATAAAGAGAAAAAAGTTTTTTGTAATAGTAAATAAAATATTTATTTTTGTTCAATATAATCATATTAAATACGTACAATGGATGAGTTGATTCATAAAATCAAATAATATTTAATTTTTGTCATTGTTGATACAAAAAAGATTTTTGAAAAAATTATTTCTCTAAATCAGTTATATCTGATTCTTGTTTTATTCCACCATTTTATCTGTTATTACAGGTTTCTTTGTGTATCGTAACTGTCAACTTTTAATCATACAAATACAATTAACACCTGTAAATAATCAAAATATAAAACTATATAAATGTTTCAAAAACATTATATTTTCAAAAAATTTATTTTAGTTAAATTATTTTTTACGTAATTTATTAAAATATTATTAAAAATGTATTAATCAATAAATACATGTATTTTTTATTACAGTGGAAAAATCGTGACAACTTACCCTTTGCATTTACAGAATTAATAAAATTATGATACAATATACCAATATTTGATTAAACTTTTTATATTATAAATAGAAATATATTTTTGAATTCTTCAAATTTTGAGAGTTTTCTAATTAAAATTTGAACGAATTTTAATTTTTGTATAAATGATATTCTTTTTCTTTTACGTCACTATGAGTTAAATAGAGCTTATGTTCAAAGAAGTATATTGTTATATTATTATTGTTGTTGTTGTTATTCTTCATTTTATTATAATTATTGTTACAGATGGATTAAAAGTAAAATATCTTCTTATCATTTATACAGAAAAATGATTACATGTATATATGTTAGTTTAATAATAGATGTATCCAGGTAATCTACTTTTGTATACTTAGTCAATATACTTTTTTTTTCTTTTCTCACCCTTCTTAACATGAATTCAATTTATCTCTTATCTACGATTAAAATTGTGTCACAGATTTCATCTAATTTTCATATTATAAATACATAAGTTGTGAATATTAAGTTGGTCGATAATAGTAAAGGTTCTATTTTGTATTCTCCCTATTTATCATATCCGTATGAGCTATTGATACAGAGGTTTTGATACAATACAACGTATGAATAAATAATATAAATAAAGTTAAGAAATAATAACTTAAATAAAATAAGAATTTACATATAAATTATAGAAGAGTAAGAGGAAGAATTTGAAAAAAGAATGAGTTAGACTGGAATGGGAAAACCTACCCGGCTAGGTGTGAAGGTGAAAATGTCGAATTACACGGAATTTTTGAAAATGTGGTCAATTTTCGACTAACATCAATAAAGTATACATCAAGTATATATTTGAATAAGTTATTTCAGTCCATCCATAAAAAATCAGAAATGGGATCGATGAAAGAAAATTGTTTTTGCGACTTAAAGTGCAAACAATACCATGCATTTGGCGATTCAAGAAAAACTGAACAGAATTAATATTTTTTAAGATTTTGAGAAAAATAACTAATAAAAGACATTAACGTATATTTGTTAAAGTAGATTCAAATCTTAAAAATTAATATAATGAATTTATTCAAAGTACATGAGCTAATAGAATACTATCAAATGCAAGGACTGTCAATAACAGGACAGAACTAATTGCGATAATAGTAAATTTTAACAGAGTAACCTGGTAAACAGTAGGCCAAAGAAAGATAAAACAAAATAAAATTGCAAATGAAGATATAAATGAAATATTAAATTGGACAGTGATTGAACTGCATATGGAACTGAAGATAATAATGATGAGGCTGAGAAGGAGTCAAAGACAAAAGAGTATAAATTAGTTAATATAGAAAGGAATCTATTGCAATAAGAATTAGAATTGATACGTCAAGAAAATGAAATATTGAAAACAGCAAACGATACGAAACAAACAGCAACTAAAACAATGGAGTGTATGAATGTACGTATAGAGGAGGACTTAATTTATGGTGTTGATGGTAGCAATAGTAAGTTCATAAAATGTTAACACTTACTGGAACTATTGAGTGCAAATTACAGAATTGATGATGAAATGCGTGTATTGCTAAGAGCAAAGATAAAAGGAGGGATTGCGATGTGGTTTCATTTAAAACATGATTATTTAAAAATGTCGACAAGGACTTGTTAGAAGAAATGGGCAAGGTTTACCAGTTCCTACGATAAATACTAAAATTGATACGAAATCTTGAATTTAGGTATTAAAAAGTAAGATAGAATTTCACATAATATTATTTAGACAAGGTTACGTTAGGAAATGCAGTACCAATAAGCAAAGACGAAATGCTGGAGTACCTATTAGACGGGTACAATAATTAACTGCAAAATCAAGCACAAATTATGGGTTATATGAAAACAGAGAGATAAAAAAATTGCGTGGAAAAGAAGACAGAAAAGGAAACTAGAAAAAGGAAAATCGTTCGTTGTTTTAATTGTTCACAGGAAGGATACGTCACAACTCAGTGTAAGAATTCACAATGGAAATGAGGATCTTGTTTTTGATGAAATTAAAAGGCGCATAGTATACAGAACTGTTCTGAAGAGGCTAAAAGGATGAAGAAAAGAGGGACTCATTATGCAAGCATCTCTTTTCAACATTAAACGATACATCTTTTCGATCTATCGTTCAATGTTCATAAAGTAATTGGAATCTTCAACAGATTTTGTGGTTGGATTAGAAAGTTGCTGTTATTTCATACCAGTTAACAATGGTTAATAATGAAATGAAAGGTGCACCATTTTAGTTACAAGAATTCTACTTCAAATTGCTGAGGGCGAAGGCTCAAAGTTTCCTCTTGCAAATTTCTGTATAACGCATGCGTTGTAAAACGCGCGTGCCCAAGGAAAAACGATTGGCGGGGACGCCCGCAATGGACGAGCCGGTCCTACTAGTGTGAAAAATACCGGAACCCGGTATAATCCGTAAAGCGATGAGCTGGAATAAATTAGGGTCGGCAGGAAAACGGGATCAGAAAATCCTATGAGGGCGTATGTAAGGAGGCTACCTGCCGAAAACCCTTATAAACTTATATTATTATTAAAAGTATTCAAAAGAAAACACTGCGACTTTATTCAAACCTAATAAAATCATCCAGCTCTCTCGATTTACCTTTTGAAAACAGCATGGGTATTATATAAATGACATTTTTTGAGAATTTGAGTCAGAAAAATATTATTAGAGGCAGAGTAATGGTTATTTAATCTCTGACAGGCAGGGAGGTTTTCTTTTGTAAAATAGCATTCTACTATTAAGAGATTATTAAATAAGTTCTGAGTCTGAAAAAATAGACAAATCAATATCATTTACCCACTGCGAGACTAAAATTCTTAGAATTTTATGGTCATCTATGAGTGACACCTTTAATTTTTTATCATTGTTAACTAATTTAAGTTCAATACGTTATAAAAGGCACATTTTATCTTAAGTAGTTCAAATTTTTTAATCAATGATTTTGCATCTTCTGTAGTAATTAGAGTCAAAATACAGTCGCAAGAACTCAGGCTCTATAAATTAGGATCGAATGAATCTCTACCAGAACACGTCATCTCAAAATGGTTTTCTATTCACAGAAATCTTATAAGGTTGTTCAAACTTTTTAACCCAAAATAGTTCATTATTGTGAGTGAGTTAAGTATTGAACTTCATGATTTTTCTGATATATCTCAATTTCCCTTTGAAGACGTTGTTTATCTCTTAGTTCAATGAATATTAGGCGCCAAAATCTCTTTAGTTATGTGAAAGATGAATATTGTACCATTGAAAAAACTAATCATCTTAAGATTATAACTATCACCAGCTCTAGTTCTCTCAAAACTCTTTCAGCATGTTCGCGGAACTTTGACCGTTAAAGATACTTATCTATGGACACATTCTAAAATATCGTTCGCATGGATCAAAACTAACCCTTCTAAATGGAAGAATTAAGTGAAAAACCGAGTTATCAAAATTTAAGATTTAACAACGAACTCACATTGGAGGTATACACCAAAAATGATTAATTTAGTAGATTATAATTAAAAGAAACATCAACTGAGCAATCATCATCTCTGGTGGATGACGCCACAGCAATTATAGGAATCACAGAAGTCTTGGTTTTTTCAAGTACATAAAAACCCGGATGAGTCTTGTGCACATGAGTTTCATCCTACGCTTCAAAAGACACAAGAAGACATTATTGAGGGTTAGTTAACAAATATTCTTTGTTCAAAAAATTATTAAGAATGACAGCTCTATATTTTGGATTCATTTTGAAATTAAAATCAATTTTAGATAAAGAACACTCAATACATTTTCCAAAGGAGATTAAAATACTCAAAAGCTAAAATCATCTCTTATCAAATGATTTAATAAGTAGACAAATACCTCATCATTATGCCAGGTCACTTAATAATTTCAGAGTTAATAATTGAATAAGCTCATAAATAGACTATGCACGCTTACACTTAAGTTACACTTGCGTTTATTAGATACCAATATTAAATTATAGGAGGCAAAGCTCTTGTAACATGAAATATACTACATTGTGTAATCTGAGATGGACAACAAGTAATTAGAGCTAAACAATTGATGAGTCAATTATTCGATATAGGAGTTAATTTATTTACATCATTCATTCATGCAGGAATAGATTATGTAGGTTCAATAATAATAAAAAACATCGAAGAGTCAATATGCAATGACTCATAACGGTTGGTTATGTATCTTTGTATGCTTAACCATCTCTTCAGTACAAAAATTATTTATTATTTTATTTCGAACGAATTTCTGAAGTTATATTAATAGCATTCACTAAATTACAAAATGTGATTCCCAACCATAAACTGCATCAGGAAAAGCATCCACCGAACTGGGTTGAGCCATTACTCATGTTTCTACATTAAATTTGTTGATGTAAAATTCTACATCTACCTAATGGCTATAAATGGTAATACAATATCACGATACAGGCAAGATAACATATTAATAACGTTCTTATTCTCTAACAACATATTATAATTTTTTGATGCATACTTATATAGATCTTTAAAAAGTAAAAATAATAATTTACATAAAATGTGTTAAAAAATGTTAAAAAACAAGATGAAAATAAAAAATATTTTGAGAATGAAAAATGAAAATGCTAAAGATGAAAAAAAATATGTATATTTTGTATTGATTTTTAAGAATAGAGTATTTATTCAGATATACAAGAAATTCGTACATGCTGAATTATTACATACTTGAGTAACAAAAAGTGTATTTCTATGCAACAAAAAAAGTGTATTGAAATATATGTAGACTTAACGACTTTGCACATTCACTTTATATTTATTTACCTATACTTTTTTTATTATCTATTCCATCGATTATTTTTTTCAAAAGCTCATTCATCTCTGTTATGATAATCCCATTTAAAATTCGTAAATGAGATACCATTAATGCTTTATTATTTTCTCTGTTAACAAGGTTCATTACTAAACAAGCGTACATCTTAATTAAAAAAAATAAATAAAATAAATAAGTTATTATCATTAAAAATTTATACAAAAAATAAAAATTATAATAAAAAGAATGTGGGAAATACTAAAAAATACAAATAAGATAACAGTAAATTTTAAATCAATATAAAAAATTAAATTATAAAAAATATTTGTACATTTCATCAAAGAAACAAAGAACAAGAAATGCTAAATATAATAAAATAAATTTAATTTTAAAAATAAGAACAAAATTCTATATAATTAAAAATAAATTAAAGAAAAAATTCTAAAAAAGAAACGTTTTTGTCAAAAGCATTTGAAAATTAATATTAAAACAAAATAATAATTACTAAAATTTTTGAGAGATTATATAACTGAAAATATTCATATCAATAACATAAATTATAATGCGAAAAAAGAAAATTTTTTCTACAATACACGAATATCATCAACATTTAAAAGTATAATTAGAACCTTAACATTCTATTGAAATTTTTAATTAATAACTATTATATGATTAAAAACCATAATTTCTTTTATTATTCTACATACTATTTTTTTAGGTTCGATACTTCTAGTAATTCCATTCACTGTATAGATAAAAAAAATGGAAACCTCTAGAATTTTAAAAACAACAATTTTTACGGAAACTATGTGACAATAGTTATTTTTTTCTAATTGTATCGCAAAAATATGTCTAGTTTTTTCTAAAAGTGTAATAAAAATGATAAAATTTTACGAATAAATCCCTCAAATATGAGGATTGCCTAGTAACTGTATTTGTTATACAATCATTAGTGAAGGGTTTGGATGTTACGATACAGATTTAATCAAACGCAATATTATAAGTAAATTAAAAATATACAATAAAAACATTAATACATATATATCATTCTTCTTTAATATTTTACGATAAAATCTTTTTGACAGGGCCATCATCACTTTCAACAAATGTATCCATATTGAAAATATAAATTTACTTAACAATATTGCTGCGTTGAAAAAGTGCATTAAAAGAATGTAGAGTTTTTGTATATGAAGTTGATTGAAAAAATAATTATTTTAAGATATATTAAGATTTTCCTAAAATATTTAAAACTTGAGACTGAATAAAATTTAAAGGTAATAATAGGAATAAATAGCCAACATTTTATTCTGAATTTATCGCATAAAGAGATGACTGTTTCATACTTAGCTAAAAAAAATCTTGAAAATAGATGAAGAATGATTACATAAGTATTAAAAAAATTGCAAGAAATGGAATATCTTCATAAATGTGCATTAAAAATAAATAAAGTTAAATAAGGCAATAATAAAAATATGTTGGAAATAGATGCTGAACAATGAAATGTTCAGTTATTGGAGATGCCTGAAAAAAGGACATTGTAATGTGAAAAATATAATTTTTGGTGATAAAATCTTATGAAAACATAGAGTATGAACTTTTTATAGTAAGAATAAAAAAATAAATATGACTCACGAAAAAAATTAAATAGATATACTTTTTCGAGTAAATTGATTAATTACAAAAACTATTTCTTTTCTTTAATATAATTTAAAAGTAATAAATGTATTCTTAAAATACAACATAAACGCAATTACACGTGATTAAAGTAATTCCGTACTTTTTAATACTCCTTACTTCTTGTTTAAAATATTTAAAAAAAATTATTCCTTTATTCAATAAAAAATTAAATAAAATCATAAAATTGATCAAATATAAAACTAATAAACTAGAATAAAATAATATTGCTTATAAAATTAATTGTATAGCTTGCATTTGTATTGACTCGCAATATACACCGAAGAAAATAACCTTAAGTTAAAATAAATGAGCATCAAAAATTTAGAAATAATAATAAAAAATAAGAATAATAGTAAAGATGTTTTAAATTCGTATTAATAAAATATTAAGATAATATTATTAGATTTTAATATTGATAATAATTTAAAAAATTAAATTCTTGAAATAACTATTAATCAAATAGAATTAAAAATTTGTAATTTGTTTATTTATAAGCAATTTTAAAATAAAATTAATTAAATTTATATAATACATTTTTTTAATAATTGATACAGAAAAATATAACTATTTATACAGGCATCTATAACAGTAAACATAAAATATATAAATCTATACAAAAAATATCCAGAAAAAATTTCAATCTAAAATATGTAATAAATTTTAATAATTATAAAAAAAAATAATTATAATTATAATCATAGAAAATTTCTTCTTCGGCTATTGCCAACTTATGTAAAAAAAAAGATGATGATTTATTTACAATTAATTTACATACATTTTACAATTGTAACACCCTTAGTTTTTTCCTTTAAAATTTCCTTATATATGATATTACAAATTTATTTTAAAGTTTATAAAAAAATAGAAGATTTTTAGTAGCATTTATACAAAATATTCTTTTTATTAGCTGACGTATTGTAAATAAAAATGAATATTTCATTTTACTATTTTAGTAAAAAAAAATATTTTTCAAAAATCGTTTAATAAGTTACAAATTATAAGAAATAAAGTGAAATGAATTTCTAAATACAAAAAGATTTTTCCGTTGTAATAGATTACACAATAGCTTTCTTATACATGATACGCGTGATAAATTCTCTTTATCACATATTGTTAAGCCCATGTACTATATCATTGTAGTCCTATACTTTATATTTAGAGTTATTGTATGTATACACGTGGAATTTTGACACGTCATTCATTTGGAGGATTATAATCATGTATTTAAAAAATATATTCAAACACGGCATCACCGTTTGTTTTTGAAACATTTGAAGGGAATAAGATCTACCTGTTAAAAATAGAAACATAAAAGCTATGGTATTGTAATTTTTATTAATTTTAGTTTATTTAGTTTAATTTTATTTGCTTATAAAGCCACTAGATCAGTAACTAAAGTACGTGAATATGTATATATATAAACTATATATTATTCACATATTATTTTTTTGTCAATTTTTAAATATTAATTACTTATATGATTACAATTTTTTCCTTTATAATATATAACTATTTTTAATAAAGAAAACGAAATGTTGTTCAGTCGAAAATACAAATCAATTTCTTTTTAAACATCTATTCAATAGCGCATGCATATAAATGGTTTCTAGATGGATCAATATAATATACAAAGAGTTAGAAAAAAGATTATAAAAAATAAGTTTAACATTAGAAATAATATTGTTATCTCTTCAAACAATATCAATATAAAATTTTTTCATGGTTTTAAGTACATTTCAAAAATTCTCAGTTGTGGAAAAAGACTAAAAACGAAGTTAAAATATTTTTTGTCAAAAAAAAAAATTTTTTTAATTTTTATTTTAGGTTCTGAGTTCTGAGTACACATGTAAGTATACAATTCTGTTTCAAACACGTGTAAAAACATTTTCAAAATTAATTATTTGACAACGCTGTAGTATAAAATAATACGTGGAATATCTGAATAATAAATAGTTATATATTTAGGACATAGAATTACAGTATTTTCAAAATAAACAAATTAAATTTTTAGTTATCATCTTCCTTTAATTGAAACCTTTGCACTCAATTTGACTGAAAACTATATCGAATTTTTTAAATAAAAATAACAACTGTGTTGTCGTTATTATTATTATTATTGAATTATTTCATATATATTTGATTTATACTTAATTTTTAGAAAATATAACATGAGCTTATATGCTTTTTTGTCATATTTTTACTATAAAAATTATAATTTATTTATAAATAAATGTAAAAATTAGTAAATATGAATAATAATAGTTCATATGGCATCTACTATTTAGATTTTGTATATCCGATTTATTAAAATTCATCATAATAATAGAATTATTACAAAAAATGCCAATTGGTATTAGAAACTTACACGGTCAAATAGAATACTTAATATTAAGTCTAATCACACTCTGTCATACAAAACAAGTATTTTATATAATTTAATAGATTGAGCCATTCCCCTTTCAAACAAATTTTTTCATAGAAATCATTTGAAGATTATTAAGTTCATTCTCAAAGAAAATGACTAACCTGATTATTTTATTGAAAAACAAAAAAATATCTTAAAACATTAAAATATAAAAATAAACGTAGCAATATTTTTGGCCAGTTCCATGCTTCAGTATCTTTAGCATATTCAGAAAAATTATTTAAAAAAATTTTTTTCTGAATAATTTTAATGACCATAAAAAACAATAGACTACAGTCAGTTATCAAAATAGGCAAAGGTAAAACTGAAAATAGGATCAAAATAATATCGTCTAGAAAAGAATATATGATGTCTGTCCATCTATACATATTGAAAAAAAAATGTAGTCTAAAAACAAAAATTAATTCACACAAAAATGATAATAACAATAAATCAATTTCGCTTTACACTCCATAATAGTGTGTGCCATCATAATATACATTGGGATAGTGTTGACATACTTGATAGAGAGAGTAATTAAAAAAAAGAATTATTTCTGAAATATCACACATTAAAATTAATAACAATATTCTAAATAGATAAGAGGAATTACAAAATTTAAATAGTAGATCCAATATGATACTGAATAATATAACAAGTGATAACATCACCACGACGTATTAGAGTAATATAAAATGATTTACAGAAAATATTGTTTACATTTGAAATTGTGACGTTACAATATTAATATTATAGAAAACATATATATTTATATCTGTTGTAAAATCTGTGGTAATTGTTTAATATTTTATAATACTGTGTAATAGTTTTAATATATATGTAATTATATTAATTTTATCAATAAACAGCCTCGATAAAAACAAGAGATTCTTTGTCGAAACGTAACATTAATTAAGAATATAATCTTGTGTTTAATTCAACCTACACCTCATTGAATCAAAACTATCCTTTTATCAATAAATATTTCGTTTGAAACATTGTAATTAAATTAAAAAGTTGATTTACAACATTGTATACAAATTTATTTTTGCTTTTAAATTTATATATGTACCTTAATAAATTTATTGAACTATTTCTTTTTTCACAGAATCTTCTGTAAAAACTTTAATGGTAATGTCTTTAATTATAAACTTGTTTAAGCATAATTACATAAAATATACTAATCCTAGTGCGAAAAAAAGTTTTATACTAAGTACATGTGTTCGATAAACAACAACACAAATACATGCTACTTTACTATTATATATTTATATATAATATATATTATATAGTGTAATAGTTTATTGCTTATAAAAAGGTAAATACGAGGAAATTCTATTTACATATTTTTTAAATTTTTATTAAATGAACTAAAAAGTGTAAAACTACATTTAATCGACAAGGCTTGATATTAAGAGAATGCGGTTTGAATAGATAAAGTATATACTTGCAATTAGATATGACTAAGATGCTAAACTAGATTCTAGCTTTTCAAAGATTTCTATGATTTTTTCGGTTATAGTTTTATAAAATGTTATAAATCTACGAGTTGGCGGAAAAGTGCGAAAGAACATGCATTCTCTAAACAATAGTCTAGAATTGTGAAATATGTTTTAAAATAGTAATGTTGTAATGCTAATGAAAATATATAAAATGCAATTAAATTTAATTATCCATAATTTGGAGAATTATCAAGTAAAAGTGTTGGGTTCTTGTTTTCTAAGCTTCTAAATATTCATTGCATTCAATAAATTATTTCCATTTAAAATTTATTCATTATTGGTCAATATTAATTATTATAATCCTTAATAATAATAATAATAATAATAATAATAAATAAATAAACAATATATATTTTTTATTATTATTTTTTAGATAATTATATTTAATTTTCAATTAATAAGTAACAAAAATAAATTTTAATGTATAATAAAAATGTTAATATAATATTTAAAATTAAAAAAAACTCATTGAAAATATATGAACTTAAGATACGTTTTTGATTAAACTAAAGTTAAACTGTTCTTTTGTTTAATTAGTTGATATATATAGTTATAGGCATTAATAATTTTAAGTTACTGTATGAATATTTTATTTACTTTTTAACAAATCTATTATTTAGTACAAAGCGAAACAACATTAAGGTGAAAAAGATGGCGTAAACAAATATTTTGTGATGAAAAATAAGAGTGAAAGAGAAATAAAACATATTCATGATTATAAATAAATGTTATGAAAAATTAAAGATATAAAATTAATAAGGTTATTTTACATATGAATTCGAAATTAATGTAAATGAGTATAATTATAATACTTTAAAAAGAATTGATATAATTAAAATTAATTATTATACATATTGATTTGTTTTTAAGTTAATTCTTCAGTATGTAATTATTAAATTTACTTATTGGACTAAATTGTAGAATAAGTATTTCAAATATAAACAAATGTATTATCAATGTATAATTTTTTAATTTAATAACAAATATTACATTAATTCAAGTTAAATTTGGCATTGATTATTGGAAATATTTTTCAAATACTATTACAATACTATTATAAACTTTGTATTTAAAGAAATGGAAAATACCTAAAAATAATATCGCAAAAAATATCCAATTCATTAATTATTTTTTGTATTATTTGATAATGGGTAATTAAAATTTCTGATAATTGCATACTATTTACAATAAGTTGATACTATTTAAATAAAAGTTTTATAAATTTATCATTAATATAAACTTAATGTTTCAAGGAAACAATATGAAAGATAATCATATTTTTTTAGCACACTTTTCTTTAATTTCAAATGGGGTCTTGTAAATTTCAATATAATATGTATCATCTAAAACTTGATAAACCGGTTTTTTATCTTACACATTTATAAATATGTACTTAAAAAGAGAAAAAGACATTGTCAATTTTTATGTTATACTTCAGAGAAGAAAAGGAAGAGTTCACTTGCTTCATTAAAAAATGTATTCGAGATTTGATTGTATTCAACCTAAGTAATTTCGTATGAACTAAAATTGAGCTAAATTTTATTGTAAAACATAAAGCAGGATATTAATTTTAATGTGACTGAATACAGTAATTTATTAATATTATATATTATATTGTACATAGTGCTATTTGACTCTACAAATTTGTTCTATAGGTTATTTATGATAAAATAATTTTAGATTCTATACTTCTGTACTTTCATTGGATATACTTACTTTATGAAGCATTATCAAATTATTCGAGAATTATGTCTTATTCCAAAAATTTTATTAAAAAGAATAATAATATTGCAATAAAAATTAATATCGTTAAAAATAATTAATTAATTTATATTAAACTCTGACGTTAGAAAATTTCATGTTAGAAATCGTTGATATAAATATAATTTATTTGTTTGTTCAATTATGATGTATTACAAATAATTTTGTTATATTAATTTCTGAATTTTAATAAGTAGTATCATGTATAATTTTATATTATCTATATTTATGATCTAATTTTATAAAATAAGTAATATTGTTGTATAAATTATAATATTTGGAAATTATATTATTCTTTCAAATATAATCGCACAATTAATTTTATACGTGTTGACTTATAAACAGCAATATTGTAATGGATTATTTTTATTGAATATGTAATCTAAGTCTTACTTCACGCAATTTGATTTAGACTATTTATAAGAGGTTAAAATAATTAACAATTGAATTATATTGTAACTTACACTTATTGACTTGTAACTGTCCAGTACCTCGTACTTGAAGCAAGTGATATGCAACTTCAGTCCTAATTCCTCACAGAAAGCCAATTGAAATAAGCGGTTACTCTAATCAATTAGGACTAAACGAAGTGACACTACAGGGACAAGATGCGACTCTCTAATCAGTATAGTGTGTGATTCCAATCGGTGTAGTACTAGTTTTTTAAATAAATATTTTAAATTGATTGAACTGTATTTATTTAATTATAATCTACTTAAACTTCTTTGTTAAAGAAAAAATATTTATATATGTAGTACAGTTTCAATGCTCGTATTATTATTTAGACCTTTAATAGATAGATTTAATGACATTTTATTATACTGTGTACCATGTTTTCAAATTTGAACTATAGTTCTGGTGTTTTTAGTTTCTTTATTTATATTCTTTATTTATTCGCTAACTATTTTCCCATTTGGATGAATCTTTTGCAATATTTTAAATTTGGATATTAAACTCGAGTAATTTTGTTCAAAATTGGCTTATTAGGTTGATAAAGGTTGTTTAATTGTCTCGGATTTACCTATTTGTAATTTTAGAGTAAGATATAATTTAATGCATTATGAAATATATGTAACAATAACAATATAAACTCGTAAAATAAATTTAAATCGGCACATATATATTATTGAACATTTCAATTATAGTGTATTGCGCAAATTTCTTTTTATAAATAGTATAATTTATAAATGATTATAATTTTTTAAAAAGCAATAAATGATTGGTATAATGCAAAATTCTTAAATTAAATTAAATTTGGTATTGTTGCGAGTTTATTTATGACTGCTTTTTCATTATCTTCATTCTTGATTATTAATATTCGTTCACAGAAATAAATAGTAACATATATAATTAGTATAATTTTATAAACAATAATATTGATATTAATTTATAGAATAAATGTTATTTGATTGTTACATACTTTTTGTAATACCATTTTATAATTATTCATTGTTTAATTTTTAAGCCATATTAAATAAAATTTTTAATTAATGCTAATTTAAATTAAAGTTCTTTAATTTCCAAGATAATTTACATGTAGTAGTTTGGTTTTAGTGTTATTATTATTTATTAATGTCTTCATTGATCGATGTATTCCAAATAAATGTTCTTTACCCCATATAGTTTTCATTTTCAATTTTGTTGTGCTCTTTAGTGTAGCCTATTATATATTTTTATTATATACTTATGCAAGTGATTGTACATAAAGGAAGATCATATATCTATGCAATACTCTAAAAATAAAAATACATCACAAATAGATCACAAAATATTTTAGGGAGAAAAAAAGGAATTGTTTCTTTTGTTTCACTTAAAAGTATTAAAATTGTATATAATCATTTAAAGTATATAAGATAAAAAGAAAAAGGTAAAACAATATTTATATTGATTTGAAAAATTTATAATTCAAATGAAAAATAATAATTGATAATAATGATATTTAATTAGTTACAATTAAATTAAATTAAAAGTTTCAATGTACTAGATGTTTTTAGGAGATTGAGAAAATATACTTCCCTAAAATTATTTATAATTTAGTAAAAATATTAAAACAATTTAAATATAAAAATATGAATTTTTTTATTCATCATGAACAAACATATTTATAAGAGAATAACATGATTAATAAAGGTTGTTTATATTATATTATATCTGTTTTACAAAAAGATCTATAATGAATTTAAGTATATAAATATATAGAATTTATATTGTTACTATAATTAAAAATACAAATTAAATTTAATGATAACAAATATAAATAAAGTGAACTTTATACAAAGTGTTTGTATTTCAAATATATTCAAACAATAATGAAATCAATTATTGATAAATATAAGAGATATTACTCTTAAGAAACTTTATTTCTCAAATGGAATTTATAAATTAAAAAATGATTATAAAACTTAAAGATAAATATATTAATGATAAAAGTAAAAAAATGTGGCTATTTTTTGATGAGTAAAAGCAGCATTATTCTTACATATGTTTAGGTTTGTAAGTTATTGTAAAGTATCAATTGTAATTAAAAATAAAAATGGTATTTTCTTTTCTTATTTAAAAAATCATGAATAACATATAAAAATATTAAATGATATATCTTGATAATAAATATTATATAAAATATTATTAACAAGATACATGTAATAAAATTGATTGAAATTAATTCATATAAAATTAAATGAATAAAATTTAATATTTTTTTAAAAATGTTCACATTTTATGTATTAAATTAAAAGATAAAAATTATATTAGTTGAATATATATAAAACTTGTTTTAATAATAAAAAAAGTTAAATAGATGTGACAATACTCTTTCAAAGATTTTTGTTTATATTAATTAAAACTTTAAAATAAATGTGTTTCTAAATAGATCATTATTATATTTTACAAAAATATAAATTATATTTAATAAAATTAATGATAATTTACCACAAACTAGTTGTCTTTTTCATAAACATAATTAGATAGTTATCAATACTAGCTTAAATACCAAGATTGAGCAAAACAATTAAATTTGGAAAACAGTTAATTTTTTTAAATTTAAAAATATATTTATTTCTATAAGTATATTGCATAAAATAGAAGTTAGAAAAAAATATAAATTTAAACAATACTGTCAAACAACATCTAATGATAAAAATTAATAGAATATTTAGTCTCATATTATTCAAATGAATCAAATATATAGATGATACATTCGACTCGTCCCTCACACTCTCATTTTATTACTAGCGCCTCTAATGGATCCATGGTAAAATACAACTTTTTTTACCTACTGCTATGAAACCCACAAAACGTTTAAAGAATATTAAGCCTCACGTTAAATAAAATAAACAATCATGGTGGATAAAATGTTTTTTTTCCCTCCTTTATGTCCTTTTTTGTGAGTCAATACTGTTAATACGGTATACATGCTTATGTTATTATTCTCAGAATGTATATAACAGTGGAAAAAATTATTTCTCAAAGAATGTGTGAAATACATTAATGCACATGTAAAAATTAAAATTAAAAATTAAAGTGTTATGGAACAACAATTTCAGGTATGTTAATAAATTAAAAAGTTAATGGCAGATGAAATAATTCATTTTCTATCATTGTATTTTTGGTGATTTTAAGCATATAAAAGAATTTTTTAGTACTATAAAGCCTATTAAAATAAAAAAGTTATTTAGAAATAAAATTAGACTTTAGAAATAAACTTAAACTATAACATATATTAATCATAATAAGCTTTTTTCATTTTTTTAAAAATAGGTTTAATAATACTAGAATAATTTTTTATTATGTTCGAAACCATTAGAAAGAAAGATTTGTACGACGGAGAAAAAATGATAAATGTCACCATGAATTTGAAAAATACACAATGTATGGCATTATTAAAACGTAAAATACTTTTAATCAAGTTATAAATAATTACAAATTTAAAAATGATTAATTTAAATTACATTGGTTGTTTGGTCGTCGAGTTTAACTTATGATTTATAGTCAGTTAATTATTTATTATTTTTATAAACCATATCGTTTGATAGATAGTATTGTGACAACTTCAGTTGGTCAATTTAATTAATATTATTCAATGTAATAAAAAATCTGTGTATCTAATTAGAATTGTAAAGTCATTAAGAAATTAAAAATAAAATATAATCTGGTAAATTAATTTATAAAGATTTTCACGTACGTAATATTATTATTGATATTAATGCAAACAATCGCATACGTCATAAAGCCCGAAAAAAGAGAAAAGTAGTACTTGTGTCGGCAAAGAAAATTAAAACATTCGGGAATTGATAATAAGGGAAAAAAGTAATGATGAAGGAATCGAACCAAGAGATGAGTAACATGAAACCTGCAAGTAATAGAACTTCCAAAACCGTCATTTCATGAAAATTACGCCCCAAAATGGAAAATGAATATGCGAGAGGTCGATTGAAAGATAATAGTGAAGACAACTGACCAAGCGCTAATCAAGCGTAGAAGACACCACGGACCCTGGAGGAAGAATTCGAGGATTTATAATTCTCCATCCAACCCAAGTAATGAGTAAAATCGGAAAAAAATATATAGGCACTTCGATTTCGAGTCTTGAGTGAGTTAATACTTCGAAGATATTCCGGTT
Organism: Eupristina koningsbergeri; assembly: GCA_018907245.1. Taxonomy (NCBI): domain Eukaryota; kingdom Metazoa; phylum Arthropoda; class Insecta; order Hymenoptera; family Agaonidae; genus Eupristina; species Eupristina koningsbergeri. Next base: position 487,788 of record JACCHV010000092.1, read on the forward strand.
TGGAGCTTCGGTTGAAAAAGTCGTGAACAATAGAATTTGGACTTTGATATTTCCTTGATACAACGAAAGAACTGTTTACTTTGTACGGCGTACCCAATCAATTATATTACACATAAAATCGCACTCTCTCTTTTGCTATTTCTTGATTAGAATTAATAATATTCTACTTCCTTAAGTATTGTTGATATATTTATTTTTATTCATTTTTTTATTTAATGAACCTGAAAAGGGTTGAAGCGCTTTTACTGTTTTGACTAGGGCAGAATTGAACCTGGTATACGTTACGTTAATACGGATTGATAATTGAAATATATATATATATATATATATAAATTTGTAACAGTATAAGATGCTCACGTTAAAATTTTAATTTAAATAAATAAAGAAAATAGGGTTAAGGCCATATCTGGATACAGGAGTGGATATGATCGAAGAGTGCCAAAATGCCGTCGATCAAATTTTCGCCCAAAAAGCTCGTGAATATATGTATAAGCTTGTGAATTTATTTCGCATACACCGTCTAACGTTCACGAATCTTTCTGAATGTTCTAGATGTTTCTTGGATGTTCGAGAAAGATTCGCACATTCTCGCGCGACATATTTACATTTTGTATGTCCGGGCGCTGTAGATATGTAAACAATCACAATTGCATGTATGTGTGCGTTCACGTTAAAAATTAAATACATAACAAAATTTAATTTTAAATAAATAAAAAATCATAATATACATAAAATATTCATATTTTTGTTAGCTGTTTTTTCGTTAACCGTTTAAAGTGTGCGAATTGAAGAGAGAAACCACAACACCTTTTTTGCGTTCACGAGTTTCGCGAATAGTTTTCTTGTTAATAACAAATGCTTCAAAAGTGTATCTCTCCCCTTTCTTACTTTTTAAGCATTCTAGAACTAGCCTTATGTTCGAAAAGCTTGTTCGATGAAGGATTTGGTGATTCATATTTTTTTCTACATTGCCCCTGTCACAAGAAGAGGACAATATTCGCGAAAATTAAATTGTCGATTTTTAAATTAAAGAAACACATATATAACGCAACCACTAAATAAATTAATTATAATGGTTGCGTTTTACAAATATTTAATTCTTTACAAGAAGGCTTATTAATTGTTATAAGATTATTTTTATTTTACATTGTTTGGAACATATATATATATATATATCTATATATATGTTCAAAACAACACTATATACCGAATCACGAACAGTTATGCAACTAGATAATAAGTCCGTAGTGGAAGGCCAAAGAGACGGATGCTGAATGAAAATAATCATACTTTTTTGTTGTTGAAGTTCCACACTAGTGTTTATTAAATATATTAAATATATTGATAGAGAGGTTTGGCGCAAAGAGTGTCTTATGCGCAGCTTGGTTATTCACCGGTGCGCGATAAAATAAGTCGAGGAGATGGTTATTAATTTATGAGTCCGTGATGAATTTAGTTGAAATAAAAATGTATTTAATCCACGGACTAATACGAATGTAGATAAAGTTCGAATATTGCTTGTTCTGCTGGCACAATCAAAATAACTTCAACTTTGCTCTATTATGATTACAGAGACGAAGATTCCAGTTTCGGAAAAAGATTTCGTGAGTATCCTGCCGACGGTCCGTTCTCACGGCTCAGTTGTTCAGTCCGTGAATTTCGCGAGACGTTCGCGGTCGTCCAATTCGGTGGGCTGTGGTAATTCCTGGGCCGTGAAAACAGCGTACGTCAAGATTGTGAATATTGCTACAAAATGTACGTAACGACTTTATGAAGAAAATTAAATATACATTTTGAAAATAGTAAGAATCTTTATACAAATATAAATTAATAATATAAAAAAAACCGCGGTCTTTCTCTATGACTAATTGTAATATACATTGCACTATTTAAAAATAATATTATACATTGTACTGTTTTTATTTAAATATACATTTTTCGAAGCTAGAAAAATTAAAATACAAAATAGTATTATTTTTTTAATAACAAAAAGTATATTTTTTTAATGCAATAGTCATTAATAAATATATACATGTATGTGTGTATTAATTTGTAAATCAAATGTTGAATTCCAAATGAGTATACTAAAACATCTTTAATAGAATCCTTTAAAAATGATATTTATCATTAAAAAGTATTTGGTAAATGTTTATTTATATATATATATTTATATATTTGTGTGTGTGTGTGTTCGGTGCTTTCTCTCGCCGTTGGCTTTTCCGTCGGCAAACTACCGCGCTGCTTAACTTAGATTCTAATAATAAGGGCGGGCCCTAATTTTATGGGAACCCAGAACTCGCGACGCGAGGAGGATGCTTCCTCTCCCGCAAACTACGCGTCATTCCTCTGTGGAAACTTGTGATCGCACGTCAGGCTTTCCGCACCCGATCTGTTTTCGATTTTTGTATTTTACCGACGCTTCACGCGTTTCGAACCCGGATGATCTGCGCGTCACCCCGAGCGGCTTTGTGATTACGCGTGCATTGCGTATGTGTGTGATTGCACGAATGTGCACCTGCGCAATCGAAGGCTAATCTCTATGCCTTTTGGGAGAAGTATCAGTCCTAGCGGCTCCAAATCGCCGCCCAAGCGGACCAATCACCAGGTGATTATATCAGCCCGCAGCGGCATCATCGCGACGTGAAGGACGCGGCCAAGCGAGGCACCGAGACGCGACTCCTTCACGGCAGCGCATCAGTGTAAAGAATAAGAATAAATTTGGCTTTTTCCCCTCGAGCGAGAGGGGTTTTTTACACCCTTTGTATCGCGGAGCCAATAAATTAATAATTGTGAGGCTTAATTGTCGTTTATTAATTAAACCGACAATCACTTATTTCCCTCACCCTTTATATTATATTATATTGAAATAAACATTGTTTCCTTTAGAATATTTATATTTTGATAAATAATGTGTATATAGATGAGATGGGATGGAGAGCTTCTGCTTCCGATAGCGTTTGCAAGGGGGTGAACGCTTTATTTTTTTAAAGGCTATGACTTACCAACGGTCGTCATCTCTTCCAAAAAATTCTACTTGGATTATATCTTCCACAAACGCGATAGACTTTTTCCTAAATCTAGAGGTGGTGTAGCTATTCTAATTAAAAAATGAATCAGACATAGACCTGTCCGTTTGGGGTCTTTTTGTCGAAGTCATCCCCGTAATTCTTCTTTTCTTAAACCTTAAGAATAGTTGCTTTCTATTCATCGTTTTCATGTAATCACCATGGCAAGAATCTCTGCGATCTTCTCAGTGCCTCGCCCCATTTAATCATCATTAGGAGTGATCTCAAAATTAAACACCTCTCATGGGGTACTACGCATGCCAACTGCCGTGGATCGGATTTTTTCAGTTTAATCAATTACCTTATCCTTGAAGCATCAGATTAACTTACTAAAGGAATTGAAGTCTTAGACCTCTTCCTCTACAGGGAATCCTCCCTGCTATAAATGTAACTACACCTGATGTGCTCTTCTCAGATCATCTCCCAGTTTTTCTGAATCTTTCTTCAAAAAAGTCCCTTTCTCCTATTTCGGTACCCATTAAAATTGACTGGCTTCTTCTTTCCTTTTTTTTGGAGAAGTAAGTCTGAAACTGTTCCTCTTGACCTTCATCTCTAACCTCCACATGGCAATCGAGGCTTATATCCCTATTATTAAAAAGTCATTAAATAATCTGCTAAGCCCATTTCAAATAGTGTCAAATTCAATGATCTTTCAATAGATATATTGTCAAACTAATTAATCTGTAAAACTCCATAAATAAAAGGTGACAGAGACACTGTCTATCCACTGATAAAACCACTCTAAACAATTTACAGTATCAACTATGAAAAGGTCTACTTTCATTTAGAAAAAAATCTATTTTCAATTATATCAAAACTACGAAAGAAAGCTATGCCAAAATGTGGCAGGTTATGAAATCTCTTAGGGGTCGCTCGTGTCTTCACTCCTCTCATATTGTTAATGGTCAAATCCTTCATACTGTTAAATTCTTTTTAAATAAATGTTGTTAATATGTTCTCTAAAAAAACACTACACTCTATTCCGTAGTTACCTAAACTTCTTTCCCTTCCACCGTAAATTCTTTGATCACGTTGCTAAAAATTTTTCTACACAGTTCACCAAATCTCCGCAAATTAGTTATGCCACACTCCTCGAGTTTACCCTGGTGATAAAAAATCTTTCTAATCGAAAGGTCCCTCATTGCGATGATTTTAACAATGGTTTGCTTAAAATTCTCCCTTGAAAATATATTATTCTTCCAATGCATCATCAATGCTTTACTGCGGCAATAACATTTTTCTTCCTGCTATAAAACAGTATTTCGTATTTTCAAAAGGATACAAATTCCAGTGTCTTATGAATTATCGTTCCATCAACTTGTTGATCTTCATTAATAAAGTTTCAGAGGCCATCTTCCTTTGCAGAATTTCTAGTTTCATTAAAGATAAAGACATTCTCCTCGAAGTTCAATTCGGGTTTAGACATTCTCATAGTTTTACTCATCAACTTTAATAGATCACTAATATATCACGGAGAGACTCAATCGTCGATTTTCTACTAATTTGCTTCTTTTGGGTATAAAACAAGCTTTCGACCAAGTTTAACACGAAGGTGTCATTTATATACTTGAAAATCTTGGATTTTTTTCCTACATTTATCATCTAATTTTACTGTTCTAATTGAACTTTCTTGTTTGGGTGGTTCTGCCCGTTCCACGTCTAGACTAATACTGTCTGGAGTTTTCCAAGGTTCAAAATTTAGCCCCAATCTATTTAAAGTATATTTCACAGATCCTCCAGATATTTTACCCCTCACCATCCTGCAATATACTGACAAAGTCGCCATTCTAGACTTCCACCGATTCTAGTTTATGTCGACTTCCAGGATCATTCGTATCCTCTCCTCTTTTATTAAATGCTTGCTTTCTTATCAATTTGTTATTAACCCTAAGAAATCGTAAGTTATTATTTTCTCTATGATAAAAAAGAAATCAACCCCCCTTTGTGTCAATACAATATCTATGGTCACAGAATTCCATAGTACACTACAGTCAACTACCTTGAACTCAAATTTGACACGAAATTTATATGGAAGAAACAAGTAAGTAGCGTCCGTTAAAAAATTAATGCTGCTCATATACGTCTTATTCCTTTTTTCAAAAATCCCGTGATCTTCAATATCACCAAACTTTAAGTTTTTTTATTTATGGCATTGCCTTCCTCAGGATACCCATATGGAAGACCACCAAATCTCTTTTCACGTTTCGACGCAACTACTCTCGGACATCCTTGGTACATTTGTTAAAAACAAATATACCTTCAATCCAAAATTTTACCACTCAATTAATACGGCCGCGTGGTAGATTCTAATATCTGTCTTGCTTTTAGCAATAATAGGAACCCCTTTACAAATATTCTAAGCAAATCAACCCCTTTCTTTAAAGGTAGGTTTGTTAGACCGTCTTGCTTGGTGTGAACTCAATCTATCCACAATTTTTCGCGTCGTGACTCCATCATTTCTACTAATCTTTTTATGTTTTCAATGCCCTTAGTCTTTTTTTTATTCCGCACTTCGCTTCGACCATCATTTCTACTATTCCACTCTAACATCTTATCTTATTTAGTTTTCTCGAAAGTAAGAACTTTTAGTTTAGTACTTTCCTCCGCACTCTTTTAATAATCCTATTCCCACTGCTTTTATGGCAGCAAAGATTTTAGTCGGTAAAACCATTGTAAGGAGTTGGTGAGTCTGACACTGCCCACTACTTTATTTTGTATATGTTAATAAGCTGACTTTTGTCTTCCCTGCCTTGGCCTATTCCCACTTTCTGGTTAAAAATAAAGGGAAAAAAGTCATCAGTTAATCAGTTTACAAATATGATTTAGTGACTAAAGATGTATATTAAAAGTTGGTCAAAATGCTGTCTTCTAATTGTGATTACTATTACGATTATAATTAATATTTGAGCATTATTCAATGCTGGATAGCAATGTCAAAAGTTGTTTTTACACACCCATATCAGTTAAAGTTACATTTACAAGCATCTATTTTGTCTGATCCTACATGTATGTAATTAAATATATAATCAAACATCATAATTTAATATTATAGTGTTATAATAAACTTCACTAATACAAAAAATTAAACTTAAGAGATTTTAAAATAAAATACATTACATGTGTGTTAATAATATACTTTATTTAATACGAAATTTTATAAAAAATAAAAATGTTTTATAATTAATTTTCACTCATTATAGATATATTTAAGTAGAATAAGTTTTCCAAATTAATTTATTAAAATTAAAACTTTTCTTTTTTATTAAAAACTATTTCTAAACATTCATTTAATGTAATATATTATAATGTATATATATTATTGTGTCTCAGGAATATACACTAAATATCAATTATTTATAATTGTAAAAACTTTTTCAATTAGCGAATATTTTTAAATTATGAAAGTTTTAAAATTAAATTCAACAATTTAATTATTGTTGAACTGAGACAAGCAGAGTGAATAATAATTGTTACTGTGGATTATTCTTATCCTTGTGAAGGTAGATCCCTTCTTGTCAAATCCACTTCGAAATCGAATCTTTCGTCGCGTTAGAATGCTTATTATTGTAGGATGATGAGAGTAATTCTTAAGACTTGTTTAAATAATTTAAACTGTGTATTTAATATATATGGAAATTTTACAAGTGTTGTACACAAAGGTCGAAGATGAAAATCATAAACTGCAGCAAGTGTCCCACTTATATACAATTTCTTAAAGCTACGCCGCTTGTTTGCATTTTTGTTGAGGGCGAGGAATTTCCTATGAGTCATACGGGTTTTCCACCTATATTGTGCTTATTACAAACTGGTCAATGGTCAAAAAGGGATTATTATGTTAGTTTCACGTTCATATAGAACAAACAATAATATTACAAAATTTAAAAGTCGAACGCTAACTTAAAAATATTTATTATAATAGTTACGATCTACTTGAATATAGATCTTGAGCTGTTTTGCCTATAAGATGACCTTCAGAGATCTAGAATGTCCGAAAGGCCGATTTTGATTTAGAATTTCAGTTAGCAGTGTACTGCCACTAATAAAAAATATTTGAGTTTGGATATTCCGATTATGATTTGATTAAATATTTGTATTTAAGAAATATGATTTGATACAAATTTTGAAAGTATTTAATGCACGAATTATTTTTGACGAAATTATATTAGATTTTCAAAAGACCAAAAAAAAATCATCTCTTTTGTACGACTTTTATGGCCTTTTAGTTTTGCTCTCACCATAATAACTCATAATAATAACATAATAACATAATAACATAATAACCATATTAACAACTCTAGATAAAGAAAGGGTTATCTTTTAATTAATAACCTTCACTATTGTTGTATGAAGAATTTTATCAATTATCGTGGTTTGACAAAAACAGAAGTTTCAGATTTCATATTATAATGTGGTTAAGTTTTATTTTCTTTTAATCTATTTATCGATGCATTGTTCTTATTTATTTCCATTGTAGTGATTGGAGAGTAATCGGGCACTTTAATATTATTTTATACAAGATACGTTGTAGAAATCTGTGATATCGGCGATATCATTATAAATTTTTCTTTTATAATTTATGAAAAATTTTGAGAAATAACAATATACATGATCTGTTCCCGAAGTATCGAGTTTTTTTTTCATTTGACGAATATTGATCGCAGCGATTTTGGAGGGGTCTTAAAATGTAGAGAAAAGCTTTCTTCGCATGTTTCTTTTTTTTTTGTTTTTTCAATAATTAAATGCAGCAGAATTTTATTTCGTGCAAAGGGTGTTTTTTATTTTTATGGCGCGCTGAAGTAACTAGTGAAAAAACGCTAAAAAATATATCTCTGGAACAATACTTGCTATTTGGTTTCTAAGATTTCTATTTATGACAATTAAAATAAATAAAATTAAATACAATTAAAATAAATAAATAATATAATTACATATTATTTCGTCAATACGTCATCCTAAAGTAAGATAATAAATACAACATATAACTTTTTTTTTGTAATATATTTTGTGCATAGCCACAAATTTCATAGTGTTCTTAAAAAATAATTTTAGAAAAAACTAATTGCTATATGTGATAGAGGAAAGAGAACTTATACTGAAAATGAAGCGGCTCAAAAAAATAAAGATATGGGCGATTATCTGTATTATATTTTAAAAAATTCTTAAATAAAGTGTAAGACACTCATTTCTTATGAAGCGGAATTTCTAAAATAAAGCGGACGTGTTTGTTGACAATTATCACATATTATCAATAAATTCAAACAAAATGACAATTTAAAATAAATTAAAAAAAAATTAAAGTTAAAATTAATTATTTTAAAAAAAAACCTACTCGTTAGTAAATTTCTACAATTCCTCGGATGATCTTGAAGATTCATCAGAGTATTTCTACTTGTTAAATTTTTTCAAAAACTAAAATATCGTTAAATATTTATGTAATAAAACACCTCCCACATTCTATAGAATACCAAATATATTTTATCTTAACTTGATCCTCTCATATTATAAATTCTCGTTCCCTATTATAAAGTATATATCTACAATGTTTACTATCATATTGAACAAATTTCTTAATGGAAAAATACTAAATCAATTGCTATTATAAAAAAAATCAAGATAATGCTGAAATTTCTAACTTACACCTCATAACTTTATTATTATATTACCTATTCTGGGATAAATTTTCGAAATTATCATTTACAAATCCATTACAAATTTTATAATTAGGAGTATAATTTCTGAAAATGAATGTAGGTTTAAATATAAATAGTCAACAATTTATGTAATTAATATATTAACTCTAAACATTAATTGCTAAAATTTTAAATAATATATTGATGTTTGCTAAATTGACATTAAAAGTTTCTGGTACAAGCTGTATGGAGAATTTAATATTAGGGCTAAAAAATATCTACTAATAAAATCTAATAAAAAAAATAACTTATAATAGGACACAGTAAACTACCGCATGTTGTTTAACATCCATTAATATTGATATTTTTAAATTATTTTAAATGTCTAAATTATTAAACTGATCTCATCAAGTAATAAATATATACTAGCCTTTGCATACAAAATTTAATCGTATAAATTAAGTTTTCATATCTAAGTAATTATTGATAAATTAAATAGTTTGTTCAATAAAATTTATGAATACTATAATAATTGGAAAATAAAAATTCATTTAAACAGGTGCAAATTAATTTTTTTTTAATATAAAGTTTTTATAATATATATTCAGAACAAAGGATTTAATAAAAAATTCTGTAACTATTAACAATAAAAATTGTATAATTGAAAATAAACTAAAAAAAAAATATTTTTGAATAAAATATGCAACATAAATAAAATATATTGGAACTCAATCTTTGTATATACCACTTCTCAATAAGGCCAAAAATAAAAAATAACATTTTAATCTTTGGTAGCCTATATTCAGATTACTTATATTTGAAATTATTTTTAAATTCAGGGTATATACTACCAGAAGATTTTATTATTTAAATAAGAATAAATATCTATAAGATTTCAATAAAATTTATATAACTTAATACCTAAAGTAAATAATTATAGGCGAAGCAATCAAATATAACAAAAATATAAAATTCCTATTTCCAAATAATTAAATATGATACTTAAATCCGTCAAAAAGATTATATCGATAAACAACATAAAAATACAAATAAATTATGGTGGCCATATTAGCTACTTTTAGATTTATGCAGTTTTGCATATCAAATCGTAATTATTATTTATAATCAATATGTAAAGAAAGAATTATAATATTAATTATCATAGATTCTTCTAAAATCTCCTTGTACATAGTTTGCATAGACCGTATACTTGTTTAATCTTTGTAAAGTTAATTCAATTTTTTTTATTAAAGTAATTTTTTCTAAATAAATTATATATTAACCAAATTCAAACAACAACATGTCTCTTACATCACACATAAATTATTTAATTCAATTTATATAAAATAATATTCTAAAAGTGTACATGACGTCAATGCCATGTTATTTAGTAATGAAATTACGTATACCATTAACGCATTTATATATCTATTATAAATATGTAAAGTATTATATACATTCATTATAAAACGCTAATTTAACTTTACAGTCGAAGCCGAAATAGCTCAGTTGGGAGAGCGTTAGACTGAAGATCTAAATGTCCCCGGTTCAATCCCGGGTTTCGGCATAAAATTTTTTTGACAATAAAAATAATTTTTTTTTTAATTACATATAAAATAAATCAGAATCTATAATAAATATTATTGTTCTTAACACTAACAACTATAAAAATTGTAGTATTAAAATATCAATCCTCTATAATATATTTCATAAAAGTTTTAAATATAAAAAAAAAAATTTTTAAATACAATAAATTTTTTATGATAATATTTAAAAATTAAGTTCTTTCTTTATATTATTGTTTTTTTTTTTTTTTTTAAATATTTATTATGTATTAAATTTAAGTTTTTAACACTAATGTAATATAATAAGAAAAATAAGAATCGTAATATCATTTTTTATCACAATATTTTTAATATCTAATAACAAATTATAGAAGTGAAACTGATGAATAGTTTTTAAAATTACATAAAAATATCTATAATGGAAGGATCAGTGGTAATTCAAATATAATGTGAAAATGGAATGTAAAGATCAATTCATTTGCTCAAATCCACTAGCTGTATAATATCATGATACAAAAAACATTTTTTAAACGTCTAAGGTATATAGATAATATAATTATTTTTGATTTACAATTCAATTCTACGAACATCTTGAAAAAAAATTTGAAAACTACTAAATACCAAAGGATAAAAATTATTTTTACTTGTGGTTTTAATCATACTTTCTGTAATTGAAATATTTTCTATAGCATGTATTATATTAAATATAGATTTATCATAAATACGTGATATATGATAATGTTTTGAAATTATTAAAATAATATTTTAATTAAATTACAATTACAAAAATATAAATTTATTTTAAATTTATATTAGGTTTCTTTATAATAAATTTATATTTCTCGAAACCAATTTTTATAGTTGGAAACCGTCATTTTTTTATTTTATTATCTTTATGAAATTGTGTTTCGAACACTTTTATTATTTTTATATAATAACATTATTTAAATAATTTTACGGCACATCAAATATAACTTATCTAATACAAAGGCTCATTTATTTCATTCAATCACTGATAGCAATTTGAAAAAACAAATTAGAAACATAAAAAGAACGTACAAACCCATTACTAAAGAAGTTTTCACAGATTAACACTTCTCGATTAAATTCATTTTGCTTAAAATTAATAGATAAAACTGTAATGTGAAATGTTCCCACCTTCACCGATGAAGAAAAGGAATTCGCATTCATTAATTTTATTTAATTGTAGTAGTCGGTTTTGCCAAGAATTCACAGAGATTCCCAAGATTTTTCAAATAAAAACAAAAAATTTCGAAACAAAATATTCATTTAATGAGGTCTTTTTGATAGGTTAAAAAAAGAAATTACAAAAATTAAATTTTTAATAATTAAAACATAATGTAAATAATTAAATTTTTAAATATATACAAATTGTAAATATTCTATTTGAAGTTGTAAATTAAAAATAGAGATTTAAATAAGCATGTATATGGAGATTATTTACATATTTGAATTATAAATTAAATTATATTAAAGATTTATCAGTTTAAATCTTACATAACATTTCAGCATTTTATACCGAAATGTACAGCTGTATTTATATAAGTATTTCAGCATTACAAGAGTGATTGAGATAATATAAATATAAATGTAAACGAAATACACAATCAACCTTTGACACCGTACATGTACGAGTGATAATCGAAAGGGATAAATATAATATCAAATTTTAATATTAACTAACTTTTCTGTGTTACTTAAATATTTTACAATAAAAAAAAGATTTGATCATCGGGAGGAGTATCAATGTTTTGTACAAGAAACTATTAAACAAAAGTTCCTTGAACTCTGAGAAACTCTGCACGAGTCAAGGATGAGTATGAATATAAGCGATTTTAACAGTTATTACAAATGAAAAATACAATTTATTTATTAAATGTATATTATATACAATTATAATGTATACTTCAAAACTATTAAGCATAAAAATAGAATTTTGGTGCGTAATTGAATGTCAAATTAAATTTCAAAGAAGTACATTTTTGAAAAAAATTTAAGATCACGCGTAATCTTTAAGATTTAATTTCTTTAAAATCCATTTTTCTATTTTTTTAGAACCCAATGAAAAGAATAATTCACTGTCAAAAAATTATAATACACATAAAATAACTTTGAATAACTGTAAAAAATGTTTGAATAAGTATTATATATAAATTTGATAATTATTTTAACTTCGGTGAAGAACAAATTGCTGTTAAATTAATACATAGATATGTTGCACAATTTGTGATGAATAATATGGATAGAATGTATGAATAATGCGTGAAAAAGAAAAGCATTAGTTGAATATGATTGGTTATCTTCAACTAACAATAAGACAAGCAGTCACACAAATAAAAATAAAAAATAATACACATATAGACATTTATTTATAAATTCGTATATACTTACAAAATATGTTACTAAAATGAATGTACATCTGAAATTGGAGTATAACTTTAGCAAAACAGTGATTGGTAGAAACTAAGTATCAGCAGTTTTAGAGGAGTCAATGTATGTCATAATAATTTAAGAAAATAAATCTTTTCTTATTGTATTGTAATAATAATCTACAAGCTAATATAAGAATAAAAAATGGTGCAGAAAAAAATTTTTTATAAAAAATTATTTATATATTTGTAACTTATGTTAACATAAGTTATTGGTCAAACAACTTTAGTAGTTAGAAACAGATATTTTTCCGAATGAATTGACAAATACTATTTATAACAAAAAAACGTATTTATAGATAAAAAATCGATTTGGTACAATATTTTTGAACTTTGAGCAGTGTTAAATAACTGTAATAAAATGTTCTGTTGTAACTAGAAAAGGTATAATTCTACACAATAATGTAAGAGTGCATTGTAAAAAATTTGAAATTACTAAGTGTAAATATCGTAGTTGTTTCTTAAGTCTACTGCATTATTTTGTGCTTATCAGCATATCGTCGAGAATCATAATTTTTCTCGAAGTGTTATTATTTTTTTATATCAATTTTTCCAACGCTTACGTAATAACATACGGGCGTCAAGAAAGTATTAGTTCTTCCTATGTGGCGACAGATTTTATTTTATCATTGATGTCATAAGGGTGACGTGTAAGGGTTCCAATTGAACCGTTCTATCAAAGGGCATACGATTCAAGGCACAACATTTTAAGCGTACAATGAGAACAATAATTAATTTATTACGAAGACTTTGATATTTTAAGTATAAATCTAAATAATTAATTTAAATGTTGTTCGAAAAATCATTACAAGCTTTATGCTTCGAACTGAATTCACACAAACTATTTAATGATAACAAATCTAAGGAAATGCGAGACAAATGATATTGTAATATTGTTTCTTTTTTAGCAGACATTTTTTTTATATCACGTGATAAACAAGTAATCATTTGTGAAACTCTTAAATCATGTGATTTATTTGATGAAACAAAAAGCATCTTTCTTTCGTTCTTACTAGAAATCGAGGAATTGAACATATATATATATATATATAACTCTTATTAAATTAATATGTTATAAAAGATAGCAATAATGTTTATAATTAAATTGATTATTATTATCAATGTGAATTATATTTTTTTAAATTTAATTAAAAAATATTACTAATTTTACATTTTATGTAATAGTATTTTGTTATTTAATCATATAAGATTAATAAATTAATTTTTCCAGTTTTTGCAATAAGTCGAATCAGTCATATGCATGAAATTCTATAATTTAAAATATAAACCGGTCTATAACCTTAAAATAAAATATTAAAATCGAAAGAAATAGTTCTATACGTGAATAAACATACCAAAATTTGTGCTAAATGGTGATCAATCGTGGTACATAATGTTTCAGTGGTTTAGTTAAGATATAAAATTAATTGAAATCCATTGGTTTCAGAAACTTAAAATAAACTTTTTTATTGTTAAAAATATACAAGGACATTGTTTTAAAGATTTAAAACGGGTAATTATATCTTGAAAAATAAGAAGAAAACTAATAAATCAAGAACATATGAAATATTATTAGATGATGACTCGACTCGAAAGAAAGACTCGAAACAATTTGCTGAAATGTTAGAGTTAATTATTAATCATTTTAAAACCACGAAAAAAAGTCCACAAATTTGGAATATGCGTACTGTTAAATACGAGAAATTAGAAAATCAATCATTCATAAAATGATGCAACAAAAATAAAAAACAATTATTAAATTATTTTATTTTATTTAAAAAAAATTGAAATCTAAATAATTAAAATATATATCTAAATATTTAAAAAAAATGCATATTTACACAAAAAATGTTAATTTATTTGGAATCAAATTGTTCAATGTTGTTACACATATATATATCACCACGATTCCGGATCGAGATCAGTTGTGGAGTTAAAACATGACTCCGTACCGGATGGATTGGAAGAACTAAGGTTGTTGAAATATTAAAGCCGATAACATTTCCATGTTAATTTTTTGAATTTAAAAGACAGCGCTTGAGTACGTGTATATTTAATCGCTCTTGATTCCAGAAACATGTATGCGTGTCCTCCAAAGAACATAAAGCCTCTGGAGAGATTTGCCGGTCCGTCATGAATTACTGTCTGTTTACCACACGATGATCACGAAGATGTTCTCTCCAACTTAAGGAACTTCCGAGTTCCTTTTTTCCATGATTTGCTCCCACAGCCCAAGTACTGAGTCTGTAGATTTCGTGGATTACTCGTTGCCTCTTCGAGCAGTATGCTACTTGCATCCGCTGTCGCGAATCGAGGGAACTTTTGCTTCGGAGAATGCGTATATTAGCGTCGTGTAACTAGGGTCGCTATGTCGTAAAAAACAAAAGAGCATGGATGGTCCAAAAGTTATACCATAGAACCTTACGGATAGATGTATTTGCGATAGCGGGAAGTATGCATATCCACTTCACTTGATTTTTCATTATGGATATGTTAGCTTTTCCGTTTGAGAACTTTGGTTTATGTATTATTAGCGATTATGATTTTGTATTTTTGTGTACGTTTATGTGCGTGGTATCCTGGTAACACGAGCTAACTATTCATAACATTGGAGCTCTGTTTGCTGTTTCCTGTTCACATCTTTAGGACGAGGTGGAATTATTGGTAACAGAACTGATTCAGCTAGGGAACAAATTAACAAGATGCCTTCACTACGGTTATAGGGCACGAGAGCAACATCTCTCAAATGGGAATTTGTGAGCAACGCTGCATTTGATAAAATTAAAATAAATAATTATAATTATTTGTATTAAAATGAGATTTCCTTCTTAGTGCGAGTAGATTTTTACGCTTAGTCATAGAGACAGTAAGCCTTTAGTTTACACAGTTTCTTTGTGTAGCTTTTTTTATTTTCCTTTATAATTCGTTCTTCCTACTTTAATATAAATAAATTTATAGTATTAATTGATTTAATTTTTTTATTTAACTTCCAATTTAGCTTTAATAACAAATACATATTATGGTATATTATTTTTACATTAATGCATTATCTGAATATTTAAATTAACAGTCTGCAAAACAAAAAAAACTGTTGAATATTTTAATTAATATTAAATAAAATATAATACAAATATAAAATAAGATGGCCGTTCTTGATTTCCAATACCTATTATAAGAGTGGTGACTGCTTGTGTATATAAGCCGTAGATTGGATTTATCTTTCTATATGACAGAATATGTAAAAGGAAAGGTATGCATAATAATTATTTTACCTATTTTTAATTTTTTACTAATCTATTTTTTAATCTATTTTTATAAGACCAATACTCTTCCACCACTGATACAAAGAAAAAAATTTCAAAGTAATTTTTTTATTTGAATAAATGATTAGAATAAAAGTATTGTACAGTATTGTAAATTATTAAATAGGCAAATAACCGGTAGTAGATTATTAGATTTCACTGAAATCCCAAATATAAAAATTTGATTCACATACTTGTAAAAAGATAATAATAATACATCTATAGTGACGGCACATTTCTATGAATGTAACCACAATATAGATAATAAATATAATGTTGATATTCTTGACAGCGAGACGACTTATAAAAAAAAGGCTGATTTCTGAAATGATACAAATTTAATGAAATGATCAAATTAATAATACGAGTACCGACGAAAGGACTCACAAAATTTAAATTTGAAATATATCCTCAATAATATGATGAATAACAACATCATTACGTACAGCATGACATATTCTAATCATATAAATTGAGATAAAGTAAATATTGTTTACATTTAAAACTGGGACGTTACGACTAATACGTTGTAGAATACCCACGTATTCCTGCTCCTTAATTTTAGGTCGTTATATCTAAAATAAATGATTTATGTTCATTTAACATATTTATGTACTAATTGTAATAATTGTTAAATAAATAGCTTTGATAAGGACAAGGGATATCTTTTCGAAACGTGAGTAAAATAGTTAAGAATAACTAGTTTTATTCATCCTGCACCTCATGGGATCCAAAATTATATTTTAACTCTTCTGATTATATCTGCATGATATATTTTAAACATAAATCTTATTGTAGCAATTGTAAAGCCGATTATTTGATAACCTATAGAAATCAGTACAACTTTTAACTATTACAATCTTTATTTTGCCCTACTAAGAAATTATTTATTCATTCTTGATTATGTTAAACACCAAAGGAATCATTTTCTTTTCAGTATATATAAAAAATCTTCATTTATATTCGTAAATCCATTTGGCATAAGATCGAAAGCTTTTTTGTTTTGTTCCAGTGATTGTGATAAACATACTAATTAAATAAATCTTTTTAACAATAATCGACTTTTATGAATGAATGGTTGAGTGAATGATGAATCAATTAACCTCCACGGAAAAATGAGTATGAATAATGAAACGAACTCTCTAAAAAGGATAGTTGCAATGAATGAAGGAATCCCATTATAATGGGCACTCCTGTATACGTAACATGACTGTGATGTTTGTAGGAGGCAAGCGAACGATCCTTGGTTGTCTTGTGTTAGATTTTATGGCTAAGGCATGCCCCCCTCTTTTGTGGGATTGCACGAAAATAACCCAGTCTAGTGACAAAGAATAATCCTACAATGAGACGAATGCGGTAGGGCTCATTGGGAAACTCCGTACATGATACATGCAAACAGCAACACAATCACTACACAGTTATGGAGGTCACGATTATCCATGTATCCTTGTCGAAGGTGGGAGAACTGCGAGATATCAGAGGGTACAGGTGAAAAACTGAGAATAATGAATTTAGTCCGCCACATAGTATAAAGGCTTGGGCGAATCAACCACCCAGCTCTGGCTACCTTACCAGCTATATAATCCCCATCGACTAGCGCTGTCGGCTGGTAACCGGTTTTGACTATGCAAGTCTATTGGGTGTGGCGTATTCTTCTAAGGCTACTGGAGCTAGGTAGACCTCGTTTTTTCGGTTATTGCTCTCAAACATCAGCCGCAGCACATTTGGAATCTCTAGCCACCTAAACCCAGAACTCGAGTCTTTATTTAAAAGGACAAGAAAATTGTACAACCGATCATATCGTACCAGAAACGTGTCGGACCGAAACAATTACAACAAAATCAGCAATGAATATAGAGATGCCATAAGACAGGCGAAACAGACAAGAGAAAGTATTACGAAAATCTTCGAGGAGTTTTGATACTGCCCGGATTCTACAGAGCTCTGCAATTGATTTCAAGGGAAATCTCAAAATAGAGGATAGCAAAAGGTACCGAAACTGCCCAAGAGGTTTTAAGTGTACTCATTTACACCCACTTCTCAGATTTCAGTACTGAAGCTGATAATGATAGTCAACAAACCAGGAATAAAGCGTCGGACTAGAGGCTATCGAAAGAAATAATTGATATCATTAAGGTGAAATGGGTCATAAACAGCTTTAAAGCTTTTAAAGCTGCAGGACCAAACCAGATCTTCCTAGCGCTACTGCAAAGGGGAGACTAACTACTGCCCAGTGTTGTATCTGCACTCTGCAGAGCGATTCTAACAACTGGTTAAATACCGCAGTCATGGAAATTGGCTAATGTTGTAGAGTACAACACAACTATCAAAAAGATTATAGACCTATTTATTTCACATCAATCTCTTAAAAAGATAAAGAGACTTCTGGATAGATATATCAGGTAAAAAATACTCAAAGAATGACCCCTGCATACGAGACATACCTATCAGGAAAGTAAGCCTGTGGATACTGCTTTCTCGCTTTTTCAGAAGGAAATGTCAAACAAAGACTTGGTTTTAGCGGAAATGCTGGATATTGAAGAAGTCTTCGATTAAACAACCAAGCAAACTATAGCAAAGGCGACGAGGGGGCTTCCGGAAACAGTACAAAATTGTACAAACTTAGCATAAGACAGATTCTGGCATAAAGTCATATGACCCACATTACGTGCTATGTAAAAAAAGCATGCCTTTAAGGGGGAATTTTATCTTCCTTATTATGATGCTTAGTAACAGATAAGCTGCTAGCCATTATGGAAGACAATGGAGTTATCGTACAGGCTTATACAGATGGTGTATTAATAATAATAAGAGGGGATGAGTACTGCGTACTGGCGAGTCTAATGGCACGTGCACTTGGGTTGGTGGAAATCTACCGATCGATCAGTGGATCTGTTAGTTAATCCAAAAAAGACTAATATAGTGCTATTTACGACCAGCTACAAGGCCAAAGAAATAAATGGAATGAAGCTCAATAGCTGGTCAATTTAAAATAGTGCTTAAGCAAAATATTTGGACGTAATGTGAGGCAATAAGCTGAAACGGAACACTTACATTAAGATGAATTGTGAAAAGGCCATTAGTACATACTAGCGGTACAGAAGAGCCTTTGGTAAAACTTGAAGACATTAGCCAGATAAGCTAAAATAGATTTATGATGTGCTCATCAAATCCAGTTTTCTATACAGATTCATAGTTTGGGATTACAGGATGGAACTCTGGTAGAACTGCAACCTTGTAAACACAAGTAAAAATCCTGAGTTGTTTGACAGGCTATGAAAACAATACCAGCGATCTCTATAGAAACTCTATTATGAATCCCTGCCCTGGATGGGACAATCATAGCACATGTCTATTATAGATACTTGCGAATAAAAGATGACTTAGAAGGAACTCATCCTACAATTAAAACTCCTCTGGTTGAAACTCAGTGCAAAACATCAATTGTGATGAAGTATCTCAGACACATCTGCACGAATACAAATATAAAATTGTATTACAAAAATGAAAAGACCGGGACAACAAAACAAGTGTTATTCCAAGGAGAGGCATGATTTGGAACACGGATGGATAGAAGAACAAACACAGAACAGATTTGAAAACATGGGAAGCAGGCCTCTCCAACGAACTCACCATACCTCTTAGCAACTATGCTTCTGTGTTTTAAACGGAAATTAGAGCTATAGCTGAAAGCACTATAACTATACTGAATAGAAAAACTGTTATTACTGTCTGCTCAAATAGTCAGTATTTGGGGCATTTTCCGTCTTGTGCATTTTCACTTTGTGAAAAGTGAAAGTGCATGGAAATTTCTGAATTTTGTAAGTACTGGGAGTGTGGACAGGCCCGGAAGAAAATTTTGACCTGCATGGGGTCTGGCGCGGGGGAGGATTTTCAATTCTCTTTGCGATGTCGCGCCTAATGCACTTGATTGCATTTTTGCTCGATGTTTCTTACTCTCGTGCGTGAGAGTCTTCTCAATTTCTTGCGTTGCGTACGTGTGGTGTTTTGTGATGTCTCGTGTGAGGCGTCTGGTGGATCCAGAAGCCCGGGGCCTATCGTTCCCCTGTTTCTACGGCGGCGCCCGGTGATTTTCTCCAGGGTGGGTGCTGACGAGTACCAGGACCGCCCCGCTTCTTGCAGCGGGTCTACCGACGCCCCCACTTCTCTTAACTCGTATGCGAGCTGCCGCCTGCGAGCGCAGATATTTTTTCGTGCGTAAAGCACTAATTTGTAAGTTTTTGTATTTTATTTGATCGACGCATCCGAAGCTTTTTCCCCCTGACGCAGGGGTTTTTTTATGCCGCGTCAATAAATTGTATTTTAATTTGTTCTCTAGCGAATAATTGTATTATTTACATTTCAACCTAGAATTAATATTTCCTCTCCCTCACTCCTTTATAATATATTAATTACTATAGAATTAAATTTATGATTTGAGGTAAGTCTCAAACAGTCAGGCAGGATCATTAGCACTGAATAGCATCAATGTCAACTCAAAGGAGGTCCAAATTTGCAGAAAATTCTTGGATATAGTGATTAATAATAACAAGGTAACCTTGTGGATACCTAGACATCAAAGCTACAACGGAAATGAAAAGGCAGATAGATTGGATAAAAGGATCGCCGATAGCATCAGGACGGCGAAGATAATGGTGAATATATCAAAACAGGAATTAAAAAAATCTATTTATTTGCTATCTTTAACTTCAGAATAAAACCAAGAAAAGATGGAACGAGACTAAGGGACTCATACAATCGAAAAAATTGGTTGCTGCTGAGCCATCTTTAAAATGACAGTTAAATATTGCGAGACTGAAAATAAAATATTTAAGGAGAGTAGGAGGATGGTTTACGGGCCATTAGGACGTTTGGTATCACCTACACTTTATGAGCAACAAGATTGATAGGATATACAAATGTGGACATAATCAAGAGACCATAGAACATCTATACCATTACCTTCATTAAAACAAGACGGGAGACATTAGGGTTGTCATTTCTGGAACTTGAAGATCTCAAGAAAATGAGATCTGTAGGATGCGGCCCAAAGCCAAACTGCGGACCCGGTTAAATCAAAGTATATTGAAAGCAATCAGGGCCGAGCCAACGGAGTGTGGTCTTGAGCTACAGGTTGATTCCTGGAGCTTGGCCGTGCCCTCCCGGCACTGGGGAGGGGTCTTCCCTCTAAAACAAGAAGTTGTAGAGAGAAGACCTAGATCGCGGATAAGCTGAAGCAAATTTTAGAAATATGAACATAAGTACAGCAGATACACAGTAATAGATATATACTAACCTCCAGCATTGGAGCTCTACCAAGATAAGCTAAGAGTCATGAATACTGGGATCACGGTGCTGGACTTGACCATCAATGTATGATGGCACGGATTTCCAGCGCCGTCAGGGTCGACGGCCGGACGCTGCCGGGGGAAGGTTACAATGGCGGTGTAAGAAGGTGTGGTTTTATAGACCAGAAACAAATCAAGGAAATCATAGAAGAATCACCCGAGTGTACGAGGTGTTCAACTCTCTCTACGCAGATTAAACTAAACTAAACTTCTTTATAAATATATAATTCTTTAATGCTTTTACTTTTGATTATTTCCAGGTTCTTTTGAAATTATCTTCCATATCTTTTATGCTAACTCCTAGTTCCATTAAATTGGATTAAGATAAATTAAACTTTTAAGTTTCTCTTCATCTATAATAAAAGTAAAAACTACGCACCGTCTCTTCTCACCGTATCAAGAACTCAAGAACAATTTTTCTTAATATGTCTACTAAAGTCGCACAAAATATAAAATTGATTGGTCTTCAAGCGAGAATCAAATCGATCGTTGCTGTAAAACTTCGTCAGGCATTATTGCAGTAAGCATACGTGTGCTCTCCAAAATAACACGGAAAATCTCCACACCGTTTAATTTTCCCTATAATAAATCCCTCAAATTTAGGTGACGAACGTGACCTTTTCCGGAAGGTCACTTAATACTTTTCCACGATCATTTATAACACTGGGTCGACCAATCGTGCAAGGTTAATCCTGCAGAGAACTCCATTCGATAAACGATAAAAGTAAATCCGAGCAGAATTTTGAACAATAATTTTTCTATTATTTCATGTGTTATTCAGAGATTATAGATCAATGTAGCAGCAGAAGATTATTTTAAAAATCTTCTGTGCAACTGCAAGAGCGCAAGGCTTTCTTCTCCACAGTGGGCTGACGTCTTGGGAGACACATCGGGCCCAGTGGTCTGATCACTAGATGATCACCAATCAGCACCACGCGACATAGAGGACGCACCCGAGAGAGATATTCTTCTACCAGTGCTTCTGTGCGAAAGACGCCAGCCAAGTAAGGCAACAGCGAGCGTCTCTTCCGCAGTGGTAACATACTGTATGTATAACTTTTTGTTTTTTTCCCTCGCACAAGAGGGGTATATATGCCGTATAAACGCGGAACCAAATGAACAAAATTTGTAAGGCTCAATTAATTATAAATTATTGAAACACCTTGCTTGCTTCTCCCTCACTCCTATTTTCCTATAATATTATTAATTATCTATCAATAGTAGTATTTTTATATACGGAGTTTAGAATTTTCATTACTGTTAATAGATGTATCATTGTCTATGATTTTATTATACAGAACATAGTATTCTGGTTTTAAATTTAAAAAACGCATAATCATATTACAAAAAAATTTTAAATCCTTTAATTAAAATTCCAAAAAACTATAATATAAATATTTAAGTTAATGTCTTTTTCTGTGTTGTAATTTAGTATTCCATCCACGTTTTCTCGCATACTAGTATGCCAATTGTATTTTTAATTCCCTTTAAATATTTTTAAATTCTATTTTTTTCATACCTTTAATCTTAATATTGCTCTACTCTATATTTTCTTATATTTTCTGACAATCTACATTCTATTAGTTTGTCGTAACATCGTCCTTCTATCGCCTTTTTTCTCATTTAAATTTTTTTTATTTGTGTTGTGTATGTAACGTGATATATCATGTGAGAAGAAATTCTATGTATGTAAGAATGAGAGCAGCTTAAAAAAGCTTTCCAATAGAGTGAAACGTGGCACAAAATATCACTGATAGACGAATTTGCAAAAGCATCCATCATGGAGAATTTCAAAATGGAACCTGCGATGTAAATATTGACTAATACAATAGAGAATGCTAATTGAGGAATGATAGTGATAGCTGACGAAGTGCTCATCAAGCCAAAAGAAGGGAAATACTTCCTTGTGGAAGAAGCTGTAGAGTTTAGCAGTTTTATAAAAAAAAGAGGTGACAAGTTTGTAAAAAAAATACTTTTTAATTTGAGAAGATGGTACTCAAAGAAGGGATAGACAATTCAATTAAATGCCATACAATTTCTAAAGGTGAGGCTCAAGAGTGAGAGAGAATGAAAATTAGATGAAAAGTAATAATTAAGCATTGTAATAATTAGTTCAACACGTGAACTATACAAAATGCTTTCTTATTGATTTCAATTATCAAGACTCAAGAATTGTATATATTACATAATTGAGATTGAATGCTCAAAATCTAAAAATATGTATGTATTGAGACAGAGAACGAGACCTTACTAATTCTATATAATTATATAGCACCTTTTCGAGTCGTAAGGAATTTGTATTTATTATTTCAATTAATTTTTTCATATGAAGAAAACCAAAACTTAGCTTTCACCGTCTAGTGACTGAAAGCGGTACTAGTGCAACCCACGGAGTTTGAATTACGCGACTGCAGTGATGCGCGTTAGAGTTGTATTAACTCTTATTTTTCAAACAGAATTAAATTACAGAAAAAAGGTTGACAATTCCAGTTCGGCCTTGAGTCGAAGTAACAACGATTAGCCTCTAAACGATTGACACAGTAATTGCAACATATATTAAATACATTAAGGTAATGACAATCATAAAGTAAGGAATATTTTGTATCACGCGTCACGTAATTAATCTCTCGCTCCTAATATATTGGAAATAAATACCACTCAACACACGAATAAATATTATTATTGATTAATTAATCCGATCCTCAAAAGGACTGGAGCGATTTGACAGCTCTACCTACCGCAGAGACATTACTTGGAGATAAATTAATATTTAAATAATTAATAATCGTTACCCTAAAAACTAAATACTTAATAGTTGATAGGATTTTTTATAGTAAATCCTACATAATTTAAAATTTGTCAGTATCTTAGACATAATTCTTTTGTCATGATTGACCTATTTCATAAGCTAAAAAAAAATTCTGGATCAACATTTCTACGTAGAAGATTTTGATTACAAAATTAATATTACAATTGTTTTTTTAAATTATGTTTTAAAATATTGTACTTATTTCGAGATCACCAATGACTCGTGAGAATGTATACATTTATAGAACGTATCGTGGAGCACCCGCGATACAGGAACCCGAAATGAAAATGAATTTTCGATTGAAAGAAACAGAGGCGGTATCCGTTAAGCTTTAAACGATGTAATTAAATAATCTAGGCATGATAACGGACGTATAGCCTATGAAAATGTATACATTCAAAGAGCCGACATTTTGGTAAAATAACAAATGAAAAACTTAACTGTAATAGGATAGAATTTCCGAAACGCGAGTCACAATATTGAAAGAAATTTAATAACCGGTAAATTATTTATTGAAAATTTTAAGAAATGACTGTTAATGAGTGGAGATAAATAGGCTTGATAAAATTAAAGAAACGGAATAAAGAGCACTTGATTTTGAACAATCTTTGAATTCGGATCACCTCACATAAAAGAAATAAAGCACAAATTATCATTACTTGTATCGAATTTATTGTAACCTGGACTATCAATTACTTTTTATTATCATTAATTTTAATCTAATTAAACGATCACGAACATCACTTATATACTTAAATTGGAGAAAAAATATTCCTTAAAACATTAAAATTTATAAGCCTTTAAATAATTTTATTAAATATATACACATAAATGATTCTTTTTTAATAGATTTTTCTTAATTTCAAAACATTATTAATTGGATGATCAATTTTCTTATATTCTTAGAATATTATATGTTTTTACATATATATTTATATTTATGTGGTATGTTCATATAAATATTTGTATTGAAATATTTCAAGATTCAATTTTTTTTTCTTTCCAAATGCATATACCTCTACATTACACTAAAACATTATTATTTATTATCATGTTTTTTTTTAAATATAATTCCATAAAAATTAACGCTGATATGCAAATAATTTTTATTAATTGAATCAATATAAACAGTATGTATATAATTATATAATTTACAATATGAAATGTTCTTTACATGATTCTATAATAATTTTTATGTTACATCTAGTTTCTATTAACGATATTTTTAAAATGTGAATAAATTTAAAAAGTCCTTTCAATTTAAACATATATAAACTTTTTTATTTCTATAATTACTATAAAAATTTTTTATTTTACTACACAATACAGTTAAAAGATACATAGTATTCGAAGAACATTGACTTTAATTAAGTGTTTGTTTTCTCATATTACAATTGATAATATGGTTACAAGGAAAATATAATTACATTCTCTATTTTTTACATCATAAAATTAGATCCAATTTTTATATATATTCAATATAAATTTCAAGACAATCTTAAAAGTACACAAAAATAAAATTTTATAAAATATTTTTAGAGATTAAAAAAACATTTAAATAAAATTAAAAATATTATTTATTTATAAATTAGTTGTCTATTTTTTAAAACAATGTATAAATAATCTGTATTCAAATTCAAATATTCATATTTTTCATCAATAAAATATGTGTTTAAATAGTTATATTGGTGTGCTTTGATTTATTTTTTCACCATATTTCACTATCCATCGTACATGACACAATATAGGTAAACTTCGCAAATTATTATAAATACGGGTTGCCATAGGAATTTTACGTAATTCATGTGCTATTCGACTTAAAGATTTTGCCTTAGTTTCAGGGTATGTTAAAAATACATAAAATATTGTAATAAAGCACATAAAACTATAAAATAAGTACGTGCCAGCCAATGACAATGATCCTAAAAAAATTTTAATAGTAATTTTCTTTTTTAATTATTTTGGACAAATACTAATATAATATTAGATGGACATAATCGGATAAATAAGAAACGAAAGAGTGATGAAGGAGTTTACAGGAGATAAAGAGAACTATCAGCTAAGGAATGTAATAAAAGAAATAATTAAAAAAGCAAAAATAAGACAAGACCCAACCAAATCTAATAGAAAGAAGATATAGGCCAACACAAGAAAAGGAAAAAAAAGGAGACCATAAATGCACTATCAGTATTAAAAAAAAATAGTAGGACTAAAATTAGATAATCAAGCCAAAATTAAATTAAATAAAATAAAATAAAATTAAATTAAATTAAATTAAAATTAAATTAATTAATTAACAAGCTAGATTAAGTATAATGTAAATAAAGTGTACAAAATAAAATAATAATAAATAAAATAAAATAATAAATAAAATGTATATAAATATATAAATAAATAAATAAATAAATAAATAAATAATAAATACTAATATAATATTAAAAATAATTATTGTAATAAATAATTTTAAAAACTGACTTTGTGATAACATATATATTAAAAGAAAATTATATATATAATTTATAAATAATAATTTAATTTATATCATAATTGTAAATTGAATTTATAATGAACAAATATAATGAATACCAAATAACTTACTAGTCATTTCTCCAATAGATTCAGAGAATAAAACATGAACAATCCATAAAAAAATTATTGAAAAACCAACACATTTCCCTCTAATTGCTGCTGGAAAAACTTCACTAAGAGTTAGCAAAGGAACTGGTCCAAGACCTAATGCATAAGCTGATTCAAAAACAAGTAACGTAATAACTGATAAGGTTTTTAATCCTGCTGTAAGTCCATTACTAGAAATTATACTTTCAGTCTGTAAATATATACGTCGATTTAAGAATAGCTTTTTATAAATTGAGCAAAAAGCGATTATATGTAATATCGAAATCCTCTTAGTCGTATTGTGTTAAAATATACAGTTTATTTTTATTAATATTTGTTGTTTTTTATTAATATTAATTTTTATTAATATCTCTACTCATTAATGAGATCCCGATTCCGCGCTTCAAGATTTATGGCGAAACGCTAATTGTTATTTTTTGTGTACTAATAACGTTAAAAAAGTCTTGTGATGAAAAATGATTAAATGTATTGATCCGTGTTTTAAAATTTATTTATTTATTAACATATCACAAATCTTCCACTACAATGGTCGATACTAAAATTAAATTACCCGATAACTCTTCACTGATAAATTATCTCTCAACTATTCCTGTGATAAGGAGGATTTTTCCTTTGAGTTGTAAAAGATTGAACCTGCATAAGAAAAATTCCTACAAGTAATTGTTAGCGGGTAAATAACATCAACATACATGTGTTTGCTTTGAGTTTTTCTCTTGGTTTCTCACTATGTTAAATTGACGAATATCCCCGATAATGCCGAAATATAATTTTGTAGATATTTTCAATTCATTTCTCTAATATAATGTAGGTATATAGTAATGTAGGCATATGAAGCTAAGCATTGTGAACTAATAGATATGAATCAAAATGATAAATTAATTTTAATCCAAAAAATTCCTACCTTACAGATTTAGTAACGGTAAGTAAATTTATATAAGCTTAAAATTTAACAATCGTGTTCTTGAATACAAAATTTTGCGCACTTCTTCCACAAGTAATTTCTTTATTTGCCAATGTAATATCTCATAAGCTTAATATAATTTTATTTGTAAATCTCTTACTATTCAATGGACCATTATTATTCAATTATTTAATTATAAAATTATAAATAAATCATAATTTAATTATCTTTAAAAATTTGTAGTTTAGTTTTATTTGTATATTTACTTATAATAATAATTATTATAATTAATAATGTAATTACATATTGCTTAAATATTTTGTTGCATCAAAGATTCATAAATAGTTTTTATTGATTAAACTGATTTATATTCAACAATATTTTCAGAAATTAAAGTTATTTACAGTTTTAAATATTTATATCAATAAATAAATCATATTTATAATTAATGAAATTTTTGAAAAATTCTATGGTTTGATCAATAAGTTTATAATAGAATTTAAAACATTATATAATAATTATAAACTATTCATTTATTGTACATTATTTTAGTACATTAAGATATGAATACTTGTATACAATAATTAAAAAAAATTACCTCACATAATTCCTTTGCCTGTATCCATGATTCAGTATTTAGTGCATTTACAACTACTGAAGTAGGTAAGAGTGGAAAAGGTGAATCAGTTGTTGAAATAGATTTGATATTGTTAAAAAATGTATTTTCTCTATTTTTATTCACAATTATATTGCAAGGTTCTTTAAAAAGAATTAATAATTCATCATTTTTGTCCAGTGTTGATAGAAGCGATAAAAGTGATACAGATGTCATACAAATAGTTGCTGAAGTTATTAAAGCAGTTCGTCGTCCACATTTTTCGATAATTATTAGACATAAGATTGTACTACATACATGAACGACTCCAAGAGCAATATTGGCTGTAGCTTTAGCGATATCTAAAAAAAAAAAATCCATTAAAATTGAAAAAATCAAGAACAAAATATTCAAATTAAGTTAAATTTTCCATTTAAAATGTTTTTTAATCAACTATTAATTTATTATAAATTAGCTTAACATTTGCTTATAAAATTATTTTATATTTTAATTTATATATTATGTTATAATTAAAAAAATTATACTTTTAGTCTTAATATTTACTTGAGCATATGCCTAAAAGTGCAAATAATCTTGGAGCATAATATAAGACTTCATATCTTCCAGTTCCTTGACTCAAACCAAGCATAATAATCATAACTATAAGAGTTTCAAAAACATAATACCAAGAGCTTTCTACTGGTATTTTAGGAACATTTGCTATTCTTTTTAACAATAAAAAAGATGGCGATCTTTGAAGAAATATTATTGTAGTGATACATGACATCATTGAAAATATTGCTATTAAAGCAATAGTAAATCTCCATTGATACTCTGTATTTTTGTTTTCTGTAGCAATGCTAACTAACAATAGTCCAGTTACAACACCTAACTGGTGAAAAGTTATATTATATCCTCGTTTATTTGAATTTGAAATTTCAGCTAAATAAATACAATGTGCCATTGCAGATACAGTTCCAGAACACCCTGATATAATTCTTGCTATCAAAAATAAAATGTAATGATTTGCTAAGGCTGATAATATTGATCCAAAAGTCAAAAATATTAGTGAAGAAATCATGGTCCATCGTCGTCCAAATGCATCAATTAAGATACCTGTAAAATAGAAATTTTGAATAAACATATTCATTACCAATACTTTTATAATTACTTTAATATTTATTTCTTTTTATCTTTGCATTTTTATTTATCAATAATTTTGTTATTTTTAAATATGATGATAATAATTCAATATATTGTATTATGAAAGTAATGATCTCAAAATACCTAAAATATTAATTATACATTTCATTAGTTTTAATGAAATAATAATATAATAATAATTAAATATATTTTATGATAAAAGTAATCATCCCAAAATATTTAAAATATTGATTATTATATTTCATTATTTTCAATGAAATAGTTAAATTTATAAAAAAAAATAAGAATTTATAGTAATTATTTTGCAAATATAAAATTTTTACAATAAAATTTAAAATATTGACAATGTTATTAAAAAATAAAATTATATTTAAATTATTTTAAATACATTTTAGAATGTTTAGATAACAATAGAAATATTAAAATTCAAATGTATTTGTTAAATAATAGTAAATTTACCACCAAATATTGCACCAAATAAACATCCAATAAACCATACATTTACAATCAATTTTTTTTCTTTGCAATCAAGTCCAAATTCAGTTTGCACTATAGAAGCAATTTGTTTTCCAATTCCCATATCATATCCAAACGAAATTCCTGATAATATAGCAACAACTAATACTAGAAAATTTTGATTTTCAGTTGTTAATGGAGTTAAATTTTCATTGTTTCTATATATTGCTTTTTTTAATTTCTTTGGTAATAAACATTCCTTAAATGGTGGTTGTACATTCAAAATATCAGAATTATGATCAGGAGATTTTAATAAAATAGTTGTATCTTCATTTTCAGACATTATAATTTAGATATAAAATTACAGAAATTGTGTGTTAACAATAACAATAGCCTTTTATAAATACATATATATACATGGTTAATATTTATATATATGTTCTCATTATGAATTTTAATTAACATTTATATTTTTAAAAGTATTTAATAATTACAGTTGTTGAGATATTTTTTTTTAACATTTATTCATAGTGATAAATATTAAAAAACAATCTAATATTTTTTCATAAATTAATTTGAAAAAAACATCTATTATATTATTGTAAAAATATTAATAATCTAAAATAATTTACTTCTAATTCACTCTTTTATTCTCCAATATTTTAGAACTCAAGGTCATAATGTAGTTGAAATACTGCGCAATCGCGCATTGTGCAGGGTAAAATATAGGGTATGTTTATTTTTCAAAGTATATATTACATTTAATTAATGCTGTATCAAATATAACATAATAATTCATACGTATTATTATATGAAATAATTCTTAACGCTTTTTAATAGTTTTTCAGATTCCTTTTTTCAAATTTCCTCATTAATGACATCTAAGAACCTAGAACTCGCTCACAAAATTTCTACCAATCACATAAATATAATTTGAGTACTATTAAAAATATATGTTTCAACAATAAATTTGTTGCTATTATTATTATTATTATTTTTATCAGACAAAATATAAATTACTATACTAACATATTTTACGATATTTGTTACTTATACGATTAGAATACGTTTATAATAGCATTTTTTTCATTACACCATTCCTACTTTAGTCTTGCAATTTTTAATTTATTATGCAATTTATTTCCTTATTACTCTATAGTACACATTATATAATATAATTATTTATTTCTCTTTTCATATCTATCCTCCTGTTTGAACATCAACCATTTTACTACACTATTCTACTATTATTTTTATTTGCTATTACTCTATTTAACTTTTGTTATCTAAACAGTCAATCCCTAATCATTAGGATTTTGTTATACATTTTAAGCTCAGAATATTCATTTTATTCTAACATTTTTCTTCATTTATTTTCATAGAAGCTTAATTATTTTTTCAATATCTTCTCACATTATTTTCTAATTTTCGATGTTTCTCCATTTGTTCAAGTATCTTATCTACATTTTATTTTTTAAAATTTTTCTTTGTCCTCTTTATATTTCTATGTCGCTTTTACTTTTTTAAATATTTGTGTTTAGTATATAATATATAAGTAGATGTATAGGTATGGTAAACGTGACCACTTGTACTTGAATACATAAAAGCTCTCTAAGCACTCTAAAGCAAACGATATTGAGAAATCTTGTGCACAGTAGTAAATTTCGCAATTAGTATTTTTTTTTCGTTAACAAATACAAACTTGGTAATCTGTTTATTGACGTTAAAAGCAAAGTTATTTAAATGTTTAAATTAGAGCTAACGCAATTCTCTATTTTACATCTATAATACCTGGCTAGTAACAAAAGAGATGTTTAGTTAACGTTTGTTTTGCATTACATTATTCATTTTTATATTTTGATCATTATTTATTGTAATGAAGGTTTTGCCTTAAATATTATGTGAATTTATCAATCGCTAGCAGAATATTGAGTTTGATTTGTTTTTTACTTTTGTGCTGTTGGTTCCTAACGAAGTTTATTTTTAATAAATTTTTTAGATTGCTTTAAATTTTTATTATTTATCCATTTCAAAATATTTTTAATTAAAAATCATTGGAAATATCTCGCAAAGATGCATAACTTGAGGCAATAAATGAATAATTTGCAATGAATTATTTTCTTTACTTTATATTCTTATAATTTGTTGCTCAAATATAGTCAAGTTTATAACAGGCAAATAATTGTCTCTAAATCAAGAGAAACATTGCCCGCAAACGTTCGTGCTCATTAGCTTTATTAACTAAGGAAAAGTTTCCTTTTTATCACAAATTTACAAATATCAATCAAATTATTAGTTTGTAATACGCTGCATCTTTGCGCTCAAGTCGTCGCGTATTATGTTTCGCTCTGTACATAAACTTGGTGTAAAAAACCTCCGTCTGGCCATCAGAGGAAAAAGCCGCACAGGCTAGCAGTTGATTTGAATTGTATTATTTATTTCTAATTACAATCAACTTATAATGAATCGAAATGTCAATTTATATATATTCCCGATAGACTTCTCCTTCAAATTCACTTCTAAAGCCAGGGTGCTGATTTCTCAATTTTACTTAACATACATCGCTACTGGTGGTTACCACATTTATTATGATTTTCCATACTCTGGTTTTCATCAGTTTTCGTGTAATGAGCATGATTCCTTGGAATGTGTGGGACATATATATATATATATATGTTCAAACCATTACAACTACCATGACTGTATTGATTATATTCAATGAAGTCGCTGTTACAAATTTGTTTGATCTATGATCATGGATAAAAGGTAATCTTTTCACCTGGATTTATTATTCTCGAAGCAAATCTGAGGTCTTGATATCAATTTATGATTTCTTTGTTATTTTTACTCAGTGATTCAGATTCCCTTCGCATTGAATTTTCTTCTATACACCTCTTCATCAAACTTTTTCGAACGATATCTTTTGGGCACATTTTTTCACTGTTCAAAGCAAAAAAAATGAGCCGGCTATTCTAAGAGATAACCTATGAAGTTATATTATATTGTAATCTTTATTTATCATCAGTGTAGCTCTTTTGATGATTGCTTTGATTTTTACTTATTAAATATTATAAGCAGTAAACGATTTTGTTCGAGATACTTGGTACCGCAGATGATTTCGAATACCGACTTTTCATTTACTTTTATATCTATTCATTTACCAGATTGTAAAGCTCAAAACATTGTATGCCATATTTTTCACTTATCATTGATTTGTATGATACTTTGTAGTACTTATAGAATACAAAAGTTAAAAAATGGTTTCGTTAAAATATATGATTTATTATAAATTATTGAGTTTTATTATTTATTTCTATATTGGTATTTTAAATTTAAATGCCAAAATGTCAACTATTATTTCATTAAAACTGAAATAATAATATCTGAAAAATAGATTCATAATAGTATTAAACGTTTGTTTAACTTTATGTTTATAATCCTGATTTATCTTAAACTATTAAAAAGGTGCTCTGTAAAATATGACAATATCAATAATTTCATAAATATTTTATAATATTTCTTTCACTTTTTTTCTTTGATTTTAATAAAAATGTAAATTCGTCGTAGTAATAAAATTAATTAATTAATTATGTTAATTTAATTTTGATGCATCTATCAACACTAGGTTGAACAGCACCATATTGGTGTATTGTAGTAGTTACAGTACAGTAGCCGGAGACCGCTTATGGTATAGGAGGTATTGTAATTATATCACTAGGCAACGCAAAAATATATCTACTTATATTTTCATATATATCTACATAGAGCGAGATCGAGATTTTATCAGTCTATCGCACAGTATCGTGTTTGCCGATAATAATAAATTATGAAATTACCGCTAGAGACACGAGTAAATAAGTAGTTGAAATTATTATAAATTAAAGGGGATGCTTGAGTAGTGATGCCATGAAAACTTCAAGTAGTGTTTGTTTTTTTGTTTTCTTTATTTTTTATACTAAAGGAAGGGATTAGACAGGATTCGAATAAAGGAGCTTAAAAAAATGAAATATACTAAAGGATTCTTTATTTTACTGCTAAAGAATATTTTAAAGAAAAGTAGATGTATAATTGTTTTGAAATATAAGAGGTGTTGGGGTTCCGACGATTCTCCAAAATCTGGTTTCAGCAAAACACGAATTCCAGTTCCGGGCCCAATCCCTTTTTCACAATTTGGGTTCGCTATGCAATCTTAGCCAATAAGGTATCGCCGCTGTGATACCAGATTGGTGAATGCTCATTTGGCTCCCGGGCGCCCCTAGGGGTCGGTGGGTTTTCGGCCTTAATTATAACATCATTAGCCAATCTGAGCAGCGCTCGCACAATGGGTCTTTATTACTCGCCAGGAGGCCCGAGGGAGTGGTCGCTTTCGGTTTATTTTATAAAATTTGTATATACCGGCAATACCGATCGTTTACATCTTGAATTTATTTGTTTTATTTGTTCACCGGCACTTTTCCGGTAATCCTTGTTATTGTCTAGTACACACGTCTGCGTAGTTATACGATTTTCCTTGTTGCCATATTTACTATATGGCGGTTCAAGCTTTGTTTCTCCTTATAGCTTCCAGATGTTACCCTAGCCGTGTCTTAACGTAAAGATGATGAAGCGACAGAGAGAGAAAGAGAGAGAGAGAGAGAGAGAGAAACAAAGAAAGAAAGAGGGGGACTAAATATGACATTTGCGGGTTCGCCTAATACCTGGAAGTTTACCTTTTTTTTAAAAATTATTTAGTCTATGTTTACGTTGGTATTGCCGGCTAACATGTTGATTAGTATTATCGCCAATGATTAACAAGGAATTGGTAACATCAGCCAATTACTTAAAGATTTTTGTCTAATTGTCAAATAAATTTAAGGACTTCCGCGAGGGTATTGAAGAGGAGAGACTGAACAAATAGCTTGAGCTAATTTCCTAATCTTGTGCAATCAAGTCAAGTAAATTTGCCTTTGTATTTCGTGGAGAGATTTCTTTCAAAATAAATCATTATTAAGATGAGCTATTAATGTATACTGTTACATATTTAATTTAGCACGATATTTTTATAATTATAAATTTGCTGTGACCTAACTTGCGCTAGGTTCGTTTATTTGTCTAAGTGGCCAAATTACGTCGATCTTCGTAATATTCGGATTTAAATAACAACAAGCAATTATAAAGCCAGAATACTTATTTATTTCAATAAATTACCGAAATAGAAAGTTTATGATTTAGATAGGCGCGCGATTCAATACAAACAGTGGACTCCACGTGCGATCGCGTAACTCATCAGTGCGTAACACAAAAAAAAGAAGTTAGTTTTTTCCTCAATGAATTCAAGTTTCAATCCGAATAAAATAATTTAACTCATCTGTGCAACTATGTGACGATTTATGCAACTATTTCTATGACTATTGCTATAATTTGAACTGGAATAATATTCGTAACGAAGTCAAAATGGAAGGCAGAAAACTGAAGAAATTGAAGTAATTATTGGCTTATCCTGATTTTACTCATCGCCTTGGCTGGAAAATGCTGAATTCGCGAGTTCCCCCACTCGGCCCTCAACGATGTTCGGGCTCATTAATAGCGGCCTTACATTCTTTTATCACCATGTTTTATCTAATTCGTCAGAACTTAGATAGTTTTCTTGCCGATGCAAGCGTCTCTTCGCTCCCTCATTACTTCGAAATATTCTTGATCCTTTCTTATATACGTGAAATGGATCTAAAAAATTTCCATCATGTATTATATCGAGAGAAAGAGAGAGAGAGAGAGAGAGAGAGAGAGAGAGCAACTAATTAATTAATAATATAAATTATTTTCACGTAGAATATGTATATATATATATATATATTCAACGAGACTATCTAAAAAGCTAAGGTTTTATATTATTAAATATTTATTGAAATATATAAATAAATATATAATTTTTATATATCAATATATTTATATGTAAAGTAAAATCTATATTATTGACATTTGAATAATAATTATCTCAGTGATTAATAAATGATTGCAGTAGTTTAATTTATTTATTTAATTTATTAAATAATATTATAATATAGTGATATGTAATAATTTTTATGATTACGTATAGTTCTATTACAAAATTAATATATTTTTGAGAAAAATAATACTGTGTCCCAATAGTATAAATTGAAATCAATGAACTCAACCTTTAGACCAAGTAATATTGTATTTTTTAGATCATAAAAAAAGCAGGTAGTGATACATATTAAAATTTATATAAAAATATTAGTAGATTCTTATTGTCTAAAATGCCATATATCCAATTCAGAGGTTTTTTTTATTAGCAATTTTAACAAAAAAATGCATTTCTTTTTTACTTTTTTGTTATAAAATAGAATTTAACACTACAGTATTAATGGACAATTTGAAGTTAATCAAATTGTAATGAAAATTCATTTTTATATAAACTATATATAAAAATTTGGAACTTTTTTATTTTTTAATATTTATAACTCTGGTTTTGGAAAAATTAAGGTGATTAATATATACTTTATTTGTACAAAAGTTTAACTTGATCGGATTATTAATTTTAGAGCAATACTAATGTTAATTTAATTTTGTGAAAATTTACGAAGTTATTAAGCTCAATTCATCGGACGATTTAAAAAAAATATAATTATTGCATAACAAATTCTATACCCTACATTTTGTAAAAATCATTTAAATTATCTAAAAATGCTAATAAAGATGACCAAAAATGGCACAGGACGCGCGATTTGATGAGGAGTGGGGAGAAGAAAAAAAGTGAGGAGTTAGTTAGCGTAGATTATACTTTTATTACAATGTATCACAATTCCCCGGTTCTTATACTCCCTAATCGTCGGTAGAAAAAAAAATTTATTATATTATATTCAATAAATTGTCATATTAGGGAAATTTCTAATACACTTTATATTTTTATTAATCACGCCAATTCCAAAATCTTCATTCCAACTTATATATAAAAACTAAATGAAATGAATTGAAAGAAATGAGTGTTATATAAAAAAGCTTAGTAATTAAAAACTTGGAAAAATTGCTAGCGTAAATATACTAAATCCAACACAGATTAATTTAAAAAGAAAAATATTTTAGTTGATAAATAAATAAAAATTCTCAAAAAATGCAAATTGTCATTATTTTTTATCATACGTAATATATTGGTTTCATCAATTAAAATATATATATTATTTATAGAGATGTTATATGGGAAACAATTTTTAAAAGTTTCACAATATTTAATAATGTATTGTCATTAAAATTGACTGTATTATTTCGACACAATTAGGTATAATTAAGTATTAACTAGAATATTTTATTCAAATTTAAATATATAAAATTAATTATGAAATTACTTTCTAAAAACATAAATTTCGAATTTTATTGAAATTATATGTAATTATTTTATAGTAGTGTGAACAAATTCAATTTTTGGGCGTATTCCTTCTGTTTCTGCGTTATTTAATTTAAAATTAATATCAAAGGTGAAAAATATATATTTTAAGGAAGGGTGAACAAATAAAATTTCACAAGGATTTTTGTTTGTTGCTAATAATATAAAATAAATTTATTAAAAAAGAAATACTGTTACCGCCGCCTTGGCATAAAAAAACCTCCGTGTCGGAGGAAAAAAGCCGTCCGCCTATTCCTCGTCGGATCGCCTATTCCTCCGCGTAGGCTTCGCTGATCCTTGATCTTCAGCTTCTCCCCGCAGTTGGAGAACCTGCAGGTGGAGTATTCACCGCCGCTGAAGGTGAATACTTTAAGCACCGGGATGCTGACGCTTCGTCTCTTACGATCTCGTCAAAAATACCTCACAGCACTTACACCTGTCCGTCGCGCGAGGAACCGCAAAGTTTTCACAAAATTGCTAATTTTCGCAGCTAAGCAACCGCACTGCTCTGATTGATAACGTGTTTATCAATCAGTTACAATTTCGCTTATGCTTTTACTAACGATAATTGTCAACAGAGAGATTGCTGTGATACGTACTCGAAGAATTTCAGTACGCAAGTACTTTTCCCGCCGCCCCCGACGCCGAAGAACCCCCCGCCTTTCCTAGACATTTCCTATCTCGACGGCGTACACGGCCAGCTGGCCCGCAGTTGTAAATCATCGTTGATAATTTACAATTGCTCAGGTCTAATTTTGCAGCTGCGAGGGACTTCTCGGTCAGGTTTCCTTTCGAAGTTCGACGAGTCCCGATCACCTTCTACATAATTTGGTATTACTCTTTCCGGATTATTCTGATGTGTTACAAAGATTCATCGATTCATTACATCGATTTACTTTTTCATAGATTAACATCATCTTCATGGGCGTATACCTCACTACAGTAGTAAGACTTGTATTAATAAATGGTTTTTTTTTATTCACGTAATAATTCTCTCATCTTAAGTTTGTCGTTTCATATTTAATGCGTCGTTAAATAATTTTTTAGTTTCTTCTAATGCGTATATAAGTATTTCTTTATCTTAGGTTTGTAACATTGACGCCTGTGTACCATCAAACCTTTTTTTATAAAAAAACACTTAAGTGTCCTGGTTTTTAGTTTTTATAAATATATTCTTGCAAATAGTTTTAGCTTTAAATACAGAAATCACGTTCTCATTTTTTAAATGTTTTTTATTATATGCCAATTTTATTCTTTTTCCTTTTATTTTTGATTTTTTATCTCTTCTGTCGATTGTACTAAGTTGGTAAAATTGGAGTAAAAAAATAACAATAATTGCTGTGATTATTTAATAGAATCTTAACTATATCCATTTAGATAAAATACGTCTTCTGAGACAGAAAAAAATAACATGTTTACAAAGAAAATGAAAGTAATATGTATGAAAACTACTTGGTATTAAAAAATGAATGATTTACACATTTTTGTGAGAATGCTCTAGTTAATATATAAACTCTTCTTTCTTAAACCTGCATTCGTAAAAAAAAAAAATAAAAAAAAATAATTAATGTAATTTTTATTTGTTTTAATATTTTAGTAATCAAAAAACAAACTAGGATTACAACTAGAAATCCATAGAAGAATTTTTTTTTGTTTTCAGGAATAAATTTAAAATTCAATTTTAAAATATTTTTTTAAATCATTTTTTCATAACTATATTTACATATAAAATAATAATTTCTATTTTTCAATATTCCATACATTAATAATATATATTTAAATACATAAATTACTTCAATTTTTATTGAAAATATGAATATTTATTAATAATAATATGTACATAAATCCTATAATATATTTCAATATTTATTTACTCAATATTATACTATAAACATTTTTTGTCTATGTTACATTAACGACTTCATAAATATAATCTCTATAAAAATCGACACCAGCATGAATATTTACTTTTTCAGGGTGAAATTCTCCTCTTAGCGAGGGACACACACCTACATTAACAGCTACAAGTGTACCAAAAAACAAAACTGGTCCACCAGCATCAGCCTAAAGTCAAAATTATTTTTGTATGAATAATAAATACTATGAATATGTAATTAAATATTTTTCATTTTTTTATTGATAATACATTTTTAAAATGTATATATATATTTTAGCCATTGTAGGCTTATCGTATCTAATAAGCATAAATATACAGCACTTGTATAAATAATATCCCTACCTCTACCGTTTCTCGCTAACTTGATATAAATACTTCAAATTATTGATTGTCGAAAAAGAAAAGACAAAGATAGGAATATTATTTATACATATAATTTAATATAAATTATATCATTAATATCTTTTTAACTTTTAAGTTTTTAAATTGTTTCTTTATCAAATATTTTCATAGATACTTTCTTACGATTTATTATATGGTCGATTTATCTCTCTTTAGAGGAACGAGAAGTTGTTAATACAACTCGTATGTAAATTTATTTCATAAAATGATAATACCTACATCATAGAAGCTCTTAAATAAATTTAAGAATGAAATGTAATCTCTATTTAAATAAAGTATAAAAATAAATTTTTCAAATTGAAAAATAATAAATTAATTAGCAAATTTTAATAGATAATACGATGAAATTTTAAAAGCAATATATACAACTAGGTTCATGCAGAAAAACAAAGTAACTATTGCAAAGTTAACTATGTTCTTAAAAAATGAAAATGTTATTATTGTCAGAGATCATTGATAGATTTTTGTATTAATTCGATTATAGTTTTTTCTATCCTGTAAATAATGTTAATCATATATATATTATCTTTTTATAGGATTAGTGAAAATTATTTCCGTTATATGATTAATTTAAAAATATTATTTATATCTTTTTATTTATGCACTTATATGTGTAACAAAGTAATATTCTAAATTTTTGAAAAAAGAACTCAAGAAAATAAATAATATAATCCAGGTCAACGTTTATAGATATTTATTTCCATAAATGTTCCTGATCGTGGGAGTTTGTATCAGAAAGTAGTAAGTCCATTGAATATTACCTGAGGTACATTAGCATTTATTACATGTTAAAATATATTGTAATGATTATATATTATCGGTTTACATTATAGTATCCTCAACACAACAATATGGTACGTCGGCAGTTTTAGGTATTTTAAAAGAAGGTAATGAGGTCCTCATATTGTTCTCACATAAAACGACATATGAAACTTCGATTCGCTTCTAATGGTTTCGTGCCAGATAGATAAACATTATCAGATACACAAACTACCCATGTAATCTAATTTGAAAGCAGATTTAAGGTATCTAGCATTATCGTGTCAAAACCATCTTAAATGCGCTGTTCAATTAATTAAGAAGCTCCTTTGAAGATGTATATGAAGATGAAAATTATTATAAAGCATTTAAAGTACACCGATCGAGTCTTATGACAAATAAATACCAGAACAAGATTATGAAAATACTTGTACTTTCCTTACAAAATTTGATCAAAACTTATTCTATTCTATAGAAGAAAGTTAATCTAAGGATACTTATTGCAACAATATAGTCGTGTTGAGATGTTTGAATATTAGAAACACCATTTCGGAAAATCATAGAGGAATATTAATGATGGTCATTATTCTTGACTGTCTTAAAAAATAAAGTTGCTTAAATATTGAAGCTATCTACAGATCATACAATTGATATACGATTGAAGAGAAAAAAAACATAGATAATGGACAAAGCAAAAAAGTATGACAGTAAATTCACAAAGTAACTCGAAGACTAATATACATTCTTATACTTAACATAATAAATTTTAATTTTGGGAATATGAAATTTGATTTTTACGTTTATTCATCTCTAATTTACTTTTAATCTAAAGTTTATATTTTTTTTATTTATTGGAGGTTTGTGATTATTTATAAATATTTTTGATATATAATTTTATTGATTTGTTTAGAAATAGATTATAATAAAATAAAATAGAAATAAAAATTAATACATTGAATGTAAGTAAGAATAATTAATTTTAATAATAAGATATTAAAAGTATATTTTAAAACGTACAAAAATTAACATATTGTAAGTTTAAGATTAAACAAAAAACCGTGAAAAGAAAAAAATTAACCAATTAAATGAAAATTCACGTGTTAATATTTGAAGAAGATAAATTATAAGGTTTGCATGTTAAGTTCTGAAATATTAAGCCTCTTGATTTCAACGGATTTTGAGAAGATCAATACTTTTGTATTTAGACAAATCATTTTATATCATATTCTTAAAAAATCCTATTCTTCAATTTATATGAGTGGACGAAAATTAAAATAACCCCGCAAAGAAAAGTAGAAATTCAGAGAACTATGCCATAAAACAAAATAAAATTTGAATGCAATAATATAGGTACTTTTTTACCCTCTTTCTCATTTTTTTAAACCGACAAAGATATACATTATACTATAGTAGAAAATCTGAAAACTAGAGAAAAGAGAAGGTTAGAGGCAAAAGATTGATAGGGTCGAGGAGGCAAGGATTTCGCCGGATTGGACGTCAAGCTCCGACTTAGAGAGACAATGTCGGCAAAGCACAGAGAGAAAGAGAGAGAGAGAGAGAAAGAAAGAAAAAAACAGAGCATCAAGACATGATGAGAAGAGGCATCTAAAAAGCAACGTAGTGGCAAGAAGGGGATTGAGTATGATTACTGCATCTACTTTTGTGCGCAGCGCCAAGAGAGTAGAAAGGGATAGAATTAGCTACATTAATATTCTGTGTAGATAATCAGGTTTTTGGTTAAAAATTGGTTACGGTGTCGACTGCTAGTGTAACGGAACTGGATACGGTATATATGCTCTCTATGGAGCACAGTACATGTATGCTTTTATAGGCTATTCGTATGTTAGATGAGTACGGCAAATTGTAATGCAAGTAATAATAATTTTACTGTATCAAAATGCAATTAAATAAACAAAAAAAAGATTAATAATGAATAAATAAGTATCAATGTAACAAATTAAAAATAATTTGACAGTGAACAACAATTTTACAAAATTAAAAAAAAGTTATTCGAGTGTGTTGTATATTTTTTCTTCGTGAAGTGAAAAACAAGGAATAATAAGTAAATAACACCGTGATTGACTAAGCTTGGTCAAGCACGGTGTTATTTACGTCCATTACAGGAACACAAGAGCTGATAGCGTCTAATTAAAAGTGAAGTTCCATTGTAGTCGAACACAGGCTATGGGCACAATGCTGGTATGATTAAAGAAACTCTCGTTACGACAGAGATAATGATCACTGACTCGGTCGAACAGTTAGTGAGACAGCATCGCTAACGGATTAAGGATGAGCTCATTTCATCATTTTAATAGGGTTATATCTGAATTTAACCCTGAAAAATTTAAAATAACCGTGTAAGAATGAGTGAATAAAGTAAATATTTGCAGCTTGATGTATAATTGGAGTAGTCTCATTACCTTTCAATTCGCGGTCAGGAAATTAAAAGGCATGAGGGTACGGTATGAAAGCTTCGAATATAAAATTCTTTCATAGAAGGTGCTTTCGATAGTACTGATGAAAATATTCCCGAGTAAAGTAACATTTGGAGAAATGTTTGTGGAAGTCATGAATTTCAAGAACGAGCCAGATGAAGATCTGGAGCTTTTCTACTATTGGCGTTTGGCGATGTTATATAAATTATAATTATAAATTACCGAAGAAGACGTGGTTAATTTTGTATAAGGTAGAAGAGAGGAGAAGGCGAAGCGGTTAATAATCAAAGTGCGCTGCAAAACTATGAGAGAATTATCACATATCCGATAAAATTAGTCCCTAGGTTGGTGCACTCTTCCCACTCTCTTCAAGTTCTTCTAATCGAGGAGCTTGAAGAGAGTGGATCACAAGACTTAGCAACATCTTGTATAATAGATTCCAGCTTTTTTTGTTAAAAAAAAATTAAATCACAGAAAAAATATGGTAATCAATTATCGAAAACTTAAAACAAAAATAAAGAAAATAAAGTATCACTTGCGGCTCATTGATAAATAAATCGACCAACTCAGAGAAAAGAAGTACTTCATTGTTACTGAATTTCAAATCACATTTTTATCAAATACAAATTTATGAAAATTCAATCGAAAAGACAGCGATTATAACAATAGATGGACAATAGTAATTTTTAAGAATGTCAATAGAACTTTCGAATTCGCCCGCAATATTCCAGAGGTCATTGAAAACGGTGTAAAAAAACACGCAGGCTTCAATATATGTAGATGATGTGGTAATAGCAGCAAATAGTTTCAAAGAATGGTTAATTGAATTGGAAATAGTGCTCCAAGTTCTAAGGAAACACAAATTTACACTTAACCTGGAGAAATTTTTCTTGAGAAAAATAAATTACTTGAAATGAAAAATATCTAGAGAGGGAGTAAGGCTCATTGAAGAGAAGATAGAGGTATTAATAAAAATATCGAAGCCGTGTACCATTAAACAAGTCAGACAATTCTTAGGGTAAGCCGGGTGTTTTAAAAGATGTGTTCGTAATTTCGTAAGTAAGACGAGCCGTTAACACTATAGTTATGACAGGGAGCACCGTAAATATGATAAAAGGAACAGTCGCGAACAAAGAAGGATACTATTACAAAAGAAAGGTGAGAAATGACGAGTAGTGGTTTACTATAACAGAAAAACCAGTCCGGAAGAAAAGAAATATGATTCTTATGACTTAGAGACTCTCACGGTATACGGAGGATTGAAAACCATTCGAATATACCTACTCAAATTTAAAACCATCACCTACTAGATGTAAAGATACCACCCAATTAATCAGCAAGATAGTCTCTGAACATTTTCTCTCTGCTAAATTTCGTCTGCGTTATTAATTTTCTCCTTGTCCATCTACATATTATATTTTATAATTCAGAAGTGGGATACGTAGTCCTGTATATCCATCAAAATATTTTTTTTTATATTTTTTTTTACTATTATATTAAATATAATTTCATACATTAATTTTACAGTAAATAGAAATATTC
Organism: Eupristina koningsbergeri; assembly: GCA_018907245.1. NCBI lineage: Eukaryota > Metazoa > Arthropoda > Insecta > Hymenoptera > Agaonidae > Eupristina > Eupristina koningsbergeri. Next base: position 532,126 of record JACCHV010000092.1, read on the forward strand.
AATTGAAACGTATTGTTCTTATTAACTTTTATCTATGTCAAATTCTAAATATATACGTATATATTAATCTAGAAAAAATTGATATTGGAAAATGATAATATGTACATTTAAATTTTAACATTTAAAAATCGTATGCGATAAAGATTACCAAGAAAACTTTCCAATAAAAATATAGATAAGTGAAGTATAAATACATACATCTGATAAAAAAGAATAATATGGATAATTCCGGGAGCACGTATAGTGATCAGGTACTTGTAAATGTATACTCTGGAGGCGCGATATTATTTGTTCACATTGGGCATTTGATATCATTTTTGTCGACATAGTTTCCATAACTCTTGGAATTGAACCGTTATTTGATACGCCACATCCCACCGATTGAACATCCAAGCCATTTAGCATACTATTTGGTGTCACTTGTGACAAAGGCAATACAGTTATATCAGGTAAAATTCCAATTAACTAAAATGTAGTATTTTTAAGATTTTTGTATTTTTTCTATAAATATATGTGTAGATATATAAACTTTTATAATAAGTCTATTATTTAAAATGTCTTAATAGCATATAAAAGTTTACATTATAAAAATATTTTTTTAAAAAATATTAATTTCTATTTTATAATTTTGTAGCTTTTGTATTTAAAAAATTTACTTTTATTATAGCAATATCATTTTCAGGGCGAGGAATGGATCTATTACGATGTATAGCCCAATCATCATAGGATATCCACCATATTGGATCGTATGTTGTGCCACGTCTTAAATTATTGGATCCTGCAATAACTTGCAGTCTATCATTTTCTGCGTTATCAAAACAATGATGAGCTGTTAGAATATGACTTTCAGAAATAAATGTTCCAGTACATACAATAAGCTGTTCGATACGATGATTCTGCGGATCATATTGTGAAATACAAACAGTATTTGGAAATTCATTTGGTTCCACTGCTCGAATATTGTAACCAATTAATGCATTTGAAAATAGTAATCCTTTATCTAAAATATTTGTAGATTTTTATATGTTTAATAAAAATACTGATGAAAGTATATTTTAATTTTGTTTTATGAAATCTTAAAAATCTTTATTCGAATAAAATCTTTACTTACACAGTAGCTTATAAATTATAAAATAAACAAACATTTTATATTTCATGTCGAAATAAAATATAAATTTGAAAATCTGAGTCTATAAAATGTATTTTAATAATTATATTTAAAAAAATATATTAATTTGTGTAAGAATATAAAAATATATTATTTGTAATGTTTATTGAAATTATATCGAATATCATAAAATAGTAATTAATTTTATAGTAAGAATATAAAGATAAAACAACAATTAAATTATAAAAAATATGTTTTAGATTTTAAACACATTTTATTGGAATTATAATTTTATATTTTATCTTATAATTGTAATTACTATTTTTTAAAAACTTTATCACTTAAAATTTTTTACTATTAGAATAGCAAGAAAAAAAAATTTCGATACATTTTATCATAAATTAAAGGAATACAATTAGTTTAGTTTTAATAAATAATTAAATTCATTATAAATTAAATAATTTAGTAAATATAAAAAAAAATATTTTTTTTAATCAAACCATACATTAATAGAGAAATTGCGTATAAGCATAGGAACAATTATATTAAATTTTCTATAATCACAAGGAACTGTCTCTATCGTTTGAAATAAAATTATCGCCATGAAGAAATTGAAAAATACCCAAATTAAGAGGTGGGGGCAAGCAATGTCTTATGCTAGAATATATTGTGCTATCTACAGCAAGTCATTACGTAGTAAAACATTACGAAGGGTCAAAAACGTAAATAAAGGACAATAGATACATAACGAAGTATAATTATAAATAGAAATTCTAAGAGACAGATAATCTAATTACTATTATACGTTCATATGCGTGTGGTGTCATAATTTGATATTTTGTATTGTCCTATGTTCCTAACAAAAATATTTTCACATATATTATATTAAAATATATTAAAAACTTTTATATTAGTAAAAAATATAACTTTTATGTATCACAACTATAGGTACGTGTTCTTACGAGTACACGCGTATATAAGTTTGTTTGTATATGTGTATAGGAAGTAATATTAAAATATACTTATTACATACTTGTAAATATATTTTGAAGAATTTTTGGAATTCTCAAATGTTTTAGTTGTTACATATGATATGACGTACATCAAGTCGGCGACTTTGATAGCATCTACAGCAATAAAAAAAAAATAAAAATAAGCAATTGAAAAATGATTGAACATCCTTGTGTTCGACCGCTGCTATTCGATTAACTATTAGTGATAAGTAGTTAAAAAGAGATAATAATAATAAAAGAAAATCGCAAGACAAAAAGAGAAAATTTCTATGATACCATTCCTACCGGATAACAAGTAGCGTAAAATAGCATATACGAGGAAGGAATAAACTTAGAAAAGGATAGAACACAAAATGAAAATGAACAAAGAGCTTTAACCCGAAGCAAAAAAACTCTTGATTGAAGGCGATATAGAAAACAAAATTAACATAAACATGGTCTGCAGGTACTTTTGTTACCATCTCAGTGTCCACTGTAGTGTATTCCAAAGATGAGAGGTTCACTGCAACGACACTGCATCTCGACCGCCAAATTGTCTTTTCCTGGATTGACCAGAAAATGTGAGGCCCTTAAAACCTATATTGCTGCGTATCAATACATCGAAGTTTGTTCTCGTTTTAAGAGTTCATATATAATAAGAAATTATTTAAAATTTAAAATATATTAATTTATTATTTGTGAAGATAGGATTCAACAACAGAAAGAGAGATAGAGAAAACGATCGAGTGGGGAATGATAAAGGATTTTTGGGAAAATAAATCGCAACTAATAACAAGTAATAATGTTAGAATAAAAAGAAATTATCTTTGTTCTTTTGTCCATCCTTCGTATTGCTAAGTAGAAAGGTTTTATCAAGTTATTTTCTCTCACTCTCGGTAAGTTTAATCTGCTTATGTATGAATACTGTATGGTACTTCTTATCTGGAATTAATTGTAATTATTTCTTGCGACCATGTCTCAAAAGCGTGTAGACTACTAGTACCGAGGTTACGCAGCATAGCGTCTGTCATTATTAAAGTAAATACAATTGTAATATAATTATTTTATAATTAGTGTATAAATAAATCGCTTTTATTATCATAATCTATTATACTCGAATATATTTTCAACACTCCATCAATCTATTACCTCTTGAGTTGGTGTTTGTACTGCCTCAGATCTCGTGATAAGAGTTGACATCACAGCCCAAAACTAACTTTACCTTTTTACTTTTACAGTATCCTATAAATGCTGCCACTTCCTTTGGAAGGCAGTCCTCGTTGTCGCATGGGTAGTACACCGACGCAACCATAAGTGTTATTTTTCTAACACACTCATACACATATTGGATAATATTTTAACATTTTTTGTATAAATTATTTATATTTTTCATTAATTAATAATAATTAAATTATTTCTTATTTTCCTATGATTTATCAATGTATTATGTTTATTTTTTTTTTCTTTAACTTCTTTAAGAAATTTCTTTTTTATGTGATTCTCAAATATTCATTTTTATTTTCCATTATTTTACTTTTTAAATTATGTATAAATTTTTTCTCATTCTTTAAGACATTTATAGCTTAACAAAAAGTTGAAAATGAAATTTGTGTTATTTAATACACACATAGGCCAAATGTAAATCTCATATATATTATTTGAATTTAGTTATTTTGATGATTTAGTTTGGTATGTGTATTATCATTAAATATTTATGTAAATTTCTATAATTATAAAACCACAGATTTCTATTATTTAACCATAATAAAATATCCGGAATAAGTATTTTAATAATTATCAGCCTTACAAATTCCAATATCATACATAACCAGTTATTGGTATCATTGAACTTTTAATAAATATTCTCTAATATTTTGTATATCATGTATTTATAAATTTATAGTATATATAATTGTATTAATATATATGGTCTGTCCCCGAAGTATCGATTTTTTTTCCATTTAGTAAATATTGGTTGTAGTGATTTGAGAGGAGTCTTAAATTGTAGAGGAAAGCTTTTATCCGTTTTTTTTTCAATAATTAAATGCGGCAGGATTTTACTTCGCGTGAAGGGTATTTTTTTATTTTTGGACGCGGTGCGCTGTAGCAATTAGTGGAAAAACGCTACACGAGAATATTTAGTTTAAAAATTATAAAAAAAAAGAAAACACTTACTTTTTTTATGAAATATGATTTACTGGTAACTTAGAAACAGTTTGAAACAAAAATTTAAAGCTCTTCAAAATAATTTCCTCCTGCATCAACGCATTTATAAAGACGAATTTTCTAGGTCTCAAAACCAGTCTGAAATTTCTCAGCTTTTTTGATATTTACGCAAACCTATTGCATTTCTAAATTTTTTTGCACTATATTGTGTACCGTAGATTGTATTAAATTCAGTATTTCAGTGATTACTCTAACTGTTAATCGGTGGTCCGAATTTAAAATTTTTTAGTATGCAGCAGGTATTCGTTGCGATTCGACAGATTTTTGAACGCCCAAATCGAGACTCGTCGATTATCTTTTCCCGATCTTCTTTAAAAGTTCTATATCATTTTCCACATTGCGATTTTGATATACAATTATTTTTATAAGCCTCTCTTAATATTTTAAATGTTTCGGCACTGTTTTTTTAAATTACTAACAAACTTTTATCGCCTAACGTAGTTCAAATAATTGTTTTAACGTGCTGAGTAAAAAAATCGATAAACACCCTTCGTTCGAAGTAAAATTTTGTCACATCTAATTATCGAAAAATCAAAAAAAAACTGATAAATGAAAAAAGATTTTTTTTACATTTTAAGACCCCTCCTAAATTACTACAACCAATATTCGCCAAATGATAAAAAAAAACTTGATACTTAGGGGACAGACCATGTATATACCTTTGCAAATACATATATACAACCTGAAATGAAAAGAAAGATTACTGATGTCAACGTTAATCTTTTGTATCGCCGGACAATTTACAAACTAAAATTATTCTTGTAGACAAATTAAGTGAAATATAGAGTGAAATTGGACACCATCCACGCTAGCTTGAATATAAATAGTTATTTATTTAAATTCCATCATGTCAAGCAATTTCATTTATTCACATATTACCTCACTCCTAGGTTTTCGTAATTCTTCATCACTCCACAAATACGATTATAGTTTAACCATTAGATATAGTAGTGAGAATTTGGTACAATTGTTCCTGTGTTCATCATTAATCTTCCTATTCACCTCTGATATAATTCATTATCTATCTGTTTTTATTTCTGTTGTAATATTTGTTTTTATTAGTTACAGTGGACTACATATACATTTTTTAATCAGTATTGGTTATTGAAGAGGTCACTAAGGACCATGTTAAACGTTTAACGGAATAAAAAACATAGCGCACGTATTACAAACTAAAATTATTCTTGTAGAAGCATTAAAGGAAGTACAGAGTAAAGTTAAGTACTCTCCACCCACTGTGTTGAATATAAAGTATAGATAATGAAGTTAACTTCATGATTTGAATTCAAAAATTTAATAAAATTTTATTTATTTATATGTTTTTAATCCCCCAATAAAATTAATTTTATTTGTACTTTTCATCAAGTAATTTTTTAAATGATTTTACGTGAAATTTAAATTTTCATTGATTATATTAGTAAAATGGATATGAGAAATAGAGAGAGAAGATATATGAAAGGTATATTTGCTTATTAGATTATTTAAAGCCAAAGAAAGAACGGCATAAGCTTGGTGAACGAGCAATAAAAGATTATCAAATTTGATTTTTTCCATATATTTTAGTTTCTAGTTTTATGCATTTTTGCAATATCAACATTTCAAAATAATATTGCAATATCTTTTTAAATGAATTAAAATAAGATATATTAAATATAGAAGCAGATAAAATTAATTCAACAAATGATCATTTTGACGAATCACATGAATTCCCGATTTCCCTTGAACATATCAGACACATCAATCAAAATATGCTTAATAATATATAATAATTAAATTAATAACATAATAACAATTAAAAATATTTATTATATCATAATTTAAAAATTGTTTAAAATATTTTTTAAATCACTAATTTAATTTTGTAATTTTATAATTAATAAAATTGGATGATTTTTCATGTACAAAAACAGGGTATTTTATCTTTTCTACATATTAATATCATATGCTAACTTCTACTATATTACGTTTTATATCAATAAGTGTATACATCGGATACTTAATATATTTCAACTTACGTGAAATTTTTTTTTCAAGGAATCGATGTAAGCCTTTAATGGTATAAATAATAATACATTCCAAATTTACATATTAGTCTAAATTATTAAACGAAAAGACATATAATACTGTAATTTTCATATAACTATGGCAGTAATATACGGTCATACAGTATTTGAAATAAACGCTCTTAAGCAATTTCTCTAATAATATCTTGATGTGCACAAGTGGGTATACGCTCGCGCACATGCACGCAAGCGTTGATGTAGGCCCCGACGCGCTGGACTGCCGTCATTTGTACTGTCGGTTTTTTCCCGCCGAATGGCCGGGTTTTTCCTGCCGGATAGCTGGGCTTTTTTCCCACCAACGTCTTTGATTGTCACGGCGGAGCTTGAACGACTATATACAGATTCCGAAACTGTCAGTAAAGGTACTAAGAATCGGGAGGATACCGGAGTCAGAGCCCTCGCTATCTCTCTCCTTGACCCGACCTTCAAACCTCAGATAGTTTTTCACTCATTTTCTCCACGTTGGCATACCGTCATACACATACGTCCTTGGGCAACTTCGATTGAATCGTCTTTATCAGGACGTCGTCCAAGACGTAGCCACTCGACAAGAACCGCCCTTCTCAGGGCGACATTACTTGGGAGCACTAATTATCCGTGCTTCTCGAGGCGTCCGACCACAGTGTCCGAATTCTGATGCTAACGCCCTTATAATATAACGCCTCTATGCTAAATAATATAAGAGGGTCGAGTTCTTTTCAATCTGTTAATAAATATTACATTTTCTTATGTGTTTTATCATTATAAAACCATATAATTCTGTAAAATTACTATAATATAACAAATGTAATTTATTTTGGTTATTTTATTCATGATTTGTATGCATATACTTTTTCGCAGTAAGTTTGTAAATATTATAAATTAAATGAACTTGCAACGATAACAATGCAATATTGCGATTGCGCAATATTGCATAACTAGAGGCAATATTGCGATTACGCAATATTGCACCATTTCAATATTCGTTTCCTCAGCGTTCCGCGAAAACCACTGCGGGCAGTCTGCAACGGAATTACCTGAGCGGCCGGCTTTCCTTTTTCCTGGGCCCCTCATGTGGGTCGTCGTATACCGTGAGCCAACATAATGGACTAAACGTGGATGAAATTTTGAAGGAGGTAAGAGACCATCTCGAAGCTTCTAGTAAAGAGCGAGCCTCGTTGCAACATAATTAAATATGTTGCTTAGGATGCATGAAGAAACTGAAAAATACCCGTAGTTTTAGCAACTTAATAAGTTCGCAGTATTTTTTTAACTATTATATTTGTATAAAATCTATGTGTGATCCGAGAAATACCCATAGTTTAATAATTAAAAATTTTCTTATTATTTTATATATCGATATATGAAAGCCGAAAAATTCTCGTAGTGGATCACTTAATTGTTAATGGTCAAAGCAAAAAACAGATACTAAGGGAACGATAAGGTCCATGTTAAATTTTGGAAACCAACATGGTGGGAGAAATATACTCTTTCTCTCTCGCACATACAGAAATACTAGCCAGTTCTTCAGAGTCCGTGGCTCGAACTAAAATATTTTTAAAGTGCTTTAAAATCTATTGAGAAAAAAGGCTACCAATACATGTCTGAAGCACGAGAGTATGCCCTCCACAAGGCGTTCGAACAGCGACCCTTTCTCTGCGATCGGGTTTTAAAAAAAAAATATATATTTTGATTCGTTATCGTTTTTTTTTATTCCGAAATCATGAAACCTTGCTCGTAGGTAAATCTTAATTTATCGTTGATTCTGTAAAACGTAAATAAATTTTTCATGTGTTATAATTTATTTACTTGTATCTAATAAAAAAAATAAACCGAAACGAGGAGACTATCCGAAATATCTGCGCGTATACAGAAATTTGTAAAGTAATTATTGAAAAAAAAATTACTCGGATTTTGGATAGCCCGCGAGGTTTGTGTATCCGGATCGACATTATTATTGTTTATGTACATGAGTCATGCCGCGGTCACTAGATGAGTAAACGACATGTTAAATATTATAAATATTATTATATTTTCTGTTTCTAATTTATTCTAATCACATTTATACAACGTGTCGCTGAATTTGTATTTATTTGTGAGAATGGTTCATTAAACGACACCTCTCTGGTGACATTTATTTATTTAAATTTATTTTTTTTATTTACGACATGAGCAATGTTCCAAATCCCTGGCAGACCGGCTGCCGCTGATTCCAGCGTAAATTGTTCTATTTCTTTGATGAGAGCTCGACTCTGCCCATCACCCAAGAAGGGCGAACGGAGCCGCCTCGTCACATACCAATGCAAAGCACGAGAGTATTCCCTCATGCTTCGTACATGTATAGTTAACGTTTTTTTCAATAGGTTTTAAAGCACTTTTAAAATATTTAAATCACTCCACGGGCTCTTGTGAGGTTGGCAAAGAAGCTATAGGTGGGAGAGAGGAAGAGAATATTTCTCTCACCATGAGAATACTTTTATTAAATTTGATCATTACTATGTACTATGTTGTTGATTTCCCAATAATCTCCTCCTTATATGTATTATTTGTATCATTTTTTATTTTTATTTCTAAAAATAAAAGTCACTTTTCAATTTTTTCACAGTTACTTTAACACTAATTAACAATATAAAAATTTATATTAACAGTAATTTAGCTATTTATTTATAGTATACGTATATAAATGAATTATTCATATTCTTCTTGAAAGAGTTTTTGAAACTGTTATGGGCTAAAAATCTGTTCTATGGCTAGAATTCTTTGAAAAACAATAAAGTAAACACATAAACCGGTTTAACAGTGCCAGTACTTGAAAAGGGACATACGGGATAATCTTACTCTACTAAATTTGTTTAAATTTCACTAATATTGAAGAAAAATTAATTTTTATATTGAATTGAATAATATGGTTTATAATTAGGTATAATTATTATAAAATTTAAGAAATTTTAAATTATATTGGAGCGGGCATTTTCTTTTAAGTCACAAATCTTCCTTGGCCCGTCTACTGCGTTTGTCACCAGTTCTCTCATATTCAGTTGACCTCCTCCTGGGTCAAGGTCTAATCCATCTAACCAATAATAAAATGATATTAAAATATTGTTAAGAGACCGAGTAAGCGAGAAACTTGAGAATTAACCTAATGAAGGCCAACGATTATGTGGAGAAAATGTGAAAATTTTGTTTAGACTTGAGAGAGGTATTAAGCGAAATTGATGAGTTAAACAATGAAATTTCGACGTTCGAAAATCGTTTATAATATCAATGTCGAAACAACCTTGTAAAGATATAAAATCAATCAACCTTTTAAAGTTGTATCTTCTGCATTATTTGACATAATTTTATCATTTATTTACTAATTATGTTATCAAGTGTTGCATTTGAAGGCAGCCGCCAATCAGTCTACCAAATTAATATACATTATTTGAAAAATGTAAATGTGTAATAATTATTGTATTATTTTTCTAATATTGTATATTTTAAAATTACTATTAAAAAACTATAAAATATATCTGAAATTCCGTTGTTTATTTTTGTTAAAAATTAGGAAATACACCAAAAGAAATACATTCTGAATGAAATTTTATTAATGATCATAATTATTGTTCATACGAAAATCCGTCAGGTTCAGTGTATTCAATGTCAAAAAACTTTTTTATGTCGAATGAGTAATCTTCGTTTTCATCAATGGGATTACTCTATGCTTTTAGAATATTCTAAGTTTAATTCATATTGCTACATAAAATATTAAATTTCTAATTAAAAAATTTGTATTATTTTTTTAATTTTTTACTTAAAAAAAAGTAATATAATAATTATTATATAATAACCTAATAAATTAAAATTAATTGACATATAAATGTTTTAGTTCAAACTGTATTATTGTTTTATTTAATAAAGCAAAATATTACAATTTGTCAAAAGTATATTTATTTTTTAGATAATCCACTAACAAAAAATGTCATCATGGAAAAAAGTGGCAAAATCAACACAGAAAATCCATAAAGAACGCCATCAACCACAATCTCGTAAACATTTAGGTTTATTAGAAAAAAAATATGATTATGTTATCAGAGCAAAAGATTATAATCAAAAACAAGTGACTCTCAAATTATTAAGAAAGCAAGTGTTAAATAAGAATCCAGATGAATTTTATTTTTCTATGATAAATTCTCAGACAGGAAGTAATGTTTCTCTCAATAATAAAAATAATGAAAAATTCTCAGATGAACAAATTAAGTTAATGGAAACACAAGATTTAAAATACATTACCTATAAACGAAATCTAGAAACTAAAAAAGTTGAAAAACTTCATAGTTCTTTACATGTAATAGATGCTGCAAATGAAACTAGGAATAAACATACATTTTTTGTAGAAGATAGTGAGAATATGAAGAATTTTAATTTAGTTACAAAATTAAAAACCCATCCTCAATTGTTGAATAGAAGAATAAACAGACCAAAAGTTGATACTTTAAAAAAATTAATTTTACCTAATTTGGATGAATTAACTATTTCAAAAATTGAACAGCAAAAGCGCATGGCTTATAAAGAACTGTATAAGCGTATAAATCGTGAAAAAAGTCTTAGTATTGTACAACAAACAATGGAAATAAAACAAGCTTTAAAAAAAAAAAATTTAATAAAACCAAAACAAATATTTTGTGGTTCTAAAGATTGTGCGCCAATTTACAAATGGAAATTTGAAAGAAAAAAGTAATAAATGATGATATTTTTAATATAAGCTATTATTACAAAAAATTATTTATTTAAATATTGAAATCAAATGCGAAAACTATTGTTATTTATATTTAAAATTTTTTTTGTCAAATTTATACAACTTTCTTGAAAAATGAAATAAAATTTTAATATTTTACAAAATTATTTTCATTTACTCAATCATATTGTTACAATATTTAGATTTAAGATTTGATACAATATTATTCAAGTTTTATTTATTATTTATTTATTTAATTTTAATTTCTGTATTTATTAGAATGATCATACAATTATAATTAAAATATAAGTTTTCTTATTGTTTTTAAATAAGTTTTTATGATTTAATGAAGTATTTGTTTTTAATTTAATTTTAGTTTTTTTTAATATGTGAAAGGGTATTTTATATTTACAGATATTCTGGAACCTTACATTTATTATATTAATGAAAGAGTTGTAAAAAAAGAGTGCGATTTTTACTTTTTTGGAAATTATTTATTTGATTATTATTAATTTAAAATTTATAAATGAATACAATTTTATTATTAAATTTTTTTCAAATTGTTGTTTAGATTGTTTGTATAAGGGTATAGCAAATTTTACACTTTGATTCAGTACAGTAAAATTAATAGTATATTTTATGCATTGTATAAATATTAATGATTATTGATTTAATATTATTCAATTTAATATGCTCCATAACTAATATTATTCAAAACTCTAGGTATCAATTGCATAGATGTAGTCACTGATGCATTAGTAAGTCCCAATGATATCGTAAATATTTGTTCCATATTCATTCCTGGTTTAAGTCCCGCAGATGTTTTCTCAATCATACTACTCTGCTCAAAAAATTAACAAACAAAAAAATGAGTTTTACAATATTTTATTTTGAAAAATCTTTTTAAGATTTGTGTATATTTTAGTTATTTTAAGAATATTCAAGAATTTTATTCACATTAAATAAAAAAAATGCATTGATTTATACTTTATTAACACTAAATACAGCTAACCTTTTATTTTTTATATAAAATTTAAATACTTGAATGAACGTTCTTTTATAAAAAAAAATATTTTTATTCTACTTTTATTTAATTTAATGTAAATTGCTCCCACATAAAATTTACCTTTTGAAACCAATATTGTACCTAAACTCTCATATCCTTATTTTAGAGTTACACAAATTACATGATCAGCATAAAAGAATATAAAATCACAGCATTTTAAAAATTTTTTCTGATTTCCTTCGAGATCCTGAAAACATAGTCTTCTTTTTTGTTTTTCTTCTCATAGGGTCATTTTATTGGACGTAATCACAATTTTTCAAGAGAGTTTTGAGCAGGGGAGGTCAACTAAATACGAGAGCGGCGACAAACGCAACAGACGGGCCACAGACAGGTTGTGACGTAAAAGAAAGTGGCTGCTCCAATATAATTTCAAAATTTTTTAATTTTGTAATAATAACATATACTTTTAGTTGAAATGATTATATTCAATTGAAAAACTAATTTTTCTTTCCTATTTTTAGTATTAGTAACAATTTCGATAAATTAAGCAAAATAAAATCGCCCCATATGTCCGTTTTCGTGTGTCGGTACTTGTAACCCGCTACATTTGTTTACATTATTGTATTTCAAATGCTTGTAGTTGACAACAGATTTCAAGTTTTTAGTTGTTACAAAATTTCTTCATAGAAGAAGCTGAAAAATTCATTTATACACGTGCAATTAATTTAAATGAATTTCTAAGTGAATATAAATATAAATTAATATATAATTAATTAGTATTTATTACAAAGTGACTAAGAATTTAAAAGTGATTTTTATTTTATTAAATAAAAATAAAATAATGTAGATCAAACACAATGTTATTATAAAGTGACTGAGAGAATTTAAAAGTGATTTTTATTTTATTGAATAGTAGTATTTTGATGGTGGGAGAAATATGCTCTTTTTCTCTCGCACTTATGACTTCTCTGCCGACCTCTCAAGAGCCTGTGGCCCGAGTTAAATTTTTTTATAAGTGCTTTAAAATCTATTGAAAAAAACGCTTCTGTGCATATGCGAAGAATGAGACAATATACTCGTGCTTCGAACATGTAGTGGTAACGTTCTTTTTCAATAGATTTTAAAGCACTTATAAAAAATTTTAGTTCGGGACAGGAACTTTTTAGACGTCGCTAGTGTTTCTATATGTGCCAGAGAGAAAGAAGATATTATTTTGTTGTTGCCAAAATTTAACATTGAGCTTAGCATTCTCTTAGTGTCTGTTCTGTGGTTTTGAGGTTCTTTAGTAGTAATCTATTGAATTTATATTAGTAATATTATTTAAGAGCTTGATAAAAATAAAAAAGAAATTTTTGCGAATGCCTATATGGTTGACAAGTTCTCTAATAGTTTTCAAATAACAATGAAAAAAGCTCTGTAGAATATCCAAGAATATTCATATATATTTGATATATTGTTCATTAACTACAAAATAAAATCGAGACTTAAATAATTAGAAGTTATTCTTAAATATCATTGAACAATAATCTTATGCTAAAAAAAAGAAAAAAGTTATTAGTTCATAAACTCACATATATTCGTCATGAAATTTCAATGAAGTTGTATTTTTTGGTCGGATTTAGTAAAAATAGTTTCGGGAATAGAAAATAAATGTCAAGCAAGTTCGTTAGAAATGGCTGATTGATAAATTATGTATGAATACACTTCATGTCTATGGTAGAACTTCTCATACAAATATTCTTAGAGGATGTAAATTGGCTACGAAAAGAAGAGCATTCAAAGGACTTAGAAAATTAAAACAAGCACTTTCCTTATTTTTAATGTTAACGATTTAATTTTGATTGGAAGACAACCTTAAACAGATCTAACATTTCCAAGAATTTAAACGATGCTTATTTAAAAAAAATTGGAATCACAGTTTAGATACGTAATTCATTAAACACCTGTAATGAAGTACTTTTTATATCATGATCCATCTCCAACTCTGTCAAAGCACTTTAGTTTATGTCATTCACCTGATTACGGTTAAATTTAGTATAATAATTGATTTATTTGCTGTGAATATAATCCCAATAAAAACTAGTCAAGAGTTACGCACCTTCTTATAATTGCTGAATGAGAAGTAACTATCAAGTATATCGATTGTTTGAATTAAAATATCATTGAATATTAAGCAATTAATGTAATATCATCAGAATGGTTATAAATAATAAGATGGTGGATGTTAGAGCCATTTGTTGTCGGTTCTCTAATTTAGATATGACTCCGTATGGTTAATTTTAATATTTCGTGAAAAATTTTTGAACTTTTTAAATTTATTTATAGTTGGTTATTTATGTAACTCTTTATTTTACTCTTTAATAATTTTATAATCAACTATAATATAATATTATATTATACAATAAATATATAAAAACTTATTTGTTAATACTTAAATAAAAACTGCATATAAATGCTTTGTTGATTCATATAGAAATAAAAGGTAATCTCCTAGTGAATAGTAGTATTACTTAAAATACTTTAATAAAATTTTTTCAATATAAGCGACATGTATATACATGATTGGCTAACATTTTTAACAAGATTACATTTTATATCATATATACTATAAAAGCTAATCGTGTTTTTGTTTAGTATTCGATACTATGAAACATATGTAAATAGAATTAATACAACAATATAATGTTATTATAAATAATATAATTAAATCAAAAAGTAAATTACATTTAATTCAAATATGTAAATTTTATTATTTTTATTTTATACAGGGCCCTTATATGCATTCCTGAATCTGTCTGTCAGAAATATATAAAAAACTTATACAACAGTAAATAGAAAATTATAGAAAAGGTTCTATTTAATAGGGTACGTTATTAAGATAAAACGTAGAATTAAAAAAAAATATCTTGAAAGTAAAACATAACAGATGAGTAGAACAAAATGTATGTATACTTATTTATTATAATTACTAAATAATTATTATAATTATTGGATGAACATACAAGACCATATATTGATATGCGGGAAAATAAAGAAAATTCAAATATTAAAATAATAATATTGATATAATACTAATGAATGACAATATCGACAAAGAATTAAATTATTAAATAATAACATTATAATAGTGTTGGTAGTTTGGATAAGCGAGTGCATAAATTATGAGTATGATGGGCGATGCACATGAGTGATAATTGATCGATTTGCGCAACGATCATGATGCCGATTTCAAATTGGATTAAGAAATGACTTGGGTCGAAAATCTACTATCCTGTATAATTTGTTTTAAGGGGTTTATGTGGTTTCATACTATAAATAGTCAATTTTTTTTATGTTTCGATAATATATTGCTTCCAAAATTTTATAGCGGCACAAATATTTATGAAATGGCAGCCTAATAATCGATGCTCGGTACTTGACGTTCCGTCCCGAGGTTAGCGTGCCAAACAAATATAAGAAACAAATATGTACTAACATAAGTAAGTAACATAAAGTATAAGTGTATCCGAAATTATTCAGAGAAGTAATAAGTAGTCAAATGAAGCAAATTTTAGCATACACAAAGTGCCCACTTCATTTCATTTTGAAAGAATATTGTAGTTTTTAAAAAGTTTTAGAAGAAGTGAAAAAGATATAAGTGTAAATTAGAACGCTCGAAATCAAATCCATTGCGTAGATCAATGAGTGTAGGAGGAAATTCTATAGGAATCACTATACAATATAGGATAGTACGAAGTGTACAAGTGCAACTGCTAAAAAAATTCGAGTCTAAAGAAGATACATCAATAAATTGACAGGTGTACGCTCCTGCTCACGCATGTACACGTCGATGTAGACCCCGACGCACCAGTTTACGGCAGATGAATGGTTGGGTTTTTCTGTCAAACGGCCGCGTTTTCTTCCCGCCGGACGCCGACATCTCTGATTGGGACGGTGGAGTTTTATCAACCGTATAAAAGCGCTCGAAGTGGTCAGCAGCACTCACTCAGAATCAGGAGGTCACCACAGAAGGAGCACCGACCACCTCTTTCCTCAACCACTTAAAGCCTTAAACATTACTTTTCTCTTATTTTCACTACTCCAGCCATAGTCATATGCCCTAGGGCAACTTGGACAAATCGTCCTTGCCGGAATGCCCCTTTTAAACGTAAATCGTTCGACGAGAACCGCCCTTCTAAGGGCAATATACCTAGATACGAGCTCACTCATAACGCTCAGGGTAACCAAGGCGTTCAAACCGAGAGAACGCTGACTTTTTTTTCTCCGAGGGTCAGGCTCTTTTCAAAATGTTGATAAAAAATCTGAGTTATTGTATTCTTCATTTTTATGTATATTTTCTGCTATTAATGTCGTATTTGATAAAAATTGAAATTAAAAATTAATTTTAATTAATTAATTTCAGAGGCTTTAACATAAAAAATAAATATGATTTGTCAGTATGGTATAATAATTATATATAATTTTACCCAAAAAGCTTATGAAATAAGTTAGATGATGTCATATTATGTAGTAAAATAAAATAATATTAAATTAAATTATATTTTAGTTTAATGAACAGTAATGTTATTATAAGGTATTGTAATTAAGTTAATAATGGGTTAATAAGTATTAATTTTTTTACGGTCGTTTTTAAACGTACTTTAAAAGCAATAAATAAATGAGTAAATAAATAATAAATAAAAACAACAATGAAGCAACTATAATATTGGAAAAAATTAGGTTATATGGTTAGATGCTCGTTCAATATAAGATAAATCAAGTAACTCAAAAGAAATATAATGATATATCAAACAAAATACATGAGATAAAAAAATATAAAAAATTCATAGATATTTGAGCCATTGAAAATAAAAATAATAAACTGTAATATAATAAAAATAAAAACTTCCAATTCCGACTTTGCCTCGTCTTCATTTCTTGAAGGAACATTAATCTCATTTCCGGGGTCAGTTTATTGCCCAATATTTTAATAAGATACGGCGAATGCAAATGACCCATTTGATCTAATTTTTTAAAAATACACGTGGCGTTTTTTAATTTCGTCGCGAATTGGAACAAATCCATCTCGCCTGTGCTCAAGGCCGGCAACTTTTTAAGCTCGAAAAATGTCTTTTCAGCGATCACATTTTTGTTTGCAAATCGAAGTTCCCGCATTATTTCATTCACGTTTTGCTCGATCGCTAATGATGAGTTTAACACCTCTCGCACTTCTCCGCTCAGTGCTTGAGCGAGCCGCGCTCTATTTTCGTCGTCGTCGTAACATCTTCTTCTCACCGAACATTCGAAGGCGTGCTTAAATGCTAACCACTCGAGTGATTACCCGCTAAATGTCGGCAAATCAAACGCTGGCCGTGAATTTCTCCCCGATAACGACGTCTCTCGGACAGCATCCAAGGTCTGCTCAATTGCTCTTATTAAATCGGAGTTCGCGTTGTTGGCGTTAATTGATAAATTCGGATCTGTCTGCCTTACCCACGGTGTGCTATGAAGCCACGGGCTTTCCTGTCGTATCTCAGCGGCGGCATCCTCCGTTGATCCGTTGTATGGCTGCGGTGTATCGGCGACGTCATCAATGGCTGCGATCCAGCGACTCATATTTGGGGAGAGGATGTCGGCGGTGGTATACGTCGTTGATTTTCATTTTCCTGGATAGCGGATGGTATTATTAGCAACAGAGGAGGTTGCGTGGAGCCATCCGGTTCAGTTGGTGATGTTGAGGTTTCACCCGGCTGTTGTTCCGGTGTCTCAGGACGAGTCGGTGACGTTGCGGCGTCGTTCATCCGCGGTGCTTCTCCATCCTGTCTCGACGTCCTTGGACGCTTCGATGTAGGTTCTTCTTGCGGTGTTATTTGGACTCGTTGTCTTGGTTTTCGAGGGGCCATGATAAAGCTTCGCACTCTCGGTACACGAGTAAATGGTTCTCGCGACACCACTCAATCCAGCTCTCCTTTTCCCGGTAATGTGCTCTTGGGTTTCGGCAACAAAATGTTAATGAAGGATAACAACAATTGGATAGGAAGCGAAATTGATGGAATGAGCAAAACACTCACGATTATTCTTGATTATTATGCTTTAATTTTATTTTTGGTTCGACACGTAAATTCTTAGTTTAATAAAGCGGAGGAGATTTCTGTCAAGTCAGCATTCGTCGCGTCAGCGTTCGAGATGATTCTGCTGTGTTTTTCGATTTTAAGTTTGTTCCTCCTCCGGTTTATTGTACAATTATTTCCATTATTTTATTTATTTACGGCTTTAGAAATATGACGAGCACACCAAACATCTGGCAACCAGATACCTAACGTCGTGAAATACAATTTTTTCGGCGATTTACAATTTCAAAATCTCAGTTTGTTGTATTTGTCACGTCGTTCGAGTGTCGCCAATCGACGCCCTAATTTGTAACAGTTTCCTTGCACACGGCGGGGGCATATGTGTGGGAAGTTTGCGACCGTGGAAAGGTACGCGGCGAAGGGAAGGGGAGAGGTCAGTTATGGGCCAGGTAAGCGTGCGCCTCCATGGGTTTCCACCCGTTTTCCGCCGACCCTTTTTTCCCAGCTGGCATCACGGGATTATTTTCCTTTTTCTTCTGGCGGGTCGGCTCGTACCTTGCGGGCGTTCCCGCGAGGCGTTTTCGTAGGCGCACACATTTTATAACAATAATATTAACAAGTTCCGAACCTTCAATATTAAGAGAAAGCAAAAATTAAATTATTTTCTTTAACACATCATCATGCGTTATGTTCGCGTAATGGGACATAAGGAGTGAGAAACGATTGTCTTCGAGGGCCTTTAGCCGATTCACGAAGCTCACTTTTTTTTCATAGCCCTAATTCATATAGCACGTGTCACTTATTTATTTGTTTTTTTTATATTTTATTTTTTTATATAAATATATATCATTTTATTTGAACTTATTTTTTATTGCAATGAATGCATCCCAAAATCTAATATATACCTGGTTTAAAAAATTATAATGTATCTTTAAATTGTTACGCATCTAAGATGTCACGATTATATTTATTCTTTTATAATTAAATCGTGAAATTTTCTCCAAGTTTTGTTCTGCCCTAGCCAAAACGGTCAAAGCGTTTTCGCCTTTGTGAGGTTCGGAATTATCAATAAAGAAGACGCGAGTTAATTGCTATGATATTTTCTTTATTATATCTCTTAATCAACGAGAGAGAAAGAGTAAGATAATGTTTAATACAATGTTTTGTGTTTGCAAACAAAAAAACTAAGTCCCGATTGTATAAAATAGAATGTAATAAATATTACGAACTTGAACCGAAGTACGATTTAAGAAGGAAGCGAACCGAATCTCGGATCAAGGCCGAATCAAATGCCCCTATGTGTTTTTCGATTTGACTCATTACCTGCGCTGTATGGAGAAATTGCAAAATCCGCGAATTCTCCCTCCGGGTGCCTCTACTTGATTATTGTTCTCTCAGCTTTCTCCGATATTGTCTTTCGATTGACCTCTGCATATTCATCGTCGCCTCTGATCTTGAATTTTTACAATTTGGTGAAATCGGAAGTTCTTATTACTCGCGGGTTTCACGTTACTCGCGACTCCGTTCGATTCCCTCAATGTCACTTTCCTAATGTTTTGTCTTCGTTTACTGACGCGAGTACAATTTAATTTGTCGCGTATGCGTTTGCAATATTACATACGTTACAAAATTAATTAATTTAAAACGAACTTAAAAGATTAAAGAATTAAAATTAAATAAAATTATTATTAAAAAAAGCAAAAATCAGTATATATATATATATAATGCTAATTCAGATTTTTTGATTTATGATAATGAGAGATAATGATAAAGGAATAATAATTGAAGTTTTATAAAATTAATGATTGAACAATATAAATATAAAATTATGTTATTTCGATTATTATTGCTTTATCATTATCTCTCATCATCATAAATCAAAAAATCTGAATTAGTGTTATTTATATACTGAATTTTTGTCGTTTTTAATAATTTTATCTAATTGCAATTCTGTAATTATTTAAGTACGTTTAAAATTCATTTATTTAGAAGATACTTTATAACAATTTAATCCAGATGCGTATTACCTACTGAAAATAATATAAACAAGATCGGTTTAAGAAGTTAATTTAATTTTTATGATCTAAAATCAAAATTTTAATAATCAGTAATACATGGTAAATATAAGATATTAAATTAAATATATTTCTATATATACGTATGATACATCTTCTTTATTTATTTATATTAAAATATTAATTGTTAAAAAATGTTCATAAAGTATATAATTTTAATAATCTTAAACATAATTTGTAATAAAATTTTTAGGATTAAGTTCTAATTACTACATTACTTGATAACAAAAAGAATAATACTTATTATCATACCATTGAAGCTGTAACCATAGGTTTAGGTGTTGTAGACGTAATTACCATTGCAACAAACATCGATCCTGGCATAATTCCAGCTGTAAGAGGTTTTGCTTCCATCATAGTTTGCATGGGTTTAGCTGTTCCTGGTTTTATTCCAGTGATCATTTCTGTTGGTTTTGATGTTATTTCTGATAACATTCCCATTACATTAGGAATAATTCCCATTGCATTAGGCATAATCTCTATCATTCCTGATGTTTGACCAGGCATCATTTTAATCGTGGTAGAAGACATTAAATTTAATCCCATTGGTTTTGTTGTAGACATCATAACTATAGCCATTGGTTTAACTGAATTCATTATATTCATTACTCCAGAATTCAGTGTCATAGACATTTCTGTAGGAAACATGAGCCCAGATCCAGTAGGTACGATAGTCGATATTGTACTACATAAATAAGTAATATGCCAATGCTCTTTTTTTGAATATACATCAACACGTGGGCACACCTTAATAGAACTATAATATAACTATATAAAGATCAATGATGTATATATACCTTTACGTATAAGATATAACAATTTCTTATTTTTTTCGATAATTTCCATTTATGTAAGAATTGGTTAAAAATTTGTAATAAACTAAAATGTTCTATTTTTATGATGTTTTAAACCATGAATAAACTTATTTTTCATGTTTAATAAAATAAAATATTTATTGAATTAACACAGAATATGTATCATATTTATCATTTTTTGTTTTTATTGTCTCTTAAATGTTATAAAATAATTAGGCAATCAAATGAGGCATTATAAATATAACTTTTAAATTATAAAATATATACATTTAAAAAGTTATAAAAATATTTACCTCATAAATTGATTAAGTTCGAGTATGTGAACACAAATTGATGAAAAAAGTAAACCTGGTACATTTGAACACATTTTAAAAGGTTTGTAATCTAAAAAATTAATCATTGATTAGAATAATATATCGCAATATTCAATACTATTTTTTATAATTATAACTTGTTCAATTATTCTACATTATTGATACTGTATTTTATTATTATATATCACTAACGGTAGAATATTTCAGTGTATTTTTGACTTCATTCAAAGTATTGAAAATTACAAATATAGTAAATACTTATAATTATTTATATTTTTAATATTTTAATTTCTACTTATTTATTTTTTATTTGAAATAATTTCCTGTCAATTTGTCATTTTTATAATTTATTTATATAGAATTTTCACAATATTAATAATATTTTACTTTGTCAGTATTACGTATTTAATTTCTTGCGATATATTAAATTTATTATTGTTATTAATACTCGAGAACATAATTTTATTTTCAGTTTTATATCTGCCATAGGCAAACCGGTCGAAGCGCTTCAACCTTCGTAGGGTTCAGATTGATGAAATAAAGTAAAACAACGAGAATGAAAGAGCAGAATATTATCTATTCTGTCAAATAAAATTGAAAGAGAAAAAGATTGTGTAAAGAATAATCTGTACGCAGAAAACAAATAATTCAAATAATACGCTGTGATTTTATGCGCGATTATATGCACTAAAAAAAGTATTCCGCAGCCTCAATGTAACATCATTAACAGCTTTGACCTCATTAAAAATTAAGAACATCAATGTCCCTGACAATCATATGTTCACTTCGCTTGACATAAACTCTTTATTTACAAATGTCACGAAAGAGCTTGAAGGAGTAATTCAAATTTTATAAAAACGCATTTTCCACATCCATATTTCTATCAAAATTTCGTTCAATGAAATTATAGCCATAACTAATTTTCTTTTTGACAATACATATTTTTTCTTTTATGGTATTATTTACCAATAAATTTTTGGTACTCCAATGGGAGCACCAATATCGCCCATTTTCGCAGATATGATAATGGAAGATTCGGAAAGGGAGTGTCTCAACTCTCTCAACAATCGTTATAATTACTCTCCCGTTTTCTACTAAGGGTAAATAGATAATACTGTTTTTTACATAGAAACAGTAAAGTAGACCTTATTTTAAATATATGTAACAACTACAATCCTCGTCTAAAATTTACCTACGAGCTAGAAATATCGAAATCATTAAACTTCCATGACATTACCATTTGCAATAAAAATAATTACATAGTGACGAATTGGTACCAAAAAGGGATGTGTTATAACAGAATTATTAATTTTTATTCCCATCACTCCATGAGCCAAAAAAGAAATATCGTATACAATCTTGTAGACAGGCTGATTTTATTATCGGACAGATGTTACCACAATGAAAATTTAAACTAAGTGCGTAATATCCTATATAATAATGATTACCTGGTTTACTTTTATAATAAATATTTGAAGCATAGACTGAGAAAAATTAAATATAATGATTCTCTAGACAAAAACCTTTAAAAATTTTACGACAACATAATTTCATTACCAGACATCAAGAATTTTTATGAAAAAATTTACAATAAATTAAAAACATATAACATCAATACTGTCCCCAAGATTAACAATAAGTTAAATAATATTATAAAATCGGGTAAGGATAGAAATCATAAATGGAAAACTGCCGGAGTTGTATACAAAATAAACTGTAAAGATTACAATGCAACTTACCTAGGCGGAACAAAGCGAAATCTAAAACAACGAATTTTAACATATAAGAAGTAATATAACATAAATTCCATGATTCAAATTTACTCGCAAACGAACAAATACATACATTGAGATAATATCAAAATTTTAGGTAGAGAGAAAAACTATAGAAAGAGTCAAATCACAGAAATGTTGCATGTACAATTAAATAATCACATTGTAAACAGACAGGAAAACATCAATCTATTGAATGATAAATATAAACATCTGACGATATTGATGACGTGATATACAGCTGATAACTCTCGATGTAAGCGCACCTTGGTATATTTAAATTGTGACGACATAACAACATGAGTTGTACGAGAAAAATATTTATTAAATTTCAATCAAGGTAGTAAAAATCTCTGCTGTTTTTATTTATATGTACTTGTATGTGTAAATTTGTATTTTTAAATAATTTTATCCATAATTAAAGGCTTGATGAAGACAAAGTAATTTGTCGAAACGTTGACGACGCAAAACAAACTAACGTTGTTTTATTAACACCCATAAGGAACTTTTTCCCAATATGCTTGATCTGTTAAAATTATAAATATTTTAAAAAATATTGAGACGGCCTGGAAAGGTACAAAATTTGTAGTCTCATATTTGGCTTCATTATGGAGGGGGAAGGCTCTCATATTGTTTTTGTAAAAAAATAATATTCGATGCTGAAAAGCATTCATTTTTATTGCTTAGAGCACCAAACGTAACCTTAAATAAATTTTCTATTTTTCAATTAAATTGCAAGTTAAAAATTGAAACCTTGTATATTAATTTTTCTTTATTGATTCATTGTTTGATTTAATAATAATATAATATAATCCATATATATTATTTGAAATTTGACATCGCACGTATGTAAAAAGTAATTATAAATTGCATAATGAGTTTTTCTTACATTATTAAATTACATTTATATATTATCTTCATACGTGTTAATAAAAGTTTTTTGTAAACTGTTGTATCAGTAAATTTTTCAGACCAGATTGGCTCGCCGAAACAAGATTCGCGAGACTTACTTCAGGTTGAGGAATGAAAAGACGAATATTTTAAGATTAATAATTATGTATAATTTTCACTATTCTTATAAAAATACCTAAAATAGAATTATTAGTTAAATGTAACATATATGAATGTATACAAATGATTAACATAGAAAGTATATACATGGTCTGTCTATGAAGTATCGAGTTTTTTAACGAATTTTGATTGTAGCAATTTAGGAGGGGTCTTAAAATGTAAAAAAAATCTTTTTCCATTTATCAGTTTTTTTTTAATTTTTCGATAAGTAGATGTGGCACAATTTTACTTCGAGCGAAGGGTGTTTATCGATTTTTTTACTCGGACGTTAAAACAATTATTTGAACAGCGTTATGCTATAAAATTTTGTTTGTAATTTAAAAAAACAGTGCCGAAACATTTAAAATATTAAGAGAGGCTTATAAAAATAATTGTATATCAAAATCGCAATGTGGAAAATGATATAGAACTTTTAAAGAAGATCGGGAAAAGATAATCGACGAGTCTCGATTTGGGCGTTCAAAAATCTGTCGAATCGCAACGAATACCTGCTGCATACTAAAAAATTTTAAATTCGGACCACCGATTAACAGTTAGAGTAATCACTGAAATACTGAATTTAATACAATCAACGGTACACAATATAGTGCAAAAAAATTTAGAAATGCAATAGGTTTGCGTAAATATCAAAAAAGCTGAGAAATTTCAGACTGGTTTTGAGACCTAGAAAATTCGTCTTTATAAATGCGTTGATGCAGGAGGAAATTATTTTGAAGAGCTTTAAATTTTTGTTTCAAACTGTTTCTAAGTTACCAATAAATCATATTTCATAAAAAAAGTAAGTGTTTTCTTTTTTTTATAATTTTTAAACTAAACATTCTCGCGTTGCGTTTTTACACTAATTTCTACAGCGCACCGCGTCCAAAAATCAAAAAACACCCTTCGCTCGAAGTAAAATCGTACCGTATCTAATTATCCAAAAAAAAGGACAAATGTAAAAGATTTTTTCTACATTTTAAGAACCCTTCCAAATCGCTGCGACCAATATTCGCCAAAAAAACTCC
This sequence comes from Eupristina koningsbergeri, assembly GCA_018907245.1. NCBI lineage: Eukaryota > Metazoa > Arthropoda > Insecta > Hymenoptera > Agaonidae > Eupristina > Eupristina koningsbergeri. The sequence goes on from JACCHV010000092.1 coordinate 557,318, forward strand.
ATACTTCAGAGATAGATCATGTACATACATAAATATATGATAGAGTACCAAACATTGTACAACATGTAGAGTGTATATAATAGAATAAAATACATAGGTTTATGGACGAAGTAAATATAACAGATTAATGTTTTCTCGAAAAGAGTATATATTATAATCATAAGGAAAACAACATACAATAGTTACGCCTTAATAGTATATAATATTGTGGTGGGAGGATACAATATTTAACGTGGAGTGAAATTGCGGACAGATTCACAGCACAATTCTTTTCCTTACTTCTATACAAAGAGTTTTCGTTCGGCAGATGTGCAAATATGTGCATACTCACATACACTCAAATGCACAAATAGATATTCATATACACGACAGATGACGGTAAAAAGATGTCAGATCGACTTTCACGTGTCTACAGTAACAACCCATATGACGAGAGACTGAGTACCATGTATCTAATATGATGCTCACTCAGGATCGGAATGCTCCTCCTGTCAATATTTTTGAGAATTAATCACATACCCAGTGTAAAATAACAAGCAGAAAAGGAAAGAGGTAACAAGGATGCAGACATTAGACCGAAAACTTGCGTTTTTAGCCCTAGCTGCTGACAAATACACATAGTCTTATCGCCACTGGAGTTGAATACCAAGAAAAGCAGAAGGGTTAGCAATGACTATCTTGACAATGTCTGAAGAGTGTATTTATACCTCTGTGTCGAAGTGATGAGCTCATTGAACGTCGTGTGTGAGTAGTAGAAGGATGTCGCTGGTCTGCGTAGAGAGTATCTAACATAATCATGGACAATACGGCAGTAGGAGGAGTATGGCTGACTGTCAAGAGGTTAACGAAAGCTGGGCCCTACTACGGCACGCTTTCGGGCACCAAAAGTTAGTAACTGTTACTGTTCGTTGCACTGTTACTGTTCGTTGCACTGTTACTGTTTACAACAATAAAAATAAATTTACTGCCTAATCATGTAGTTGCTGCTTGTCCACGGACTTGCGTTGACCACCGGTTAGAGTATGTTATATGGTTGTTAGAGAAATATTCGGTACTTTTCCAAAATCAGTGACACATTATAATATCACATATTTTTTTCAAACTGAGTAATTTGATTATATGTCAAAAAACAATAAAAATTAATTTTTACAAATAAAGTAAAATGGAAAATTTTATGAGTAGCTTCCCTTCCGATTGTTAATTTATTTATTACTCAACTCCCACCTTTGTTTATCGGACGTATCTCTTGGAACTGTATGCCTCTAAATTACTTCTCTTCTTTTTACGAATTCACCATCATCCTGCTAGCCTCGTAAACCAATCCAACCAAATTTTCTTCCAGGAAATCTTTTTATAATACTCAAATTGCTCAACGTAAACATCCGTCACATCCAGTAATTCAAAGAAGGTAAATCTCGATCCCAAACCTAAACGTATGTAATCTGCCAAATTATTTTATTTGTTTTTTCTTCTCTATAAATTGAATGAACTCTTTACGAGATAGAAAATATTACTTCTGATTTTTAAATTTTATACATATTTTCTAGATATGGAAGTTTGAATAATTTACTTAACCAATCGAAAATCATAATGGTCACTTAATCATTTAACAGAATTATTAACTCCTGCTGGCGTATTTACTTGTTTTTAGGTTTATTTCTATATTTGTACGTTATTTACTATGTTACAACATCTTCTATATTTTAAATCCTCTTTTTTATGATTAAGAATTTTTTTAATTTTATAATTTTTATAATTATAAATTTAATTTTAAATATACGTAAATTTTTCTGTAAAAATTTTAAATAATTTTACGAATATCATACCTACCTTAAAAAAAGCTTAATAAACATTTATAAATTTATTTAAATAGATAAATGTATGTATATACATGGTATATTATAAAAGTATCAGTGCTGACTTTTGACGCAATTATTTATTGCAGTGATTTCGAGTAAGTTGGAAAATTTTTTTCCTATTTTTCTCTTTTTTTTTCTTTTCAATTTTCCGACCTCTTCAAAATTGCTACCACAAATGTTTGCTCCAAAAAAAATAATTTATTACTTTACGCACACAGCAGATATTTCTGCAATAAATAGGAGTCTATAGTAAATAATAAATAATAATAAAATATATGTAATAAATAATGTGAGGAAAATTAACTATACTATAATGAGATTGCTTACATTCTAAATTATTGTGATTCCTATTCAAAACTAATATTAGAGATTTTTCAGAAATTATGAGCATAATACTAAATGGGGATACTTAACTGTTAATTATTACTATTTGTTCTGAAACGCATCAAAATATATTTGAAAGAAGATCGTTGATACAAGAAAAAATTAGGAATATTAGCAAAATAAAATATTGTGTGCTGATCTGGATTTTAGTCTATTTCAGGATTAAAAATATTAATAAATCAATAAAGAAAACTAATATATAAAAAAATCAATTAAAGTTATGACAGATATTTCAAAATAAGAACGAAAAATGATCTTTAAATTCGCCTCTAGTTAACTAGAGAAATAAATAAAAATTAAATTAAATAAGATTAAAAAGATTAATTTTTATTAAACTCAATATTAAATAGACTATGTGAATAGAAAAATTTGATTAACCAGAGCATGAGATTGTTAATAGATTAAATCACTAGTCACTAAAATCTAAATAAAATTAAAGAAATATAATGATTTTTTTTTGGAATTGTATTAAAAAGTATTTAAATATGAATAAACTCTCAAAAAGTTACATTCACTTTAATTTCATTCTATAATTATGCATTTAAATTTCGAAATGATTTAATAAAACCATAGACTATTTTCTATAGGCGAAAATGGTTTAGTATAAATTATGTTCACGTATGAAACTGACAAAAATAAAAAAAACACTAATATAAATAATTAATATAAATAGATAGTATTTTTTTTAATGCGAAATAAATAAAAAAATATGACGGAATACAAAGAAAGTATTTTATTTTATGTAAATTATACTTAAACATTTTTTCTTTGGTACATATAATTATGAAGAATATTTTTTATTAAAATTTTATATTAAAATGTTAGTATCAATACAAGAGAAAAAAATCAATGTAATATTGTTGTTGAAGAATTAAAATAATATGAATAAAAAATTATATAAGTATAATATTTATAAATAAAAAATTTATATATTTATTATAAATTTATATAATAAAAAAAGAAAATCAATTAGAAAACAAAAAAGTTATATAAATTGGTAAATCTGTAATGCATTACTTTTTTTAATAATTAAAAACTTCAAAAAAGGGCGAGTGAAAATATTCAAAACTACTCATTATTAACATAAACTTCATACAAAAAACTTTTCTAGTAGTTCAATGACAAAACCGCCAAACCTTATTTAAGTAGATTTTTTTTAATAAGAAACTGCTTTTATAACTTGTTGGTATTGGAATTGACATCTTACACTACTCTAACTTATTAATGAATCTGGTTGAAATTTTGATTATTAATGTATTTTTTATACGACCAATGTATAAAATATTTTATTTAGAAAGAATCACTGAGTTGTAGTATCAATTATTAGAAAATCAAATTTTATTCAAAACATGTAAAATTTTTGAAAATAAAAAACAATATTATTTATTTTTAAACAATATTCTTATTATCAATTATCTTGAAATTACCTTAAGCTACAATATGTCAACAGATAATTCTTAAATATATCATTTGAAATATTATTTACGTTATAATTCCTTTTATTTTTAGTTTACATTATCAATCTGAAGCGACTAGATACATTTGTTAATAATTTTCAATATATTAATCCACAGTTCAATTATTTTTAATAAGCGAACCGAATTTCTAATATATTAAAAATGTATAATTGCTATCACTGTATATGTAGCAGCGATCATTGTAATTTATATAAATAGTTTACCACTAAATTTATAATATTAAGTTCGTATGCATTATTCCAAAAAACTCAAATTCTTTCTAATTAACTAACAATTAGTTAGTAACATGTGACAATTTACGATATAAATAAAGCAAAATAAATAAACTAAAGTGCATATACTTCCATTTTTTTATTGACTTCTACCATTTTATATCTTTACACCGATACGTCAAGCAATAGAGCCCTTTTTAAGTCATAAAAAAGCAGCTAGTGATGTATATCAAAATTCGTAAAAAAAATGAGTAAATTCCTATTTTTTAAAATGCCACTTATGATATTCAGAGATTTTTTTTTATTAACAATTTTAAGCAAAATATCATTTTTTATTTTTTTTATTATAAAATCAAAAATCTTAATTTTAATACTATTCATAATTTCATTAACGTTAGTATTGTTCCAAAACTAATAATGCGATCAAGTTAAGATTTTGTACAAATAAAATGCATATTAATCACCATAATTTTTTCAAAATCAGAGTTCTAAATATTAAAAAATAAGAAAGTGACAAATTTTTCTTCTTAAAAATAAAAAAGAAAAATTTCTCAGCTTGTAATTTTTCGATCGGTTTATGATAACATGAATCACAATTTTATTAGCTACAAATCGCCTATTGATACTGTGACGGCTGCACCGTCGCCTGATAATTTACATTCTCTTTCGTAAATAAATAAATAATGAATTCACATAAAGTAAATGTAAAGAGTAAATATTTTGTATTAAGATTCTAAAATTACGTATTTTTAAGAATATAATACTGTAATACAGCGATAAGATATTGTGATGACCGCCGCTTAATAATCTATATCTCATTTTTATAAATAGAATTCAAATAGAATAAAAGTAACAAATAAATATTATGCATTAAGATTCGAAAATAAGTATCTTTGAGGAAACAATACAGTAATGGTTTTGTACACAAACATAACGATAAGATACTGTAGCGGCGAAAAACAACTGATTTACACGTAAACCCTGACAAGACACACAATAATGACCGTTATAAACCTAAAACACAAGCATCAATTACAAATAAGATACCGTTGCAAATTATATCACAACGTATCAGTTGACCAATGACTATGTACATCTATTGTTATAGGCTATTACTATTATATTATTTATTCATGATTGTATATACTTACTACTCAGCCCTATTCAAAAAAACAAATTAATCATAAAAACAAGAGAAGGAATGAATACATCCCTTATCGTCAAAAAGGTATAAAATCAAAGAATTTTCGGGATACACGTTGTTCGTTTTAAGTTTTCTAGCTATTCATATTAAAATGTAAATTTTTTTGCGCTTGTATTTTGACCTTTTACTGATTATTACAAGCATAACACCGCTCAATCTATACCATCAATTTCAACAACCCGTAGGGCTGAGATCTGTACCTTCGAGAATAAAACACATAAAATGTAAGTTTTAATAAATTAACTTTTGTAAAACCTTAAATCAATTTTATTTTTATTCACTCAATTCATACACAAAGCATCTTTGTTCCTTGCATGATCAAAACTCGAATTTATCGGGTAAAACTCGCTTTCGCTGATTCGCCTATTCCCGCGCTAGTGTACTTAAACGTATAGGCGTAAAACAGGCATCGTTGTGATTGGACGTAACAATACTATAGTGTTTAAAGTAAAACTTTTCATTTTATAATAGCAAAAGCCCAAAAAAATGCATTTTTTCATTAAAAATGTTAATAAAAAAACTCTGAATATCATGAGTGGCATTTTAGAAAATAAAAATCTACTGATTTTTTTTATGAATTTTGTTATGTATCACTAACTGTTTTTTTCCTTAAAAAGTGCTCTATTGCTTGGACTTCGATTTTATTCGATACCTGATAAAACGAAAAATTAAATTTGATACGTTTCCAAAAATTTTTACATACAATCCATTAAATCCTCAAAGGACAATTCTCAAACACGTTTATTTTAAAAAATTTATAGTGTATAAAATAATATATTTACATTATTTTTGTATAGAGATATTTTAAAATATAATATGTATTTCATACTTGCTATAGTCATTGATTTAATAATTAATGAATCCAGTGATAGTTCAAAAATTAAGCCATTCTTTTGATAAATTATGTCAAAACAAACTGAAAATTTTGAACTAAATTTAATTAATTTATTTTTATATTATTTAATTTATATTTTATTAATTAAAACATAATTTATTACGTTTTTCTATATACCTACGTTTTTTTTTTTCGTTGGTATAAAATATTCTCACTGATTTACAGCACGAACAAGAAATCATTGTAGTACAAAGGCATGGTCTTTGATTTATTGAATTTATTTTAAAGCTAATAAAATTTCGAACTCCTAGATTTTCTAGCATTTTTTATAAAATATTAAAACAAAATATAAACTTAAAAATTATATTACACTATATATTATATATTTAAAACATGTAAATAATTTAAAAAATTTAAACATTTTTTAAAAAGTTATCGTTAATAACGAATTACTAATCAAATCAATATTATAATTTCAAAGTTTGTTTACAAAAAAATATAAATAAAATTTGTCAACAATATTAATTTATTTTTTTTTATACTAATACATGTATAATAATTAATCCTAATATTTAATATCGAAATTTATCATTTTAATATAAATCTGCATTTAAATATAAAATTCATTTTAAATATAAAATCTGAGAATGAAAATTTAAAGTTAGATTATTTTGTAAAAACGTTTTTAATATGTATAATTTGTAAGTTTTTAATTATTAATCAAATACTAATATAAATTTGGAAACTATAAACTAATAATGAATTAAATAATAAAACTACTTAAACTAAATAATATAAATAAAATTGATTAAAAAATTATAAAAATTTTTATGAAATATTACTATGTATAATTGTAAAAGTATAATGTTGTCATACCAATTGCCTTTGATGTAATAAATATTAAATTATAATTAAAACTGATTGAGAAAAGTGCGATACATGGATGTATTAATTTCATTATTGTTAATCTTCTATTAAGCAACAACAAAATAAAAAAAAATACTAAAAATACCTTTTATTTATTATTTTTAATAAGTAATTACACGTATTTTTGCAAAAAATTTAATATTATTAAAAATGTATTCAGTAATAACTAAAATATGTTAAATACTGTAAGTTTAAAATTGTTTTTGTTACGTTCATACTTCATTCACTGGTAGAAAAATTTTACAATAAAGGTATAGAATTTATTTAGAGCATTAAAGCAATCTCTCATTTATTTCATTATATTGCCACGCAGTATAATTAAAATCGAAAATTCTTATGTACATAATGTATGAAACATTTTATCTTTTGTTTTTCTTTTTTAGAATGCGACATTTTTATTATATGAAAAATTATTTATCATATGAATCAATAAAATAAATAATATTTTTAATATTATTATATAAAATTTTTTTTAAAAATATTTATAAATATTTGATTGTATTATCTGATATAATTTTATATAAGTCGTATAGTATAAGAATAAAAATATATTTGCGTACATACCCAAAAGTTTATTATTATAATTATTTTATATTGTATAGTTGTATCTGTTTGCATATAATACTGTAATGAAATTATTCTTGAATTTTTTATTTTGTTTACCCTATATTATAAATTGTTTTTAGTTTTTCCAATATATTACTACATGATTTAAATTAAAATCAATTTCATATTAATTATAATTTATAAATAATATAAATTGAATACCATATAATAATGAATAATGCAATACACATATGATATTCAATAGTAATGTAGTTTTCTAGTTTTATAATTTTATTTAATTTTTTATTGATCAATGATACTATTTCAATTTTATCTTTTTTTATAATGCTTAAATATCTAGTGAATAATTATTTTGTAGTAGAGGGCGATGAAACCGAGAACTTTATTGATAATAGAATGGATTAATACGTAATATTTTTTTTTAATCTTATTTTTAAATATTTATCAATAAAATTATTGAAACGAAATATCTTCTTAATTTTGTCGATATTTTATCAATCAAAATCATTATTAAAGAATTTAATAACTCTATCGATTATATAAAACATTACATCGTTTGAAATATTTAATGATTCTACTTAAAATTGAATTTTCTGCTACACGATTTTGCTTTTTATTACAAATTAACAGATGTTATTATTACATATTGTTACGAGCGTATTCGAATTAATTTAACTTTTTCGTATTTGTAGAAAAATGATCGGATATTTATCAATCCGCGACTCCAACCAGACTAGTATCATGAACTATCCTTCCTATCATTTTTCCTTTTTTCTCATTCTCCTACTCATACAACCGATTCTATCCCCTGTTTGAATCCAAATTTGCCTTGTTTTAATTTTCATTATTATAACCATGTAACCTATGAATACTGTAATGTTCAGGGACAGTGAAGGTTGGTGAACTAAAAAAATAAATTGTTTTCTGCTGATTTTTTGCATTATTTAGAATAATATAAAAGTTTTAAACGGGTACAATGACTGCAAAAAAACAATTATTTCCCTGATAGTACGTATTAAATAATGCTATTATTAACAATCAGGAAGATTCTAACTTTCTCGATTCCTAATATAAAAAAAATAGTACGTACATGATATGTTTTGAAAGTATCAAGTTTTTTTTTTTTTTTTTTTTAAGGAGCCACTATTTGACGTAGCAATTTCTGGAAGAAAAACATTCTTAAGATTTTTAATTATAAAAACAGTTTCTAAAGATAATAATATGCAAATGTTAACAAATTCAGGGTATCATCGATTACTCTGATTTAAATTAAAGAATGATTTGAACTCAAAATTTTATGCACACAATTGACATTAGAATTGATTCAGACTGTTTTTTGAAAGTTCAGAACGAGACTCATCAGGAATCTCTTTCCGATTTTCCATAATAGTTTCTGCCATTTATTTAAAAAGCGATTTAGACTTCAACTTATCCTTAAAGACTTTTTTATCATTTAAAAGTCTACACCATTTTATCGAATTAGAAAAAAATTTTTATCGTGTAAAATTGTTTTAACGCTTACTCCATCGCTTTGTGTTATAAATTAAAAAAAAAACGCTTCGTGCAAAGAAACATCATGCTGGTTCTAATGATTGAAAAAAAAGGACAAATAGAAAAAAAACTCCACCGCATATTTTTTTTCGGTTTTCCCAAAATGGTTACGACAAATAGTGGCTTTTAAAAAAAAGTAAAATAACTGAATACTTTCCAGACATATTATCTACACTTTTCAAGCATTGTAGCGATACGTATAAAAAAAGATCACCATATATTACTAAAGTTTAGTATTTTTTACATTGATGAACATGATTAAAGTTGATTTAAACTTCTTAAACACAATATTGCATGCAATTATATTTTTAAATTACTTGGATGTATTATTTCGATATTTATATGTTTTGATAACATTTTTTTACTTGTTTTAATAAAGTCCTTAAAAAATAAAAAAATACCGTCGTTGCAACCCAAAGGCATCAATGTACAATCACGAAAATCTATGTTTTATTATTTTAATTTTCTTTTATTTTAATATAAAAGTTTTATTTTTGAACAAATAATAACGTGTTAAATAAAGTACATATTTATAATTTTTCATTAAAAATACTTTTATCCAATGGAATTTTATTTACTTATATAATTATAAGTCGATAATAAAGCGCATTATTTATTAGATATTTATTGAATGTGTTGTTTTCAAATTATTTTAAAAATAATATTTTTCGAAATTTGTTATCATCTATTATTTATAAATGTTAGAACAGATAATAAAAGTCTAATTTAAATTAATAATAAAAATTAATTATTTTTCTTAAAAATAAATTATATTAATAATTTTTTTTATTTTCTTTTTCAAAAATTTATAATGAATAAGAATTGCAATATTTTAAATAATAAACTAGCAAATAATCATAAAAATAAAAACATTAAAATTAATAATAATAATAATAATAATAATAATAATAAAATTAAATATATAATAGATAATTCTACATTATATTTTTAATCATATTGTAATAAAATTATAATGTTAAAAATTTAAATCTAAAACAAAAACAAATATTTAATTAAAAATACTACTTTCATTGTTTAATTTCAGAAAATAATAAAATTTTTTTTAATATTAATTATTATATTATTTACAAATATGGATATACAGTTGATAATGTACTTAAATTTAAAAAAAATTCAATATCGAGCTGGAAACAATTAAATTTCACATTATTCCTCTCATTATAAGTTTATAAAATATAAATCTTAGAATTTATAATTATTATCATATCAATTTTTTAAATAAATGTTTATTTATAAATTGAAGTATTTCTTATTATACCAAAACACATTTCAATATATCGAATATTTAAGATTGTACAGAAGGAAGGGAGTGATTAAAAAGAAATTGTCCACTGAACAAGTTTTTCAAATTAAATTTCTCTTTAAACAGAAATGAGGTCAACTCTGCACATATGTTATAATGTCGCTTAGTAAGAAGCAGTAAAGCTCTGATCATCTTCTATAATAATTAAATTAATATATTTACTTGTTCAATATTCGCTTTGTGAAGTTGGGAACATTCTTGTGAACAACACCTATAGACACTCAGCAAGTACTATTTGATATACATTTTCACAAAACAGCTCATTATTTAAAATTATTAAATATAAATTTTTTTATATAAAAAAATACTTCTTACATCCTTAGTTTTCTTGACAATTTTCAATAATAAATTAGGGTATTTAGGGATTTTATTGTTATATTATTTTTTAAATTAAATATTTACGGAATTAAGTAAATAATAAATTAATATTCTGTAAAGAGCATTTATATTATAAATTTTTATTAGTTATAACAAAAGAATATAAAGAATGCTTAAAAATATAAAACAAAAAACAAAAATCTTAGTACTTTAATTGTATTTACTTAATAATTATTATAAATTTTGCATTGCATTTTAGAAAAGAAAAATAAAAAATTGAAACATATATACTGTAATTCAAAATTTCTGCTTAAATATTTCTTTAATTATAATTTATTTATAAGAAATAAAGAAAAAATATAAAATTTAGTATCAGCGATAAGAATTTTTATCATTTAATTTTCATTTTTTTAAAAGCTTGTAATAATATTTGTAATAACTGTAATAAAAATTAATAACATATAGTATTTTTTTCATAGTAAAAATGAAAATTATTATTATATTTTTTTGATCTTTTAGGTTTTAAATTATGATAAAAAATTATACGTCAAATTCATAAAATAAATTTAATTAATTAGTTTTACAGATTACAATTTTAAAAATTTTTATATTTTTCATAAGTAGCTATTTATTTATTTATTTATTATATTTTTAAAAAACTTTTATTCTGCTAAACATAAATTATTAAATATTAATTTAAAAAATTAAAATTACTACACAAATATATTTCGTACAATTAAACTATAAATAAATTATGTTTTTCATATAAAACCTATACTATCTATGTCTTTTAACAATATCAAATTTCTTTATAAATTTATCAATTCACAAATAAAAAATATTTTTGTTTGAATAACACACACAAAATTATTCATTTACAGAGTGCACTGAAAACAAGAAAAACGCTCAATTATTCTAATTTATATTCTTATATCAGTTAACTGTAACGAATTGATAAAAGAAAATAGTGAACGAAAGAAATGAGTATTCAATTGATGATGCTGTTTATCGTTCTAACGCCTATTATTAGGTGTTCTGAAATAAATAAAAAGCATCAGGACAAAAATACTGTTCCTGTAAAACAAAAATTCATAAACCATAATATAATAATTTTGAAAAATTTGTCACGTGCGAATGTATTGGAACAGGTTTTGCGTCAAACTAAAGGTATCGTCAATGTTACTACAGTATCTGGAATGATGCAAGCGCCCTGCTTCTGTGGTCAAGGTTTGTGCTCCTGCTGCTCACGCATATTATTTGATCTATGGAAGCAAAAGGCTTGCGTTAATGTCACCTATGATTCAGATGAATTTGCTTTTACCACCAAAATTATAATGAATGATCAACAATTGTATACAAAAACTATTTCTGGTAAAGTTGAAATAAATCTATTAAAAAAAATTTTATTTTAACAATTATAAATTAATTTCTATAATTATTCATGCTAATGTTTTAAAGATATAATCTTTCAAATTTAAATTATACAAATTTTATAATTTAAAATGTTTTTAAAATAGAAGTTTTTTTATTCATGCATCTACATAAGAAATTTAGAACTTGTATATAAATAATGTATTTCTTTTCAATATATATATTATAAATATTTATTATTTAATGAAAACCAGTTTGATAGTTACTCAAAATCTTTTATTAACATAATATTTATCTTTTATAATTATGAGTATTTACAGAAATATGTTTTGGTGACACATAATAAATATGAATTTAAAAGTTTTTGTAAATTATTTTTTATTCAACGAATATTTATTAAAATTTTATATTAAAGTTTGATTAAAAAAATAAAAATGCCAATGAATGTAATCAAATATTCTTAAAAAACTGTGAATAAAATTTAATTAAGAAAAATATTTTATATAAAATATATGTGTGTGCATAAAAATACATATAGCAACATATTTTTATGTATGTAGCTAAATGTAAAATGGGTAATGTGATAAATAATTGACGTAGTTACTCGCTAGAGACTGGCATGAATACTTACGAGGAAACAGCCACTGTATTAATTGCTAGAATGTAAACACTTTAAGAACATAGCAATACCTAACAAGACTGTGTTCAGAATATAGGGCTAGTTATGGTCAAGCAGTTATGGTAAATATATCGATATGTCTATATAAATTCGGAAATGAAATAAAAAAGAAAAGTTGTATTTCGAAAAATTAACCTCGGTACTAACCAAATTGCCGATAATAGGTTTAACGATTATTATCAGATGTTTAGATTGATTATATTGAATGTATTCTTCAAAAGATTATAAGCATTATTGGGAAGCAAAATGTTTACGGAAAAACTATTGTTTTTTATCAAAAGACAAAAAAATAAGGCAGTCGTAAATTAAGAATGATATGACTGCTTAGTTTTGTGCTATATATGAAATTTAATTAAATACTGTTTATATGTATATGTTTACACTATGTTATCTAATAAATTTTTGAGGAAAACAGATTATAATTAATTTTGTGAATATCCAACGGTTTAAAATAAAAGATTATATTATCTTTGGGTATGCATTTAAATCAATTAAATTGTAGTCTAATTATGATTATAAATCATTACTGCAGAGAAGAATAGAACTCTAGTGTAGCACTTTAGTATTATGATTTTGTATAAAATGCAAAAAGACTTCATGTATCACATAATGTATTAAATGAAAGTATCAAGGGTTACTTCTTCAAAGGAGAAGCGACATATAATTTTTTAGATATCAAAAGTAATTAATATTTTATAACATTTCTGTTACTTGATAAATGTGGATTAATCCCCTTATATAATCCATTATAAAAATCTGTAAAATCGATGAGTAGTCTAATTAATTATCTAAGTAAATGATTTAGAAACAGTGATTGAATAACAAATAGTGACGTCATTGTACCGAATAAATATTTGAAAAACATAAGCAATCTTAAAAATTGATTCAGTAGAGAAGATATTAGATTGATAACAGCAGCTTATTACAATTATAATCTTGCGTACAATTTACTAGAAAATTTACTATAACTTTCATGAAATTAAAGCTAAAATAATGGAATATTGTAAATAGTGAGTTGTAAATTGCAATGAAACAAACGAAATATTAAAAAAATTTATTGTTAATTTGTGTAAAATTTTTTTTGTAATATTGAATTAAGTTAGATTTGAATAAATTTGTATTTAAATATTACTGATTTATGATATCAAAAATTTTTAGGTAAAAATCCGAAACCATTTTGTGTACCAATCCCAAGAGTTCCAGTAATTCGAGCTTGTATCCGATTTTATAATATATATTTTCAAGGAAGAAATGTTCATGCTTGTATTAATATGGAATGTAAATTTCAAGATACAACACTTTTTAAAGTGAGTTTCAAAACAATTATATTTAAAATATGAAATAAATTTTTGCGAATTTAGTAATAATAGCGTAAAGCTATTTATCATAATTTATTAGAACTTATTTTATTGAATCAAAATTTTTTATTAACTTGACTATTATAAGATAATTGATATTATTTTTCTATTTAAAACATGATTTAACTAAATTTACTGTAAAGACAAAATAACATTCTGAATGAAGGTAATAATCTCATTACTAACACAAAATAAGAGATGTTCTTGTCAATAACTTACTACGATAATGCAACAGTGTCCTTTTTTAAGATCACAAATTATTATATTATTACATCTATTTATTTTTGCATTCAAGTCTTGTTTCGATTTAAATATCTTATATTAATGCATATATTTGTTCAAAATCTACAGATTTGTATAAATCTATATATCTGCAATACAAATAGAGGAAAATTAAATTCAGTAATGATATAAATTTTTAAAACAAAAAAAACATACTATTACATCTCAGGTAAAAGGAAATATAAATAAATATCAATAAATAATTAATATAATAGTTACAATTTATTCAAAGAATCAATACAGTCATAAAATTTTGCAGTTAATACTATTGAAAATTAACAATTTAAATTGTATTTATCAGAAACTATTAAGAATAATTAATAAAAATATAATTACTCCAAAATTACAATACTTAGTTACAAAATGTCGAATATTATAATTAAGCTTTACTTGTTTATCGATTTAGATGCACTTTCCATAGAAGTGTTGATTTCGCAACTCTTTAATCTTGCCGAAAGGGCTGGTGTAGATGTAATGGATTTTTCTGCAGCGTGTTGTCACTCCAGAAATTTTGACACTTAAAGATCTCGGCTGTTTATAAATTATTATACTAGTGAAACGATTCGATTGACAAATTAATTCACATATAGAATCACTCTTTGTTTAAGTTGAAACACCGTATAATTAAATATATTATGGTCAGTTGTAAAATATCAAAAAGTCCCTCTCTTCATTTTGAACCGCCTTTTATAGTCTTTTGGATTTTTTATACCACTAGGACATCTTTTGAAATGAGATAGCGTAAGGTAGCGATTCTCTGATTAACAATTTTCGCTAACGATATATTTAGAGTTATCTTTTTTTAATTTCGAGGTATGTTAATTTTTATTGTGATTATGTTTCAACGGTAGTCGCAATATTCATCGCAGTATTTAATTTCATAGACAATGCAGTTAAAAATTGTAATTTTGTTTCTAGTTTCAGATTTTTCTGTGGATTTGCCTTATTGGCACATTTTATAATTTAACGTCATTGGTAATCTTGTTTATTTTCAATTTTGCGATGTAATTAAATTTGTAGAAGACAACAATTCACACACAACTATTATTTTGTTTTTTTTTTTGACAGATTTTTATTTCGTTGCATTTTATTTAACACAATAATAAAAATTTTAAAAAATTTCAAAAAAAATAGTTTAGATATTTACAGTATATTTATTATAATAAATAAATAGGATTAACTTTTTATTACAATAGTTTTGAAAATGATAAAAAACAGGTTTCTTAAATTTGAATGTACATTTGTTATAATTACTATTCATATATTAACATTGATTTTATCTAACGGTAGATTGGAATGAACTGTCTGCGACTTGGATCTAACGGCGTAGCTCTAGTAAAACCTGAAGATGGTGGTGGAATTGGCCAAATAGATATTCTGCCTGAAAACCCGGAAGATAATACTGAGCTTGATGAAAACGATGAATATTATGACAATAACGAAGATGATGATGATTTTTTCGATTAATAGAATATTATAAAACGGTTGTTCGTTAGTTTTTAAATTTTGTAAATATCTTATTTATTAGTAAAATGTTTGATAAAACCTGTGATTTCTTTTTCTCTTATTCCTTCAATTATTTTATTATATTTTATATTAAATTTAAAAGTATTTAAATGCACTATTGATTAAATAAAATATCTAATATAATACATACACAAAAACATAAGTACAGTTGTAAATATGTACTATGATAAAACCGTAAAATGCATGTCAAAAATAAATACAACAATAATTATTAAAAACTTTATAATTAAATTAAGCATTTAAAACTTTTTTTTCTATTTAATTTTTTTACTTTAAGCATATAATACCTCTGCATCATTCTCCTTCTCCTTAATTTTGCTCATCTTTACCTCCTCAAATTATGCTATTGTCTATGGAATTTCTTCATGCTCTCTACATTCTTAATATCGTAGACTATATTATTAAATAATGGCCGTTTCCTATAATTTTTTAAACATTTTTCATTCGACTACCAATAAAAAAACTTGCCGAGTTAACGGGTTTACGCAAGGAAAAAGTAAACCAAATTACTTACATGAACTGAAACTGGTTGATTTCCTTTTTTTTTTATTATTTTTGTTGCTTGTAGTTTTCTTTGCTTGTTTTCAGCAGGTAAAAATTCTTATAACTAATAAACAAAAAGTGTCTAAAAATTCCAAACTAAATAACGATTGAATAAACCCTCTTATTAAGATCCTTTGTCCTTCAAACTCAAAAATAGAGTTATGAGATCTTACTCACTACTTTTATAGTTCTTTAATATTATATTTTTCTTTTCAACCTTTTTTGAGTTTTTTTTTTTATTATTATTCATCTTTTCAAAGTAGGAATTAAATAACTTACCAATTTGATCCCGTGTGGTAAGAGAATTTAGTTTGTAAAAACCGAATAAACTGTATTTGCAGATTTTTTCATTGTAAAATCCTCTCTATTACACAGTTTTTTAAAAATAAAATTGATTAAAAAAAAAAAAAAAATACTCGCATTATTTAAAGTTACTTATATTTATGTAACGTACTTATAAATGATAAATTTTAGTTGGTTTTTTTTATTCTATTTTTTATAGAAATTTATTGATATAATTTTACATAATGTATAGTATGATTTCATTTACTTTTTATTTTTTTTGTCATTCATTTGATTAAAAGCAATTGGCATTACTTTGTTGACTAGTAATAGTAAATACTTGTCTCACTCAGTTATTCGCATACTTAATTGACTTTTTTAACATAATTATGTTTATGAATAATATCTATATAGACGTTCATAAAATTAAACATCTAATAACTTAAGAATGAATATTCAATCAAATCGTTGAAAAGTGGTGAATGAAATTTTTTTAAAGTAATCTTTAAAATTTTAAATTCCACGTAGATTATATATTAAAAAAAAAATAAATAAATAAATAAAACATAAAATATCAAAAATTATATAAAAGAAATTTTCCTAATTATTTCTTAGAAACACCGCGCTGGAAACGCATGAATCAATACACTGCAGAAAACAACAGTGTGACAAATTGCAACATGTTTTACAGCATGAAATTATTTCGTATGTAATGTAATATTGCCACTCAAATTATGCACCTTATAATAGTAATTAGAGAAATAATTATACTAGTGAATTAATTGCAACAAATTAAGACTTTAAATGCATTAGACGAAAAATATTTTTTAATTGCATATTATGACACTCATACGAACATTATGTGAAACAAAACTTATATTTATATATGTATACGAATTTGAAAATAATTATTGTAACATGTTTATTTTGAATAATAAATTAAAAAATTATGTTGTTTACATTGATTAATAAAATTTAGAATTTAGAAATTACGTATATATTTTGATGTATTATATTAAACTATAAAATATAAAGTTAATGGTCTTTATTTTACGTGATTTAGACAAATTTTTTATAGAATAATCAATATAAATAAATAAAAAATCTCAAGGTATTAATAATTCGAATTTATCGCCCGTTTAATTATTAAAGTATATTTATTTTTTTTATATTCAGGTGTTTAAAAAAATTCTTTTTTTTTTCTTTATATTAAAAAAGCATTAGGGAAAAAAAAATCCATTGCAACTTACATTAATACATAATTTTATAATATTAATTTATTTTACACATATATTGATGCGATTGTAGTTTATTAAAACATTTATTTTAATTTTTTTTTTAGGTGTTAACTAAAGTTAGAATAAATGGAACTATCGTTTCGTTAAAATTTAAATTTTTTGTTGTTTTTTTTCTTAAACTCTCGAGCTACCTTCAAACAGTTTGTTAAATCCTGTTCAAATTAATCGCAATATAAGATCTTTTTTACTTAAAGTGAATAACTATATAAGTATCATTTTATTGCAACTTTATGTTTAAGAAATCTTGGCATCTTCATTTGAAATTTTCATATCGTTAAATATTAGTTAACATTTCTATACAACTTTTATATGAAAAGACGTAATATCTTTAATATTGATTCTTTTATTCATTACTTTATTAGATTTTTTTATTTACAATTTTTATATATAATTAAATTTAGTTTTTTAATTACTTTATTGTGTACATTTCACAATTTTAAAATCAATATGCCAAACAATTAGTGTTAAATGTAATAAAATTTATTTTACATTAATAAAATAAATATCAATTAAAATATAATTTAATTCAACTTTTATAACACAATTATATAAACATGTTTTTAAAAAAATAGCAGAACTGTTTAAAAATTACACTATTACAAAGGAAGACGTATTAAATTTTATAATAAATCATTTTATCAGTAAATGAAAATATTAATAAAATTGAAAAATAGTAAATATAAAAATAAGATGAAAATATATTTACAGAAGAAATTCAGATATATTCATATTACCATCAATACATTTATACATCTAAAACTGACAGAACAACGTCTTTCAGAACCTACTTATTTATATATAAAATGCAAATATCTTGTTTGAAAATTTTCAGGTTATTTAAAGGATATTTATTAAAAACATTTTTTTTAATAAATTCTTTTAATAAATTTAATAGTGATGCAGGAATGTTCCGATGACAATTACTACATGTATTAGATCTGAAATCATAAATAATGAACATTGATTTGCTAATGAATCTTTCTTTTGCAAACTATACAATTCCAGCTATCACGAACCTTTAGTAGCGATATTCATCATTGAAACGTTGCGACATCATTATTAATTTTTAAACATTCATTCTTTCAACAAAAATGGTTTTTTAGTCACTTAATTTTATATAAAAAATTTAATTATTTTCATGAACAATAGCGAAGAAATTTTTATTTGTAATTATTATCTTTAAGTTTAATTTATAAGATAATTTAAATTTCTGAAGGTATTAAAATATCTTAGCAAAAAATGTGTACATATTTTTCACAGGTAATATATAAAATAATTAATATAAATATTAAATCACAATTATACTTATTAAATAGTAAATTAGAATTATTAATAATTGTGTAAATTCTTTGTTGTCATATTGTATAATGAAATTAAATAATTAAGAACAAATATAATTTTTTTACACTTAAGTTTGTACATAGTAAATAATTAAATGCAGATTTTAATTTTCGTATATTCAAACTGTTGACAAATACTGTATAAATTAATAAAATATGAGTTAGTATTTCTTTGCACTGGTTATATTATAAAGATTTTCTCTTATTTAGTATGATGAAGATATAATTAATATGAAGAATAATTTTTATTTCAGTATCATGAGAGAATTATGATTCATTCCAACAATTGTCATAATAATACTGATTATTTATATTACTTTATTTTCTTCTTATATATAATATTTATTTATTATCCAGGATGTAACTTTGTGCAAGGCACAAATTTACTATTTTTGTATCAACATAGGTTATGTAATTATTTTCCGTACGTAAAACTGTATTAATTTAAAAAACAATTTCAAGCCAAACAATTTCAGAAAGATATAGTAATGAAATATTAGTAAAAAACATTATGATAAGTTTTTTTGTATGTTTTATAATTGAATATGTCATCTAGAAAATTTATTGTTATGAAAATAACAATAAAAATAACTTGTAACAAAATTCCATTAACTTCTGAAAAAATAAAAAATAAATTTAGTAGCGTAATTAATATACACGCGCACGCACACACATTTACTTTAGTTTATAAGAATTTTTGTTTCTTTTATTCAAGTTTTTGTTTTTTATCGTTAATTAAGTAATATAACTAATATAATATACAGAATTATAAACTTTCGAACTATATGAATATCAGCGTAATTTTTTTTATTATGTCCAAAATGTTTATATATTCGAAAATTTGAGGTATGATAATTAAACTTTTAAGAATAATTAAATTAAACAATAATCATTACTGTGATTTTTTTTCGATTATTGTATGACACATTCTAATAACATCAGAAATATTAAATGAAATAAAATTTGTATACAATTTGTATTCAAATATAATTGCATATAAATCGTACCAGTAATTGAAATTTTAGACTAGATGTGATGGAGCTTAAGGTTTTGAACTCCTGATGAGTTCGATCAGGATTTTGAATCATTTGCGTCATCGATGCGCCTATCTGTTCCTAATGATAATAAATTTTGAAATTCCACTTCGAGAATTTGTCTTGCCTGAAATGAATAAAATATAATTAGCACATTATATAAATTACACATGTATATACATTGTTCCTTATTTAATTCTTTCACACACACACAGTTTCATTTTGTCATTCTATTTCTATTATATATATAATCATTATTGCGATGGTTAATTATATTCAGTTATAAATTCATAATAATATTAAATTGATTATG
Organism: Eupristina koningsbergeri; assembly: GCA_018907245.1. Classification (NCBI taxonomy): domain Eukaryota; kingdom Metazoa; phylum Arthropoda; class Insecta; order Hymenoptera; family Agaonidae; genus Eupristina; species Eupristina koningsbergeri. The sequence goes on from JACCHV010000092.1 coordinate 578,004, forward strand.
CTATTAATGTACCTGTATATTTTGAGTAGGTATTTGAAGATGTAAAGCTAAGCAATTAGCATCAAAACTTTCATCAAGAGCAATAAGAGCACCATGAACTCCGGATTCTAGAAGACTATTTGCGTATTCCTAAAAACAAAAGTTTGTTTTTTTTTTATAAATTCAAAATAAAAATTTTTCTTAAATTATTAAATAATATACCTTTAAGCCAATCGATTGTATCCATCTGATACAACGCTCATTACTCCACACGAGTACATCGATATTTGCATCTTCAACTATTCGTCTTCTATTTTCTAATTGTTGTTTATCATAATTTAATCTTTTTAAACAGGCAATACCATATTGTAGGCTTGTTCTAAAAGCAGAACATAACATTTTAAATATATAAACTAATTGTGTATGTGTATGTGTATGTGTATGAATACAAATCATAAATATTAAATAACTGTAATAAGAAACTAAAATAGATTACTGCTTAAAAATACTGAATTGAAATGGATGATACATTTTGTCGGATTAAGTAATTGTAGAAAAGGTTACATGAGAACGTGAGTGCAAATAACTATGATTTTGTCATTTGCGATAAGGCATCGTAAATCAAAACATGAAATGTAGGTTTGAGAAGGTATGATCATTTAATTTTTGCAGGATCAAACATCACCGCAAAATTCTGAATAGCACAAATCTGTGATCCGTGCTCAGATTCGTCGATAAACACATTCGGGATAAGTATAGAAAAATAGTCTGGAAAATAAATTGATAAGGATTTTTCTATCGATAATTATAATAAATACAACTAACATTGTAGAAAATAAGTTTATATATGGAAAATAAAAATAGTCTATAAGTATTTCTTTTTTTGTTAAATTATGAGGTTTTTTATTACAGCCACTTACGAGCTCAGTATTAAAATAAAATATTTATGCTTTCTCACCACAAAATAAAAACATCGTTTACGTCAGGTCCAAACTTAAATATAAAAAGAAGCAACAGACGGACCTGGCACAATACGAACTACAAAAATTAGCACCCTGCGCCTTTAATATATTTTAATTTTTCATTAATTATACGTAGTTTTATTACATATATTTATATTCAATTAAAAAACTTAATTTTTTTTTAAATTATAAAAATATAAATAAATATAAGAGAAAACATTAAAATAATAACACTAAAATCCCCCCTTATATCCTTTTCCGTGAGTCGATATTGGTAATCCTGTACACGTGTTTCTGTTAGTGTTCTCCGATAAATATAACAGTGTAAAAAGTTCTCTCCCAAAGAATGTGTGAAATGCATTAGTACATATGTAAAAATTAAAATTAAAAATTAAAGTGTTACGGAACGACAATTTCAGGTATGTCAATTAATTTAAAAGTTCATAGTGGATGAAATAATTCATTTTCTTTAATTGTATTTTTAATGGTTTCAAGTAAATAAAAAAAATTTTTTAGCGTTATAAAATTTATTAAAAAAAAAAATATTTACAGATATATAGGTTTCACGTAAGTAAAAAGCCATATTAAAATACTTAGAAGGTTTACTTAATTTAATAAAACTACAAAACATTTTTCATTTTCATATGATGATAATTTTATATTTATTCAGAAATATTTAATAAAAAAATATTAAACATTATATTATAATGATCTTTATTATTATTTATTTTTATAAAAATATAAATTATAATCACATGAAAATAAAAAATGATTTTAGTTTACTAAATTAAGTACAATTTCTAAATATTTTAATTTGGCTTTTAACGTACTCGTAGTTTGTATATTTATACACCGCATTTTTTTTAATAGGTTTTACAGCACTAAAAAAATTTATTTCGTTGGGCCTGGACTTATCGGGGTCGCTAGTGTCACCAATTGTTCACGAGAAAGAAAGAAGATATTTAATCCGCCATGGTTATTTCTTCTACTTAACATGGGGTTAAGTGTAAGTGTTTTGCGATTTACGTGAAAAGTCAAAGAGGGCATACCAAGATTAGTTTATTTGTATCACGAAAAAATAGTACTCTGCACTTTACATATCCCCCTATGTTCTTTTTCATGAGCCGACACTGGTAATCCGGTTCTTGTGTTTACGTTGTTATTTCTTAAAATTACGAACCAGTGTAACACAGAACAGAGATTAAGTAGCGTAAAAAATGTTGTTTTTATGTATAAAATCATTTTCTATTTTCTTGTGTTATAAATATTTATGTATTACATTTAATATTAAATTTGTTCTTATATGTACAACATAATTACATTTATGAATGAAACAAATAAGCGAATGTTAGATTTTAACAAGCACCTTTATTTGAAGTATATTTGTATATATGTATATAATTGAATATAAATATATAAGATTATTACAATGTTGGACTACAAATATTTTAAAATAATATATATTAGTCTTTTAATTTGTGAATTCGAGAAAATCTTTTCTTAGGTAAGTAACAGGACAAAATAATACTTTAAAACACATTTGTGACGAATTGTAAATTTTCAATTTTGGCACAGGTAAAGTAATAAATTTATTACATTGTCCTTTTATTTGTCTATGAAAAGATTTTCTACAGCTTCCGAATTAAAAAATTGATATATTTTACTTTAAAAATTTTGTAGTCCAATATTGTAGCAATCTCATATACATGTATTTATTTATATACATAAAAACAGTTTTATTTGTATTTTAATATTTAACATAATATATACAAATATATATAATAGAATAGTAATTGTCAAATCCTAAAATTTCTTTATTGATTTTATACATAAATGTAAATTTTTTTTAACATATAATTTTTGTTATATTTGATATTAATGGTCATTTCCAGGCTAGAATTTTTAAAAGGCGGATGAAATATTTTTTTTATGAGCACTTCAAAATCTATTAAAAATAACACAAGTATAAATAATATTAACTACGGATAAAAGAAATAGACATCTGAAATATTTTCAAGATTGAAAGTAATTTAGTATAAGTGAAAAACATTTTTATTAATAACATTATAATGATTTCTATTTTCTTATATTTATAAAAAAATCATTAAAATATAAATTATAATCATATTAAAGTAAAAAATGTATTTCAGTTGTACTAGGTTATTTTTAGCACTCAAAATATCTCAGATGTTTATTTCTTTTACCCGTAGTTCAAAAATCTATATTTATCGATTTTTTTTAAAGATAGGTTTTAAAGCGCTTATAAAAAATTTGTTTTAGCTTTCCCTGTATCCACGTGTATCGCTAAAATCGCTTAGGAAGTGCGAGAGAAAGAAAGAGGATATTTTAAGCACCATGTTTATTTCTTATATATAGCATTAAACTTATCATTCTCTTAATCTCAGTTCTGTATAACTGATCTTCCAAGGGTTCCTCATTGGTTATTGAGTAAATAACGTCAAATGCTTATACTCGATATTTTTACTGAATATCTACAGTTTATGATTATGAAATATATTAGGAATTATAAAATGAATATTTTGAAAGATGAAAAGAAGGGAACATTTGCATGAATTTACAAATAAGGGAAAATATTTTTACTTTTTGAAAAACACCAAGAGAAAATCACCTTACAATTATTCCTTGCTAATTCTATAAAAAAAAGAGAGAAATCTGATGGAAAAGTAAAAATTCAGATGGTATGAATGCCTAAAATTAAATAAATTAAATAAAATAAAAATAATTTAATGTTCTATACAGTATGTTTGACGTTATTACCCAACGATGAATAGCACTAATTATCTCTACTTCAGTAATGCTTTCGAACTCAAATATACAATTATTCATAGTAATTGTAATCTTGAATAATGATAAATAATACAGTAAAATCTATGCATTCGATATACATTAATTTTTTATTTATTTAACTATATGATCAATGTAAGTAAATCTCATTATTAATCATAGATATATTAAATTTAATATATGTCAACTATAAATAATGTTGAAGATGAAATGTTGTTGAAATCCAATTTCAACATTCTAGTAATTAATTTTTTATTGGGTTTTTATTGAAATTCTCTAGGTAACTTAGTAAATAAAATAATAAAAATATTTTCTTTTAGTATTATATAATATAAACGATTTGAAAATATTAAAAACAGTGATTATAATAAACTTTACCGATACAAAGTAAATTAGTAAAAAGAAGTTCATATTAACATATAATTTTGATTGTATTTCTCTTTTTTTAGATTATTTATGTAATAAAACGCTAATATTAATTCATTGAGAATTAATTTATGATTATTATTATTAAAATTAAAATTAAATGTTAAAAATTAAATATTAAAATATTTATGTTATAAAAACATAAAAATTACTGAAAAAGTTATGAATTTTTTAAATCATATTACTTCTATATTTTAAAATATTTAATAGTTGTTACCTATGAAAATTATCCACCATTCGAAGTTGGCCTCGCAGATCTTTTTTTGTTAAATGGTCTAACATTCTAGCATCTACAAGACACTCCATATAAGTTGATCGATATTGTGGTAAGCCAAGACTTGGTAACCAAAAATTTCCTATCCATTCATGATTCATATCACCAAACGCTAGAGTAGTTCGTGACGTTTTTGGAGCCGATGGACTTGTTAGAGAAACCATTTCTTGAATTGCTAGTCTTAATTTTAATCGATGTAATGGATTACTAAAACACAATAATTATTTATTTTAAAATCTTATCGTTAAATAATTTCTGAATAAATTAAAAGAAAATTTGCCAATGAATTGTTTAATAGTATATTATTTATTTAATAAAAATATTGAAAATGCAATAAATTATTTAATTATAATAAATTAACTAATCTTTATTTTTTAAATTAATTTTAACATTATTTAAAAATGAGTATTCCATTCTATTTTTTTCTAAAGTACTGTATTGAAATTATAAAAATTCTCTTTTTGATACGCACGACTATGTTAAATAAAAGTTTTATAAGAGTGTAAATTTAAACTTTTATTATTGAATAGATGAATAAAATGAACAAAAAAAATTAAAAAACACATGATAAAAAAAGATTTTTTTTTATCATTATCATTATTATTATTATTACCTAATACCAATTTCGCGTTGAATCTCAGTGTCGCTAAGAGCACTCATAATAGCGCCACTTTTAACATTTGCTCGACAAGCGGCTACATACCAAGCGGGCATGCCTACCCACAATTCTAACCATGCAACTATCGTTGGTCCATTCCACAATGCAAATGGTGTCCCGGCTTTCATTGCTTCAGTGAGCAGTTCGTGTCTTGAAGTATCAAGCATACTATAAAATATAAACCATAACAATTTATATGTAATTCCATAACTGCTTTATAAATGTAGTTAAACTATATTACCACTTTCGATCAGTTTTATTTCTGATTATCAGAGATAGAATATTTTACAATTAAATATTAATTTTATTACTATAATATGTATTATATAAATATTGAAAAATAATACAATATTCTTATTCAAAAAACTTTATTTATACAAGGGGCCAAATTTTTTTTTTATCAAATATCAATTTTTAAAGTTGAATAAAATTGTATTTTTCAGTATTTATTCATAATTATTCATGTTGGAGTAATAGGAATAAAAAAATGCTAAGAAATTTATATACCAGGGAAATTTACTAATAAAAAATTTTTTCAAAACAAGACAAAAATAAAATAAATATTTCTTTTTTTTTTTAAATAATAAAAAAATATGTAAAATAAACTTTGGAATATAGAAAAAATTTAATACTTTAAAAGATAATATAATTTCTGAAAAATAAAAATTAAAATATGTGTAGTTTTAAGATATAGTAGGTCTATTGTATTGATGAAGTAGATAAAGACAAAACTTTGGTATAGAAGACTATAACAATTCAATATTTTACTTAATATTTCTTCATCAATTTTAATAATATTATAAAATGAAAAATTTAAATGAATATGATAACGAGAATTGTAAGCGTGAACAAGATCAAATAATATAAATGAAAATTAAAACCACTTTATTTAATAACGAATTGAGACCAACAATTAAAGTCACGTTCAATTAAACAATATCATAATATCAACAAATTATTACTAAAACGTACAAAATAATATAAAGAGAATAAGGACAATAAGGACTGTGCGATAATCCACATTTTTGCGAATTGTGTGATTCTTGTATTAAAGTGTATATTGTTTCAACTGAATTCCTTGTGCAAGTGGAGAGATGAGCTGCGGAGATCGACGGCTAGCGGAGCCGTTGCAGAAGAACGTGAAATTCTACGGCATTCCCGAGCAGCGAAGTCACCTTCAGCAGTAATGACTCGAAATCCTTCTGGCTCCTTCAAGAAGGGGGAAGGAGTGACTTGCGGAAAGCGACGCAACCCACGGCGGGGGACTGTGATTTCACGAGGAATCGCAGAAAACTTTTCCCCCCACAGGGGGGTTTTTATGCCCAGGTAACAGTAAATAAAAATTATTCAAAATAAATTGCAAACTTAATTTTCGTTATTTTATTTCGGCCTCACCCTTGTCTGTTCCAATAGTAAATTCTATACAATTATATACGCTCGCTTTTCATAAATCATTTATCTGGCATAAGAAATTTCTCACTGAATATCGAAAGAAAAGGATTTTTTCAATAATTGCAAGAAATGTTCTAATTCAAACGTTACATTTAATTTCAATAATTTATATGAGTAAAACGTTCTTTTGCAATTATACTTCTTATCTGATTTGTATTATTTATTTTATTCATTTCATATTAAATCATTCACGAGCCACGCGTGCATTCTTTTATTCAAACGGCAAGCTACGTCAGCACTTATCGAAATACCTGCACGGATTGTATATGTAGTGAAGTCAATCTCCACCATACCTGACAGTCGCAACTACGTAGTTATAAAAAAAGAAAATTTAAATGAAACCACGATGTAGAAAATTTACATCTAGACGCGAGATAGATCTTTTATATAATGAAAAGCGAGAAACAAATATAAATAATAGACTGAATGAGAAAGTGTAAGTTAGTACTATGATTGGATCCATCAAACCAACACGTACATGTGATCATTGCTCTAATATACAATAATAAATTATTTTATTATTAATAACTTGATTATCATTAATCCATAATAACTTGAAAAAAGTACTAAATTTACAAATACCTTCATCAATACATAATAATATTTTAATGCATTTTTATTTCGTTTTGTAGACTGATATTTTTAATCCTAACAGTGAAACTGTTCAACTTTGAAATTTTTTCATCTATTTTTATCTGGTACAGTTCAACACGACAAAATAGTAGATAGGTTGAAAAAAATTTTGTGATTATATTTATTGGTTAAATTATTCAAATATAACATTACAAGTATCTGCATCACCTCCACTAATACATACAAAAGTCTATAGTCAATACGATATCTCTAAAAATCCTAGATAAAATCGTACAATCTATTGATTTTAAATTTTACGTTAATAACGGTAAAATGATTCGTTCAAGTTCAAACAAGTAAAGATTTATTTCATTTTTTTCAAATATTTTCTTACTTAATGTTTACTATAAAATAATACATTGAAGAAATTTTCAATAATACATTTATACACAAATTGTAATGCAATAATAAAAGAAATAAAAATTTTAACACTAAATTTTATGACGTTTTAATACTCTGTAAATTATAATTATTGTACATTACAGTTAAAGTTTTTTTTAATACCTTTTCTTTTTTCTACGATCAAAATCACTGTTATTGCAAAGTGTTCCAGCTACTGAACCAGTCATAATGTCTCCGTAATCGGGATCGGGTGTGTTGATACCTATTCCAGAAATATCAACAGATATTGCAGCATCCTTGCCTTTATTAATCTAAACAAAAATGTTTACATTATTATAAACATTTTATAATCGTATACATAATTTATATATTAAATAAATTATGTGAAAAATTTTGTTGTTGGAGGTAACGATAATTTGTAATTTCATGTTTTTCTTTCATTTAAAATTTTAAAAATGGAAAATGATAAAAAAAAAAAATTATAAGTATGAGTAAAGTATCTCACTTTATCTTTTTTACTGAAGAATCTGCCAAGACTGCTTTTGATACCTTTTTTCTTTTGGGCTGCAGCAACGGCTGCAGCTGTCGCTGGGCTCATTGTTACCGGTATATGTAAATGATGGGAACTTGCAAGATGACCAATTGGTAGACCACAGGCAAGGTTATTCTTGTACAAGCTGTCCTGACTGCTGTGTCGCGAAGACAATGGAGAAGGAGTCCCAGATTTGAATGTCCCATTGTTATGGTGCCCATGCCTGCATAGCATGGTACGCTAATCTATTCCACTAGTTTCTACTTCTAAATATACATATAAATGCACGCCAAAAGCCAATGATTTCTTCAGACTATTTATTCCATTCCCAGATATTAATCATGTGTATTTCAGTAGTGCAAATCATTTTTTTTTTTTAAATTTTACTATAATTTTAAAAGGTCTTTAATTATTTACCAAATGATTCTTAATTCAATAAATGTAATTACATGAAACACGTTTTAATTCGGTATTAATTTATATACAATTACCACAGTATTATCCTTAAAATTTATTCATAGACATTTATGAAAATTATAGTTTTTTATAAGTTCTTAAAGCTATTTTAAAAAATTTAGTTTTTTATTAAAATGAAAAAAGTATTATTATTTACGTATTTATAATAAAGGAAAATATTAATTATTACATAAACATTAAATACAATTGAAAACAAAAAAGAATTAAAATTTTATAGAAACTAATATATACTGCATTATGAATAATATTTATGAACCAAAATAATAATTTATTACGGTATACATAAGCTTTTGCAAGTAACGAATGATATCTCTTAAGAATTTTTTAATAAATGAAAAATAGATTTTAATACCTGAACATAAAAGACTTTAAATTGCAATGATTATTACTAAAAAAAAATCTACTAGATAATAACTTTTTTTCAATAAGGTAAAATTATAAATAATAATATATTGACTAATTAAAAATTTGTAAAGATATTCTTCGTATAATAATATTAAATTATTAGGACTCATAAGTATGTATATTAAAATACATCAATGAATGTTTAATCAACATTTTGATGGGCAATATCCTAATCCTTGTCAAGCCTTCAATCAAATCAATAAATTTTAATTTCAACATTTTTAAAACCAAATTATGACAAGTAATTACAATAAGTATTTTGGTTAATTGCAATAATTTATGTGTAGATGTTTCATGATTATTATTATTATTGTTATCCTCTTTATTGATCATATTGTTACGAATTTGAACGTGGATCATTTCCAATAAAACTTTTCATACAATTTTGCCAATGATAAAATGTACTAGTATTTTGTTCATCTAATTCGTGTTTATTGTTTCAAACGTGTACAGACATAATCAAAAAATTATTCTTACATTCCTTTAATACTCACCTACCCTTGTTACAAGGTTTTCCTGAACCAAGACCTTGAATTTCTACAAATAAATTTCACCAATATACGCTGCAACCCATTCTTTATACTTAATTTTATAAACAGTATTATTTTGTTCTAATTTATTAATTTTATCTTTTCCATTTAAATAACTTTATTTAGTTTTTTATTTAATAAAGAAATACTGATTAAAAAAGTTGATAAGTATTAAAGCACCATATTTACAAGCTTTATTCTTTATTGAATTTGTGTTTGTTGACATTAGATTGAGAAAAATAAAATATATAGAATTCCAAAACATTATTTTATAAAATGCGTAAATAATATTTATGAAAAATATTCATTATTGTGATTTGTTTTTAAAAATGTTGAAATTAAAATCTATTAATTTCATTGAAGACTCAAGGATAGAGATAATACCCATCAAAACGTTATTGTTCAAACATTCATTGGTTTATTTCAATATCTACATATACTTAAGGATCTATATAATTTAATTTATTCCATTTATTGTTTGATGTTGCATGTATAGATTAAAAACAGTATGATGTTATATTATGTAGGTGTGCCCTAAAAAGCAGGATTGTAGTGAATAATTTTGTGAAGTAAATTAAAATTGAGTATTAGTCTTATATGGTTATTTTTAAAAGATACTTAAAAGAAATATATACTATCTATAAATTATTCATTTCAACGATTGCTTATCGTTAACATCAGTAGTGAAAATCAAAGGTAACATTTAATAGTTCTTAAATATATATAATCGAGAAATTTTATTAATTTATAAAAATTTTATTTTATGAAATTTGATGATATTTCATAAATATTTTGTAAACTATAGATAATATAGTTTCTAAAAATTATTAATAAAATTATTTGAACAAAATTGTTTTTATTTTTCTAAATAAATTTATTTAAAACTTAACGGTTATTTTTATGACCTTTTTAAAAGTGTTAAGTATTTACAAAATGGTTACATTAGAATATTTAAAATTTAACTATATTAATAGAAGTATGAGGCTAAAATTACAGAAAAAATGATCATAATATGAATCTTTTTATTTTGCTCTCATTGAAGTTATTAAAGGAATTGTAAAAGAAAAAATTTTGATTGCCCAGATAAAGAATTTTAATATTCTGTTGACAACCACTCATCATTTTCTTCATTGAAATAAGGCAGAAATGTCTATTATGAATAACTAGACAAATTTGGAGATTGTTCTCGCAATAAGGGTTTTTATTACTACTATTAAAAAATAACAATCCACTATTGTAGTTTAAAATATCACATTGGAAATACAATAATTATTTTTGGAATCATTTATCTTATATGCTTTTAGACTTTCAACCTTCAATTTGTACCCGATAAAAGTAATATTTAACATATAATATTAATTGTATTAATTAATAATTGATTTTAATAAAAATTGTTAATCAATAAATTCTCATTTGTAATATTCTAAAACTGATATTTATTATTATTTTATATTTTATCCATTAATTTAAAATTAATTTAAGTTTTAAGAATTAGATAATGCACATTCAATTTTATTTATTTAATAAATTAATTAAAAATATTTATTAAAATTTAAATATATCTATAATTAAAATTAAAGTATAATTTAATTTAATATAAAGTAAATAATTTAAACAGTTTATAATCTCAGTTTATAATAAATAATTATCAGATTTGCCATCAAAACTATAAAAAATAAAGTTTTTAATACTCTTTATATGTTTCTTGATCTAAGCGTTCGAAAAGTACTAATTTTTTTGAGTTATACTAAATAAATCCATTAATACAAAAGTGTAATATAAGAAAAGTAGTGTATAAATTAGAATGCTAAATATAATTGCAATTTAGACTTAAAATCATATACATAGTCCATCTGAAAAGTATTGAGGATTTTTTTTTTTTTTTAAACCGTGATTTATTGTAGTGATTTCTGGGAGGTCGGAAAATGTGCACGAAAGTTTTTGCTATTTGTTTCTTTCTCATTTTTTTAAATGTCTAATTATTAAAAGTTGCAGCATTTGTATTCGCGTGAACGATGTTTTTTAGTTTTGCAACAGAGCGCGATGGAGCATCTGTTGGGACTTATCTACATTTTAAAAATTTGTTTATGGCATGACAAAATGATGTTCAGACTTTTAAATGTTAAAAAATTTTTTAAGGATAAAATTACGTCTAAATTGAAATTTCAAAAATAGCATAAGGCTTTCAAGAAGTCATCGTTGAACCTCATTCTCAGCAACCAAAAACAACCAAATCTATTCTAATGCCAAGCGTGTGCACAAAATTTTGCGTCCAAACCATCATTTAAATATTAAGGTAATCGATGACACCTTGAATTTATTTAACAATTGCATTTATTTATACTTAAAAATCTTTTTTAAAAATTTTCAGTGTTTTTATCAAGCCACAAACCAAAATTTCACTGCATAGCGATATTTTACTCATCGCACCATGTTACAAGATTGAAAAACACGTTTTGCATGAAATAAAATCTTGTCACTTCTAATCTAGGGATCGAAAAAAATTTGCCTAAACATGTTTCGTCCTCTTCGAAATCGCTATAATAAATAACAGCTTAAAAAAAAAAAAAAAAAAAAAAAACCCTCGATACTTTTTAAATAGACCATATATATGAAGATTAAGAAATTAATTTATTTAAAATGATTACAGAAATTCTGGCTGAAATAATACTCATTTTGTATCTGCATAAGTTATCTTTATTTTATTTTCAATACGAAACAAAATGGTTAAATTTTGTTTGCAGCAGAAGATATCAATAAAAGCATGCAATATAAAATGATTAACTAACCTGAGCATTGAGTAATTACCAGGAATTCCAGTTTGAACCGTACGCCTGTGAAACAGAATAGAAATAAAAATAAAATAGTTTTTTTAAAAAAAATCTTTTAATAAGATATATTTATGTGTGTATATAAGTTGAATTTTCTTATTAATAAATATTTTATTTTTTACCTAATATAGTTGCAAAAGTATTGTTAACTAATTTTTTAAATTTAAATATAATTTAAAATTTTGTTTTGGTTGATTATGAAAATATATTTTTTTAGTACATGATTTTTAATTTTACATCTTTAAAATTTTTTTAAAGATATCATTAATATATTAAATAGATTTAACAGAGAATATTTATTTATTACCAAATTCTTGTTTTTATTCAACAACAATTTGTATTATGCTTCTTTGAATTTAGGAAATCTACATGTTTATTTAGTAAAATAAACAATATCCAATAAAAGATGTTCAGTTTAATATAATATAATATAATATGAAAGGGGTGAGGGAGATAAGTGATTGTCGGGTTAATTAATAAACAACAATTAAACCTCACAATAATCAATTTATTGGCTCTGCAATTACAAAAAAGGGCGTAAAAAACCCCTCTCGTTCGAGATGAAAAAGCCAGACTCTTACACTTAACACTGATGCGCTGCGGTGGAGGAGTCGTGTCTCGGTGCCTGTTCAGCTGCGTCCTCCGCTGCGAGCTGGTATGATCATCTGGTGATCGGGCCGCTGGAGCGACAATATGGAGCCGGTGGGGTTGAAATTTCTCTCAAAACGAGGAGATTAGCCTTGGTTGCGTGGGTCCACCCTCGTGCGACCACACATACAAAATTCCTCGCACTCGCAAGGCACGCGCGAGCATGAAGCCGCTCGGGGATGATGCGCAGATCACCCAGGTTCGAACCGCGTGCAGCGTCGGTAATTTTCAGTACAAGAAAATTCGGTTGCGGAAAACCTAACGTACGAATTCGGGGTTCCACACAGGAGTGACGCGCAGTTTGCGGGGAGAAAGCGTCCTCCTGCGTGTCAAGAGTTCCGGGTCCCCATATAATTAAGGCCCGCCCTTGTCCTTAAAATTGAAGTTAAGCGGCGCGGTCGATTGCCAACGGAAAAGCCGACGGCAAGAGAAAGCGTCGAACAACGTTTTTAATGAATTCAAAGATCGAATTCCTGAATTTCATAATTGCATACATAATATGCAACGTATAATCTTTTTATAATATTAATGACTGAACAAATGTACTAAAATAAAAAATAAATAATTTTTATTGTATAATTTTAAAAGAAAGCTTCCAAACATATAAATAACATAAATTTTGTCGAGTAACAAAAAATGAGCATTCAGGAAATGGTTGAAGAATTTGAAAATTTACGTAGATGCTTGAAATTTGCTAACAATAAAATTTTTAATTTCTTATTAACGAATTTATGAATTTTTGTAATTTTTGTTTTAATTAATTAAGGAAATTTGAGAAAATTTACTTGTTTAATTTTAATTAAAAACAAAAAGAAAACGTATTTTATTTGACAATTTTATTTAGTTTAACGATAATATTGTGCTCCACATATCAAACTTTGATAAAAAATATTTTAAAAGTATTAATTGTGAAATCAGAATCCACCTAATTCCTAATGTATTATTTATTTTAATTATTTGTTCCTAAATTTTATAAGTTTATAATATATGAAAGGTTAAAAAAATATTGCTTAATGATTAAATTAAGTCTAAATAAAGGAAATTTTTTATTCGTATTATATTTATATGTACTATATTTTTACAACAATAATTTTTCCGTCTATTTATTGTGATTTTTCCAATTTATAATCGTATTGAATAAGCGTTGAAATGTTTTTTCTTTCTTTTTATAAAAGTATAATCCTTTTTAAAAGTTTTATATTTCTGCTATTTCTATTAATAGTGTAAATACATACCGCCTGATTTCTTCCTGACTATTGGCTAGAGCTTGTACGACAGTTTCGATTCCAAGGGATTTTCCCGTGAGTGGCGAAGCTATTTCATTACCACCAGTACATGTAAAAGTGTTATTTCTTTCTGTCACGTTGTGTAATTCTTCACCAGAAAGCTGCAACTATTAAAAATAGAAAATATCATTCAATATTTTATTATTTTCAGTACTAAGCCTATAACTTATCCGTTAACGAATCTTTTAAATATGACCACTTATTGATTATCAGCAATCGAACAACAAGGAGTTGCTGAATATAATAATAATAAGAAATAATATAGTAATAATACCGAAAATAAAAAAATCATATAATAATTATTTACTACATCATAAGTTCGACTAAATTATTGTTTAGAATGTAAACAAATATAAATGATTACTCCATATTAAATATAATTATTTAATTTGAAGTTTGATATGATGCACCTTCCATAATTATTATATTATTATAAATTGGTGATCCCAAGAGGTGCAGGGTGAACAAAAACAAGTCTATTCAATTCTTTGCGTCGACGTTTCGGCAAATATCACTTGTCCTTATCGAGACTGTTTATTCAACAAATAATAATTACATAAGTTAACAAATTATTTATTACATATGTATAATATAACAATTTTGTTTATAATTACCACTTAATATTAGAATGTAGATATTCAACGACTTGTCAGTCGTAACGTCATTATGTCAACTGTAAACAAATATCATTTCACCTCAATATATAAATCATTTGACGTCACACTCTACGTCATATTGTTGTGATTCGTCATATTATTGAGGATCATATGATATTTATTATTGACACTTTGTGTGTCCTCTTGTCTGTTAATGGTATTATTATTAATCTTAATGTAAATTTTTATTGTAAATTTCGGAAATTAAACGTTTTTTATAATTGTTCTCATTATCAAGAATGTCTACATTATCCCGATCAATCACGTGTCCTTTATCTCGTGCATGGGCTGCAATAACCGATTTATGATTGTTGTCTTTTTTATGCTCATTAATTCTTGTTTTTTAATTTCTTTTTGTTTCTTCAACGTATACAGATGAGCAGTCCTTACATTTTATTTTGTACACAATGTTAGTTTTTTCTTCCTTTATCGTAACGTCTTTTCTTTTTGTGATAACAGAATTCAGTTTGTTATTGATGTTAGGAATTAGATTTATTCCGTATTTCTTAAATTTTATTATATATTCTGAAAAATATTTTTCTGAATATGGAAAGGATATAGTACGGAACTCATCCAAACTGTTGCTGTTCTTATTTTTAAATTTTATTGTTTTTAGACGTTTTTTAGTATATTTTCAATAAAATAATTAAAAGCTTGGAAAGAAGGATAAATAACATACACAGTGTTAGCAAAATTCCATTCAATGAAATCATTAAAATTACTGAATTTCTTTTCGACAACACATATTTTGTATTTGAAAACAAATTCTACAAACAAATTTATAGCACTCCAATGGGTTCCCCAATCTCATCCTTATTTGCAGACATAGTGATGGATGAAACGTCGACGCAAATAATTGAATAGACTTGTTTTTATTCACCCTGCACCTCTTGGGATCACCAATTTATAATAATATAATAATTATTTAATATTATTATACATGCGGCATGACGTGTCTATTTCATCCATTTGTTCGATGATACATTTTGTTCTAACTTTCAAAAATTTAAATTTTGTAACTACAAAAGACTTATTCCTCTCATTCTTAATATTTTCCCACTGGGAAACAATTAATTTTTATTTTTTTCAATTTGAGGTTCCTAAATTTTATTTATACTCGAATGAAAACCTTATAATTCTTCAAAATCTTGAAAACACCAATGAATATTAGCAAGTCTTAAAAATTTTTTTCAAAAATTTAATAATTTTTACCTAGACTACAGATAATTACAGTAATATTAATATAACATTAAAAAATTTTATTAATGATCAAGAAAACATATCTTTAAAATTCGAATATTTCTAGACAATTCGTATCTATAGATTTTGAATGGGTTAATTTTTTTAAATATTATATTCAAATACATAATTTTAAATAATACTTTACCATGATATATATTTAATGATAATAATCAGTTATAGTTTATTATGTTAGCAGTTATTACTTAGCAAATAAGTGGATAGATGTGTGCATCTATCTGACCATCTATTAGCAGATTAGCTTAATCTTTTTTAATTACCAATAATACATTTATTATTGATTAATGAATTATCAATGAAAATGATAATATCATTATTAAAAAAAATCGGAAAAAAGAAAATTTTATACGTCTTTTTTTTAAATACAAACGAACCTGGCTTGAAGGAAGCGACTCGGAGAGTTGACCGGGACTAGCCAAACACGCGGCGTATTGATGAAGATGTGCTGGGGACATTGACGCTGGTGCCTGAAACACCAAGTTCAACGTCCACCAAATCACTATATAGTTCTCGATTTATTTGTTAATTATATTTTAACATTATTTTTATTATATATTATTTTGTTATTAATTTTATCTTAACTTTTTTTTAAATAGTAGAGTATTGCTTAATACTAAAATAATTTATTTTTAATGAAAATAAGAAGCTGCAAGTAAAAGTTTACTAAAAAAATATAATTTAGACGTAATATAAAATTTTTATTAGGTAGATACTATAAAAAAGGATCATGTATTAAAATTAATATAGTAAAATACAAAATAATGCTAAATTTTTAACTTTTTAAATTATACAGTTTACAAATGTAATAAAATATTATAATTATAAAATTAATATTATTCTAAATATTGTAGATCTATTTGAATAAAAATAAATTATTTTGTTAGATATATTAAAATATTAAAATTCGTTTTATTCAAATAGTTATAACTATTACATGATTTTTACAAATCATCTGTAGTCATAAGTTCATAATTATCAAATAATATTTACTAATTTAAACATTTATTGTATAATATTAAATTTTTTATATGTTTAAGTCGTTCTATCTTTATGTACATTTTTGTATTTAAGAACTTTTAATTGTTTAAATGAATCTAATTATTGTTTCACAATTATATAAAATCGAAGAATGATAAGTTCTACCCAATATAATATAAATTTTATAGTATTTTATAGTAGGAACTATAAATTTAATTTACATTCATGACCACATTTTACATTCACTTAATATTTAGTCAATTGTGAATTATATAACTAATTGTAATAAATAATTAGATTTGACAATAATTGCTATTTGTAAAAATCACAAATAAATAAATCCATTTAATATCTATTAAATTAAAATATGAAATAAAAATGGGAAAATGAAATAATATTTATAAAAAAAAAGAAATATGTATAAATATTGTATTTATTATATAATCACTCACAGTATGGTATTTGTGTAAATAGTCTCGATTTGGGCTGTGATGTGATTTTGGGGTAGATTGCCCACTAAGTGGAGGAGATGCACGTTCGAGACTTCGGCCACGTGCTAATAAATTCATATGTTCTAAACTACCTACTCGTGATTCGAGTTCTTCAGCACGTGCCTCTGTACTTTGTTTTTCCTCCTAAGAAAATAAATTAATAAAATGGTTTTTAAAAAAATAAACATTATCAAATGTATTTATTACGATAACAAAATAATTTTTACTAAAAACTTATTTTTAACATTTCGTATTTGAATGTTTTGATTTAGTATAAAAATAAATATTTATAAGCATCAAAATTAATGTAAGATTTTTTAAGACTCATGAAGCTTACAAAAACTTTAATTTACTTAATTTATTTATAGTATTTATTTTTTTTAAACATCATATAGGCTATACTTATATAATGTATTAATGTTGGTATATTCTTTTTTTATTATTAGAGCTGTTTAAAGTTTTCCTTCCTTGAAAAATAAACTGAGATTACGTATTGTTCCAGAAGAGAGAAGGAAATGAAACGTATGCAAGGTAATATAACGTAGGAATATTAATTAAAAATATAAACTTGTGTTTTATTCAACTTGTATATCTTCGGATCAAAACTATGCTTTTATGAATAAAAAATGAAAGGGGCTTATTAAATTTTACAAAAGTAATAACTAATAATAAACAAACAGTATGTTAGGCCTAGTCCAAAAATAAAAGGTATATTGTTGCAATAGTTAAATGTATAAAATTTATGTTTAATAAAAAAAATAATTTATTAAGTTATATAGTAAATTAAATAATATATATAAATAATAATAACAATAAATCTCACACTATTAAATTCATCTGTAACATAGTAGTTAAGAATGGGCTTATTTTTTTTGTAAATATAAAATTAATTTTCTCTCAATTGAGTGTTTTTTTTAATATGCTTGAAGGAAAATATCTAATATTAATACTCATAAACATACTTGAATAAGCCTTATTTCATTGTTGATGGCATCCAACTGCTCTTGCAGCATTAGTGCCAGAGTTTGGGCATCGGTATGTCCAGATGGACTCATGACATCAGCACTACAACTTAGAAGACTCTCATTATCGCCATCACCCTCTGCATCACTTGATACATCAAAAGCTTGTTGAACATTAGCAAGTACGTGAGCCTGCTGAAGTTTTTCCCATTCCTGTTCAGCCAATGTGCGAGAAATATATCCCTAGATCATAGAATAATATTAAAAATTAATTATTCTATTGTATTATAAATTAGTAAGATATAATAATTAATTTTAATTAATACTATAGTCATATATCATGATAATTACTGTGTAAAATGAGCAGTAACAACATTAATAAGGATTTTCAATTTAAAATTGTTTATATATATATTCATTGATAAGGTTTGTGTATAAAGTGCAAATATACACATATGAAAGCATATTTACACATGCACATCAATATATAGAAGAAGTATATACATATATGTATATATTTGTACACTCGTATACAAATATTTTCTATTTAAATTATATTTCCACAAATTTTTAATTTTCTAACCAAATGTATATAATATATTTAAAAAAGAATGTAAATGAAAATTTACAAATATTATGAGAATATTATAAATTGAATACTTTTTTAATAAATATGTATGAAACAAATGTATCGTGTATGAGCTTCATTGTATACTCGTACTCAACAATTTTGTATAAAAATATAATTTTTTTAAAATTTCTTTTAAATAATTTGATTTTTTATATACTTTAATATCATTTTTATTAATTTGAAATTAAACATATATGTACCAAATTGAAATTGTATGATCTTTTTTATTTAAAATAGTATTAAAAATCAAGTGAAACATAAATTAAATAATTTAATATATATTAAAAGTCAATATAAATTAGATAAATTTATTCTAAAGCATATGTTGAATTTATTGAACTGTTCAACTTAAGTAATTTATTTCTTAATTAATTAACCACGATTAAAATTATTAATGTTTAAAATGTAATAAAAATACTAAATATTGAAAAAATAATAAAATATATACAATAATATAATTAAAAACTTTATTTGCACTATTAAATATTTTATGAATCAATAATTACTAATATGGCTAAAAAATTTTATTTGAGGGGCTTTGTCTAATTTGAGGTTCTGAAAATAGTTATTCTTCCAAGGCTAATAAAAAAAAAAAAAAAAAATAATAATAATTAAGTAAATCTTTTTGTAAATATATTTATTCACTCTATAACTATTTGTTTTTACAAATTTTAAAATAAAAATTGTTTTTAAGTTAAGGTAAATAAAAAGTCATGAAGGTAAAAAATATAAAAGTTGTAAAATGGTTGATATTTTAAAGATTCCTAGGTTACCTGTAAAAAAAAATTTTTTTAGCATTGAATCGAATGATATTTTACATATTATGAAGCTCCATTTTTTATATTCCACCCAATAATTCCAAATTCAAAAGTGTACAAAATGGCAGCGTTATGAAAAAAGTTGTTTTGAACATGCTGAATTCGTGATTTTTAAAATATAAAAAATTGAGGTTCAATATATACAACAAAAAAAAATGTTTTTTACGTTCTGTCAAAATTTTAATTAATTGAAGAGTTTTGAAGAATGATATTTATGTGATATATTAAAATTTTTAATACTTACATTTAGTGCTAGTTTGAATTCAAATAATACACCTTTTTCTATCTTAAAATAGTATATTTTATCACTGCAATAAATTAATAAATAGATCGAACACCAAAACACTTTGTTTCCTCAGGTACAATATATTTGTTTATCATAATAGGTTAATTTTAGATATTTTTATACAATAATTATAAATGATAAATTTTAGACAAAATAGTTAAATAGACGATTTTTATCTTTTCAACGAAATCAAATTAAAAAAAGAGTACTTTCTCATATTTTCAACATCATATATAACGTTTTTAACCTTTTCCCACCATGAAATCCCTCTCTCAGTTCCGATGCACGACGAAAGCTAAATATCACTCGTTGTCCTACCAACCTCCTCTCCTTGGATAATAATTACGAATCGTACGTCAACCACCTCGGAATCTAATTCCCAATAAAGTAATCGAAGTTTCTCTTTATATATTCTTATAGTAGTATTCGGACAAATAATTATTGGGCTTCCTCGACTACCCAAAGTCTCTTCTTATTTGGTGCAGAGGTTTATTGGATTTCCCAAATAATCTTCTAGTAGATTTTCATCACGCGATAAATATCGTTTTTACAAGTTTTACACATTTTATTTTCTTACAACTCGCTCGACCATAATTTTCCTTTCTTTTTCCTTTTTTTTTATATTTTTGATTTCCTACGTGCAATTTGCTATTCAAAAATTTTAAGCAGTAAGTTTACTAAACGGGAAGATCCGTTTCGGATTCTAACAATCACCTATAGCTTTTTTATTCAAGATATCTGAACCTTTTCGGAAAGCTCTTCGTATTTTCTCTTGGTTAACTGTAAACTCACACTTTTTAATATAATCTATAGTATTTTGATCGATTTTTCTTCTCATTTTAAAAATGTGAAAAACTGATTGCAGTCTATCACTAAAAATGCTCATAGCAAAAAAATTGTTAATTTAATTATTTTTAATCTACAATTAAGTAATTTAATGAGTATAGCTGTAGGACATCAAAGCCTTATCATACAACATTAAGTAATTGGCTTGGATCATTAGACTAACCTATTATAAATACCACTATAATATTTTAAGAAAATATTCTTGTAACAATAAACTATCGATATATGCAAAAAAAAAAAAAAAAAATTGAATGATTGACAATTTTTTGAAAATTTTTCAAAATCTTTAAGCGTTTATTCATAATTAACTCTTCCATTTTCTTGATACATGAAATTTGCTGGGTACATAAAACTAATTATATATAAGTATTAAAAATGACAATTATAAAATTACTACTATAATAAAATTTTTCTTTACAGATTTATTATATTTTCTTAAATATTCAAGATCATTTAACAAGAGTTAAATAGTTTAACATTATCTCTAATTATAAAAGAATTGAATTGCTTAACTATCGATAAAAAATTGCTTACTACATGTTTCATATAAAGTTGAAATAATTTCATTATAAATTCTCATAATCCTTTGAAGTGGGGAGTTAATATCGGAATAAAATGCCAATTTAAATTTGCAAATTTGATTTATCACAATTATTATCTTAGTTCAATAATTTGTTGAATAGCAGATTACATTCTTGACAACTATAAAATGCTTTGCATTTTCGGAATAAAAGCTTAATGGTTTTCTTATTATTGAAATGAGGAGGCCATTAAACAGAGCTATTAAAAATTTTCACCAAAAAATCATTCAGATTTTCAAGAATATAAA